>CAWUFW010012648.1:0-527829 GCA_963921515.1 Calotriton arnoldi | reverse complement strand
GTTTTGTCTTTCTTTTTAATTCAAATTGTTTCTTCCCTATGTTTATTTTTTAATTTTTTGATGTAGTGTTTCTTGCTTACTCCTGTCTCCTCCCTTTTTGCCTCATGTTTTTCCTGACTTTTTTTCATTACATCACCTTTTTTCCTCTTCCCTTCATTCCAATTCTTTTTTTAAACTTATCCTGTTTACCTGTTTCCATACCCACCTTTGTCCCCTTCCCAGCTCTATTACATTTTCTTTATTGTGCTTTCCCTTTCTCCAAACTGCAGGCAGAATTGTGGTGCCTTAGTTCCAAGCCCAGGGAGATTGGTCAGTAGGATGATTCACCTGCTGCTACCGAGGTTTTTGATCTACCAGCAGGTCACATTTGTAATAGGCCTGGGCGAAATGTGCACCGGTGTAATCTCGTGTAATGTTTGACATTTTGCATTACAATTGTCACGTGAAATGCTTGAGAGTATGCCATCGAACAAACCAAACACGAGTGCCTGTTGTTGGCATCACATGGAATTTTGCCCTCCTGTTTTTTTATTGTGAAATGCATCCTTGCACTGAAAAAGGCTGCAAGGATGCTAAAAAGAATAGTACAAAATGCAGAAGCTGCGATTTATGTAAAAATGCACAATTGTAATTTTTTGGGCCATTTCGTGTACTTTCCACAAAGTAAGTTGCACAAATTTCACCCAGGCCTAGTTTTTACCTCTCAATAGGAAAGCTCATGGAGCTCATGCACCTGCTGCTGCACAGCTCTATGTGTAACCAAAGGTCACAGGTTTTAGTCCTATCAATGTGACTCAGAGGGTCAGGCCTCTTTCTCAAAATGTTCGGGCTCAACAAGCAGGACATGTGTTCCTGGGCCAGTAAGATCGGCCACTAGTATGACGCACTTGCTGCACAAATCTATGTGTAACCTACAAGCTAATAGGTACGGTGCTGTGCCCGTGGGAGGCAGCTGGCAAACTGCAACATTTGGGGAGTAAGTCCTGACACTCCATTCAGAATTTAAAAGTTCCCGTAGGTGGGTCTTTCTCAATTTGATTGGCCTTGGGAGTTTTGAGAGCCTTTGAGGTGAAAGCAGTGCTTAATTTGAGCCGGTGGTTTCTGGTGCTCGGCACCAGCACTTAATTGCCACCACCAGGTCTTATGACAGTCTGCCATATGGTGGCGCTGTTTTTGCTTTTTTAGAAATGAGCACAGCAACAATTGCTTATTAATTTAATATATATTAAAATGACTAATACCGGCCACCCAAGCCATTCTTATAGCTTTGGGGGCCTGGAATAGTCTGAAGTGCCACACTTGAAGGAGTTTGATGTTCGTAGGTGTGTTTGTACTGTCAACGGCAGTGCTGGCCGGGGGAATGGGAGGTGCAGTGCTTAATTTGAGCTGGTGGTTTCTGGTGCTCGGCACCAGCACTTATTTGCCACCACCAGGTCTTATGACAGTCTGCCATATGGTGGCGCTGTTTTTGCTTTTTTAGAAATAAGCACAACAACAGTTGTTTACTAATTTAATATAAATAAAAATTACTAATACCGGCCCCACAAGCCATTCTTATAGTTATGGGGTTCTGGAATAGTCTGAAGTGCCACACTTGAAGGAGTTTGATGTTCGTAGGTGTGTTTGTACTGTCACCGGCAGTGCTGGCCGGGGTAATGGGTAGTGCAAGCTGCAGAGGCCTCCTGACAACAGCCCTGGCACTTATGTTTTTACAAATTAAGCACTGGGTGAAAGACACACTGAAATAGAAAGTTGGAGTAACCAACCACCTCCCTCCCATAACCAACCACCTCCCTCCAGAAACAACTCCATCGCACCCCAAACCCTGAGATGCATCCTCCTCAACGTCCGCTCCCTCAACAAACATGCCACGGAAATCTGAGAGCTCCTCGACAGCTCCGACCCGGACATCGCCTTCCTCACCGAAACCTGGACGAACACCGCCTCCGGGCTAGACATCGCGATCGCCATCCCTGAAGGATACAAGTTCACCCGGAAGGATCGACCCAACCGCCCCGGGGGAGGCATCGCCATCGCTCACAAGACCAATCTCCGACTGAGCACAGACGGGCACACAGACCTAATGTAACACCTCCATTTCAAGATCCAGACCAACCCATCCTCCACCCTCCGAGGCACCCTCATCTACAGACCCCCCCGGACCCCGCGCCACTTTCTCCGACTCCATCACAGACATCAACACGCCATCACATCCACCAATTTCACGCTACTAGGAGACCTCAACTTCCACCTCGATAATCGCTCGGACCCCAACTCCGCCACCCTACTGGACAACCTCCACACCATCTGACTCAAGCAGATCGTACCCGAACCAACGCACTCAGCTGGGCACATCCTTGATCCCATTTTCACAGTAGGGAACTCCGTCACTTTCACACACACCTTTGACCTCCGATGGACGGACCACCGCTGTGTTCACTTCACCTTCAAATCCAACACCCCCGCAAATGCCAGCATCAGCCCCAACACAGGAACTGGAACAATATCTCCGACGACCAGCTCGCCACAGCCCTCAACAGCTCTGCTCCCACCACCACAGACAATGACCCCACCACCGCCGCCCACACACTACACAACTGGATCACCATCGCCCCCCTCAAGAAAACTTCCAAACCCCACCCCAAGAAAGCCAACTGGTTTTCCACCGAACTCCGTGACTCCAGACGCACCTGCAGACGACTCAAAAATCTGTGGAGAAACTCCAAAACCACGACTGACCTCGACAACTTCAAAACAGCCACCGCGGCTCCGACAGAACGCAACGAGTCAGACTCCCTCCATTCCTCTCAGAACCGACTCCTACAACCTGCGGAGTCCCACAGGGATCATCCATCAGCCCGACCCTGTTCAACATCTACATGGCCCCGCTCACAGCCATCGTCAGAGCACACGGACTCAACATCACATCATACGCAGACGACACCAAACTCATCCTCTCCCTATCCAATGAATCAAACACCGCCAAACTCAACTTTCAAGACGGAATGGCAGCCGTCGCCGGATGGATGAAGAGCAGCTGCCTGCAACTCAACACGGACAAAACAGAGATACTCATCATGGGCCCACACCCCAAATGCCTGGAACGACACCTGGTGGCCCCCCACCCTCGGAGGCCCCCCGCCCCACCGACCATGCATGCAACCTCTGGATCATCCTGGACTCCGAACTCAAAATGGGCCACCAGGTCAACGCCATCACCTCCTCCTGCTACCACACCCTCCGCCTACTCCACAAGACCTTCAAGTGGATCCCCCCGAACACAGGAAAATGGTCACGCACGCCCTCATCAGCAGCAGACTGGACTACGGCAACGCAGTCTACGCCGGAATCAACAAGAACCTCACCCGTAAACTCCAGAACATCCAGAACGCCGCCGCTAGACTAGTCCTCAACCTACCACGCCACTGCCACATCAGCCAACACCTGCGAACCCTGCACTGGCTCCCCGTAGAGAAGAGAATCTCCTTCAAACTCCTTACCCACGCACACAAGGCCCTACACAACACCGGAGCCGCCAACCTGAACAACCGCCTCATGTTCCACGCACCCCAGCGCTCCCTCCGCTCGGCCCAACTCTCCCTCGCTACTGTACCTCGGATCAAGAAAAGCAGAACAGGGGGGCACTCTTTCTCCCTCCTCAGGGCCAAGGCATGGAACTCCCTCCCTCTCCACCTCCGACAGACTACACTGCTTTCCAAGTTCCTAAAGGACCTCAAGACCTGGCTCTTCGATGGTACGCAGTGAACCTGCCGGCCCGGAGAAACCACCCCCAACCCCCCCCCACTCCCTCAGCGCCTTGAGACCCGTTCCGGGTGAGTAGCCTGAGCTTTACAAATGATTGATTGATTGAGTAACCCTTTGTAGAAGCAGTAGCATTGTTATATACTGAGGCTGAGTCATATTGACAGAACAGTAGAGGCACTTGGGAGATGCCATGTGAATAGAATCTTTTGAACTGAAGTGACTCTGTTCCTGGTGCCTTTCAACAAGCAGTACATCTTGACTTCAGTTTACATTTTGAGAATGTACATGGCTGCCTGCTTCAATTTGATTGAAAGTGGCATGTGTACTATCTGGGGAGGCAGAAGTCATAAGGAGGATGATGAGTGGCTGCACTTGTGAATGGCAGCACCATCGCATCATCTGGCTGAAAGACAAAGGGTGAGAGCCACAGATCTCCATCAGTGTGTGAGAGTGTGCTGGGCCATAGATGAAGCAATGTCAGCTAATATCTCGGACAGATGACCTCTGAATTGTGAGTACTAGCAAGACGAATGACCCTTCATTAGTGTAAGAAAGTGGATTATTTATTTGGGAGAGCTAACCGTATGAACTTAATAAGGTGCAGGCTTGCTTAGTTACAACATTTTTCACTAAGAAAACTCTGCCCAACCCCTGGTACCGTAGCATAATCAGCAGTCTTTCCTCAGAGAAATGTGTAATAGGTTCAAGTAGGTGTGTTGGGACAGAAAATTCCTCCACCTGGTGATAGAAGTGCACCCCGCCCTGACTGCCCCAGCTGCAACGAGGTCTGGATCCTTGGTACTGATTTTTGGTCATTGGCGAACACAGATCATGCATTTGCGCCATGGCCTAGGCCTGTTTCATGGATTGCAGTCTAGTTAGACCAGGAGGGGTGCCCAAAGTGCTGTCTTTGTAGTGATAAATGGCTACTGCCTTTACCAAGAGTGAGATAGCAGGGTGGTGGTGGCGGCATACCGTGTTTTTGCAATAATGATCAGTAATGTGAACAAGCCTTTTTACCTGTGTCACTAGAGTGGGGGCTACTGGCCCACACGTTAAAATTTCCGCTAAGCTTGCCCTTGGCCTACAAGATGTTAAAATGTAGTGCTGTACAGAATGCATGTGTTTGTATGTGTGTGCTGGGAAGTATGTGTGCCTATGTGTGGAACAATACATTGATGCCTGTGGGTTCTACACTGGAAACCCAGGGGCTTGGAAAGGCATGTGGAGGTGGAAGAACAGTCCAAGGCAGATTTGTGGATTGCCACTTTCCTGAGAACTAGGCGGGTCACACACTGGGGGAAGGGACAGCCAGGACCTCTCGTGCACTTCAAAAGGACTCTCATTCTGGAAAGGTCACTGATCAGTAGGACCTGGGCATATCTCAGGAAGAGGATAGGGATAACAAGGGAAGAGCATGGGGCAGAGACATGGAATCATAAAGAACCGGGCATGAGCCTTTTTTTTTACCTTTTGTTGGGCATATCCATTAGTGAGGTTCAGATATGATCCTCAAGGCACTCCAATGGCCTATGTTCTGGGGCTCTCAATGTTTGAGTCACTCCTGCTGTGAAAGATTGTTTCCTGGACAAAGGACAGAGCAGAGGAATGGGAAATTCAAAGGAAGCAACACTGATCACATGAATTTCTAAGAGAAAAACACTAAATCACATCTGTGTTGGGAAATGGATTATAAAAAGGGGAGCTTGTGCTTCTCAAGTTGTCATCCATCAAGAAGTCAACTGTAGCTGTACTTTAACATGGAAAGGCTCAGCAAGACGTCTGCCTTTTGTGACCAGGACTGGGGACCAAAGTCAAAGACCACTTCAGCCTGCCTGACAAGACCAGAGGACCATGTGAGGAGGAGAGTGCCTGGAGGGAGGGAGGTCCAGTGGAGGATCCTGTCATGTGGACCCCCAAAACAGACTTTGAGATTTATGGTCCTGAAGGGCTGCCACATTGTTTGGGCTGTCGGCCAAGTGCTGCCTAGTCAGCTACCCCATATGCCACAGGGGGCTGCTGTGAAGATTATTGTTGTTGAGCTGATCGTGCTGTCCACACATGTGCTGTCCAAGTTGGCGACCACATATGCCAGAGGGAGCTGCCATGAAGAGCAAGGGCCATAGCCCTGGTGCACAGCTCCAATAAGTGAGGGCTGTCAAGCAGGTGTAGGGTGCAACCGTGAAGAGCCAGGGGTTCTTATCCTCGCACCCAGACCACGAACTTGAGCATCATAGACCAAGTAACTGCCCAAGAGCTGCTGTCAGGATCAGGGGAACTTACGGAATCACTGAAGTAGCACAGTGGAGGCCCAGTCTCCTTGCCGTCAGTGAGTCTACCGCGCCGCTAGACTATTGAACGTTCCTGTCATCTTCCATATCACAACACCAGTGAGAACGGGTATGACTGATCGGCGGGCTGCAGTGCCCTGGGGGTACTTGCTCTGACTAATAGCGCTATGGCCCTGGGACACTTTGACTTATAAAAGGCCATTGTGGGACTTCTAAGACTTGTACGTACTAGAGGTGCCTAACCAGAATGTTGCCTCATGTAAATGGGGAATAACCACTACCAGAAGATGTGGAAGTGGGAATCAGGACCCTACCCAGCCACCACTAGACAGCCAGGCTTACGAAGACTGTGTATATTGTTTGTGTATGTCGTAATTCACCTTGTGTTTGTATATAAATACTACCTTTATTATAAAAGCAAGTTTCTTCCTGGACATTCATTTATTGAAGTTGTTGGATGTATTTGGAGTCTTGTGCCCATGTACACCTTGCACCTGCCTCCCATATTCCCCTCCTGAGAAGCCTTAGACTGCTCGACCCGCCCTACCACTGAGAGTCACGTGCTGAATGGGTGGCACTTTGCCCAGTTGCTCAGGACCCATAGTAAGTCAGGCTCTGGGACATCAGAAAGAAAATGCTTCAACACCGATGGTAGCCCAGTAGCTCCTGCTTGCTCCGTGGCCCTTAGAAAGGGATTCTGAAAAGTACTAAATACCATTAAAGTCAAGAACACAACACAATAAAATTCCTAAACCAATCTAGAAAAATCCAGAACAATTTGAAAGGCAAAATTATATAAAATTACTAAAATAACCAGATGTATGAATTTTTAAAGTCTTATGGGAAAAACACGAAAAACAGCCTAGCGCCACTAAAGGTCAATGTTTCAAGTTGAAAGGGACCTTGGATCAGACTTCTGTCCCAACTCAAGTAAAATTCTGCCCATATTGAAAGGAACTGTCAGTGTCATCAACCAGGACTGGTCCATCCACTGCCAGGTGGAGACTCCGAACAGGGGCCTTGGGTAGGCCTCACTTCCAGACTTGGGGCTGGCAAGGAGCTCCCTACATGCTCCTGAGGTTTCCAAGACCTCTGAAGTTTCTCAGAGTGGGTTCAACACCCTAGGTGTTAGGCACCCTACTCCCACTCTAACTGTCACCAGTTCAGGGGTGGTATCCTGAGACTGGTTATATAGCCCAGGGTCTGTACCCTGAGGCTGAACAAGTGCCTGGCATGTTAGGACTTTCAGGGTGGACCGCCACCTGCCTTAAGGGGACACACTATGTATCAGGCAGGGGTCTGCATGGTGGAGGTCTTCAGACTTCTGTCTCTTTGACAGCGCAGAGATCACCTTCAGGTCAGCAGTGGCCTCACCAGGGTCTGTCTTGGGGGGCTCTGTTCTCAGAGCTGTCAACACTTGATCCACTGGTCCTCCCACTGTGGACTGTTTCTACCTCCTGTCCCTCCATCTGGGCCGTTGTACTCTCCCTGTGGGAGTGGGACTTCCAGAAAACTAAGCTTTCAGAGCACCCTGGGTGGCCGCCCCTCTCAGCTCATCTAACACTGGTGGTAATTTTTTACCTAGAATGCATTAAATGGCATCTGGGGACCACCTACCCCTGTGGAGTTCGCATCAGTGGATGGTCTCTTGGTACAGACCAGGTCTCCTTGCTTGTGCCCGAACTGGAAGCAATCAAACTACTAGGGTTGGAAATGGAATGCCACCGCCAACCAAAACCTTCTTATTCTTAGAAGAGGTACGGGAAGCTTCCCTCCCCCCCCCCCCCCACACACACACTATTCTGGGACCTGTCTATGTCACGGTGGACCTCCCCCTCATTCTGGGGGATGGGGTACCTGAACCACCCTCTTTAGGTTCACTCATAGGTATTATCTCAGATGCTCTGGTACTAATACAGAGGTCTGCCTCCTTTGCAAGCTCCGTGGGGTCAGGGAGTTTGCGGTCAATATGGTGTTGGCATCCAACCATCCAGTGCCTTACACATGTAGTCCACAAAATCCACCCACATTGTTGGGGCAAAAATGGGTCTGTCCCTAAACTTCTGCCTGTACATTTCAGGGGTGAGATTATATTACTTGATAAGTGTTTTCCTCATGAGTGGATATGTCAGCCTGTCCCCTTTCCCTAAGGCTAACAGGGCATCCCTCCCCAATCCTCCCCTGGGACCCTGTGTATCACTGGCGCAACCTCATAGGCCTCCACTCACTTATCTATATCATCTCCCACAGCAGAGTTAGGCCTCAGGTCCTGGGGTATGTGGACTCTCCTGTCTCCTTTGGACACTGTGCTGTTGCTTCCACCATTACTGCGAGACACTGAAGCTTGTATAAGCGTTAGGTCCATCACCTTTAGACTCAGTTCAAGAGCCCACAACATTCTCTTTTCTGCAGAGGACCTTTCTGCCTGCACCTTCTCCTTCGCTAAGGATCTTTCTTCCTCAGCTTTTCTCTCTTCTGCAGCCAGTCTGGCTAGCTGCAGCTTCATGTCCCTCTCAGCCTGTCTGTCCTTCAGGAGACATGCTGTGAGAGAATACACTGCTTTCCACAGGGGATCTAGCAGGGGACTCCATCTCTGTGGTCCATCCTATCTCCTCTGGAACCATTGCCAAGTCATTTCGCTCCTCCTCCTCAGCATTCTTTTGAGGGCCATCACCCTACTTGTCCTCTGTGGAGGTTTTCCACCAGCGTGTTATCTCAAAGCCATACAGGGCATCCTGAAGGTCTTGCTTAGAGGACCCCTTCTTCAAGGCTATCCCTTTCTCCTTGCAGAACTTCTTCAACTGTGCCTTGCAGAAGTCATAAAGCTGGACCAGTTCCATCATATTGTAGCCCGGCATGCAGTTGGGATCCATTTCCATTCTGGAAAGGTATCACAGATGCAACTACAAAAGAGTCACAGGTGTACAAAGGTCAAGCTCGAGTTACATTTGGAAAAATTAGAAAAAAAGAAGGAGAATTTTAAAAAAAAGGTCCAATCTGGTATCAAATTATTTATAATGGGATTATTGTGCAACAAAAATCACTGAATAGCACAGTACAAACAAAAGTACTGAATCCCACCACTGAACACCTATGTGAGAAATTGAATTGTTGATTGGGGGTTGGGGGGTGAACAGATAGCCATTTTTCCTAAGGCCCTACTCAGTCAGGCAGTTGGAGAAGTTTGGCTATGGTGGAGATGGAGTACTCATTTGTCAAACTATGGTCCACCCGCATATACATTTTTTGGACGGACCATTAGATGGGTGGTAAGGATACTCCATCGCCGTTGTGATGGAGTATGCTTACCTCCAATATATAAATCAGGCCCTTAATATGAAATTAGGAGCATGCCACTTTTTTAAGTCATTGGGCCAAAGTGGTTAAAATCCTTCCCCTCAGTATTAAGCACTTTTCCTCTCTTCTTCTGACCAGAAAATGGAACTGTGATCTTGGTTGTTTGGATGGGTGGTTTAAGATCAGCGCCACAGGAAACCCAAATAGTAGGTACTACATAAATGTTGTCAATCAACCAATCAAAAGGGTCAGATCAGAGTTTGGACAAGCCCATGAACAAGTATGTGGACGTGTACAAAATTTCCCAGCAAGCCAAGTCCACTCCTCCCCATTGCATGGGGTTCACTACTGTATAATTCTGTGCATTTGTGAGGGAATATCACATGGGAATCCTTCTGTAAATTCCTCACATGTGTGAATGATTACATACTTGGTCATAAATTTATGTTTAAGACCAAAACTACCCTTGTTAATCAGGCCTGCTTTTCTCTCCAGGTTTCATAGTCTTTAGGAAAGAACATTCTTTAGACTTGTGTATCATTTTATTAGAACAATTTAAGCTTATGCCCATCCATCAAAGTTAATTAGCAAGTCTTTGCCACAAGCAATGTAAAGATTAAGGGCCTTCTTACGATGATGGCGGGATGTATCCCGCTGTCGCTTTTTCGGCAGTCCTCCCGTCACCTCCTCAGTTGTCTGACCGCCCGAATATGAAGTGTGCGGGAACACGGCCACAAGACTGCCGCCATCACCGAGACTTCTGCTCCGGCAGCGAGAGAGGCAGAGGCATGGAGGGGTTCCCGCCAAGCTTCCCGCCGAGCTAAACATGACCTGTCTTTCTGCCAACCTTTCCCTGGCGGGGACACCGCCATGCGCGAGCCAGCAGAAAGGTAGTAAATGAGCACAAATATTGACCCGAGGTTGATTGTGGCCTTGTGCACTGTCACTGGTGCCCATGTAAAGTGCTCCAATGCCTTCGGGTTCACGCTATATCCAACTGCAAAATAATTTTTTTTAAAACAATTATACCCGACTGGCTGGAATCGCGTTCTGGGGCGTGCATGTCCAGAAAGTGGCACAGCATTCGCTTGCATCAGTGCTTAATTTATAGCCCTTATAGCACCAGTTGAGGACACAGTCATTTTGGTAGGCATGGGGAGATTAAGTGATTTGCCCAGAATCACAGGACGTTGAGCCACGCCGAGACTCAAACCTGGTTCCCCAGCTCTGAAATCGTCAGCTCTGGCCTTTACACCACATCCTCTCCTGCTTGTAGGGTTTCATGGTAAGTAGTTGGTTCTGTTTTAGGCGGTGCTAACAGGAGACAGGAGGATGGAGCAAGCTGCCTCCTGATGACAGCCTCAGCACTTATGTTTTTTTGCAAATTAACCACTGGCTTGCATAATAGTCACGAAGTAGAGATGTTCAGCAGTGGCATGATACCTAAATGTTTGGCAGTAGCTGCATTTTGGAAGCACTGTAGTGTAGGAAGCATTGGCATCTGGCTCGTTTCCAGCGACAAAACGTACCACTGTCATGTCTCCGTCGCCGTGAAACTGCCAACCCCGCGGGAAACTCCTAATACGATGGGGGGGAGGCCGATTGCTCAGCGGAGTACTCAGTCCCGCCGCAGCAGAGTACTGGCGGTAAGACCACCGAACTCATAATTGGGCCCTAAGTTAAAAATTAGAAACAATGAGAATTCCAGCGTTGATGTTGTTTGATGGAGAGCATCAAACAGATGTTTGTGTACAAATTGCTTCATAAATTGCTTCACTGACGCAGTTTCTTGTTATAGCCTATTCAACCACAGCTACACACATATAGTCCATAATAAAACAAACTTTCCCAAAGTTGATGAAAATAAGCACATTGTCATGGCCGTAACACTGATAAAGGACCAATGTGACCTAGCGCTCCTGTACTTGTAATCTATGGATACTGTTATTTACTCTCTTATCAGTTGCAGTACTGCGGTGACTGCGATACAAAAAAGATGCAAAAAAACAACTTGGCCTTGTGAACTATTTCACAGATTTGCTTCCCTCAGAGATGGTTTCTGGTTTAAACCAGTGCTTAATTTGTAAAAGAATGAGTGCCGGTGCCCAGAGTTCTGCTCAGAAGCCCATGGTTGGTGCTATTAGATGTCAGCGTACTGAATACCAAGGTTGCGTAGTCTTTAATCCACCGCCGGACTCTCTCTACACATTTATCCCACTCTTCCAGGTTCCTGCTTTCTCCCTTTGTGACGTTTTTTCTGTCTTTCACTTCTTCATTCTTTCCCCTTTGTGTGCTTTCTCTCTCTTGCTTTTGGGGATCATCTGATGAGGACAAATAAGTGCCGATCCCCAAAGATAAGTGCCGGTGGCCCCCACCGCAAACCACCAGCTCAAATTAAGCACTGGTTAAAACTGAGGTGTCAGAGTTAGGCTCCCAGTAGAGCTTAGTCTGTTGCCACAGCATCAGCATTATAAAATATATATATTTGCTGTGGTATGCACCCATATAAAATCAATAATGCTCCTTTCAGGGTCAAAGCTAGTAAGACCTTGACAGGAACATGTCAGGATCAAATCAGATGAATGTTGATGGTTCGTGGAAAAGAATTTGTAGCATCACATGATAAGAGCTGGAGACTTCTGATTGATAACAAACGGAAGCAGCATCCTGCCACACAGGACAAACCAAGGACCACTGAACTAATAATGAATTATGACGACCATTTAATCAGCGGATATTGGATAGTGAGGCCAATCCCACTAACTCCTCTTATGAATTAACTCAAGGCCTGCATCTAATGTCCAGAATCATAAAGGAAACATTTTCAGGACCAGGACTGTAGGAGCACTGAGAGGAAGCAATGGGTTAAGGATAGCACCAGGTGTAAACTCAATGTACATAAACACCAGGGAGGCAGGACATAGGTGCTTCTCACCTGAGCAGAGGCACTTGCCACTTCAGGGACTTGCTGAGGGGAATTGACATGACAAACAGGAGTGCAGGAGAGGATTCATGGCAAGGCACAAAACAAAGCAGGACTGGAGGAAAGTCCCATCAGAGTAAATGAGGGGAAGGACCAGGAGGGAGAGGGTGGGGGGCGAGGAGGAGAAAAACAATAAAGGTGAGGTAACAAGGTGTAGGAAGGTGGAATCTGACTATATGGTTGCCCCCACTTGTTTTCTGGTGTTTTGCTGGTTTATGACTTAGTTGGACTGGGATCCTGCTATTCAGGGCCCCAGTCTATCTGCTTTCTCTGTAAAAAGGTTTCCATGTGCCTTAGGCACATCTCTGATTGGAATCTGGAGTGCCCTTATAAGTCCCTAGTATATGGTATACTATGTACCCAGGGCATAGGTACCTCAGAGGCCTACCAGGGGCTGCAGCATGTATTGTGCCACCCCTGGAAAGCCATCCAAACTGACACCACAGGTCTGCTACTGCAGCCTGGGTAAGGTGGTGCATGCACCCCTTACCGTGATATAGGCTACCTATATCACTAATACATACACACATATAAACCTATAAGTCACTCCTATGGCAGGCCTTATCAATCCTGAAGGCAGAGTGCGTGGTTCCTATGTGAGAGGGTGCCCCTGCATGAGCAGGGCCCCTCTGCAGCGTTCGGAGACCCTTCTCTGATGCTGTTTGTAGTGCAGCCTGACCATATACTCTTAAGCGCATTATAACCTCGCGTTAAATGCTAACTTTGGAATGGCTGCACCGAAACATGTTGTGTTTGGTGTCAAACATCTTGGAATACTACCCCCCGCCAATTCTGGCGGCGGGGTAGCATTCCACCCTTCTAGAGGGAGAGACATGTTAACCCTGGCTTGACCGGTAACTTCTTTCTAAAGCCCTGGCATCACAAAATGGATGCTGCTGCCACAGACACAAGTCTGGCCTCCTGCTGCTGACCGAAACTCCGGCAGGGGAGGCCTGGACAACAGGTTTCCTGTCCCAGGGAGGTGTGACCACCTCCCCAGACAGGATAGTGTGTATTGGGGCTGGGCGGGAGCACTTTGGGTGCTTTGAAGTCCTGCACTGGGGGCACACTTGGTGTCCCTAGTGCATACCCCAGTTCAAACCGGATCAGGGGCTTGCAGCCCCTGCTTAGGCGCGAACTGGACAAAGGGAAAGGGGTGTAGCCACCCCTCTGCCCTGACCCACCCATAGGTGGGGCCACAGAGTAAGTCCAACCCCTAAACTTAGTATAAGTATAGGAACCCAGTCCCTAGGACTTTAGATTATCCCTGGACGAAACTCTGACACAGAATCCTGGACCTTCGACGCTCTACTACAAGATTAGAGGACAGAAGAATCTCCCTTGGGGTCAAGGAGTGACTCCCCTGCTTGGCAGGCACCAAAGAAGCAATTGTCCGGTCTGCATCGCCTAAGCTCCCGTCGGACGCCGAAGTCTTTGCATCACCAGAGGTGGATTTCCAGACTTTCCCGAGGCTGCCCTGAGTCCCCAGCAAAGCTGAGGCCCGTAGCTGTCGTGGGTAACGTGGAACCATGATCCCTGGACACCGCACGCATTTGCAAGTGCATCCTCTTCTGGGTCTCCCACAAAGTCGTGCTTTGGGCTCCGAGTAGCCCTAGCCTCCAGCACCAACTGCACTGAAGATCACTGGCCTCCACTCCACGAGTGTCCTGTGAGCCAGCTCCACGTGCACCGTCTCGAGGCTCCTTCGCGGTCGCTAGCCCGTTGGCTAGTAGCCCTTCATGAAGGCCAATCCTTTTCTTCTTGGGCTCCCTGGTTGCTCCAGGCTTGCCCTCACTTACCCTTGCTGGGTGAGTTCCTCAGACCTTGCTGGTCTGCATCATCGTCAATCTTCATCTACATCAAGACTTGCCGTTGCCAAGGCATGTTGGGTCCAATCCGGTCGCCGACACCTCAGCACTCGACAGACATCGTGTACCAGCCCGAATCCTGCTCCTGGTCGCCGACAACGCCTCCTGGACCTCGTGGCTGAAGAGTCAAGACGACCGTCAACCTACCTGAAGCACTCGACATCGGTGGGCATCTGCTCATCGCCTTCCTGGTCACTGGCTAGTGACCCAGACTCTGTCCCCTCTGCTTTCAGGTTCTTCAGATCTCCGATCCACCTTTGGATCCACGCGGACACTTTTCACTTGGTCGCCAGCAGCACTTTGCAGCAGATCGCCATTCAAATCGACGACGAAACCCGACCCCGAAAGGCACCTATGCACCCGGCTTCCTGGGTGAGGTAACAAGAGTACTCCGGTGCTCCCGTGGGTAGAGACTCTAGAACGACCTAGTTCTCAAAGGGTTTGCTCCAAGTCCTTCTTTAAGTGTCCCTTTTCTTTAATTTCCAAACCGCGACTTTCTCCATAGAAGTTAACGGCGATTCGCGGCTGTGTAATTACACTGCACGCGTCCCCCGTGGGTCCCCTGTGTCACTACCTTGGGTGGTTCCTTGTGGTCCAAGCACTTCTAGAGGCTCTAGGCCTAGTGTCTAGCTCAGTCGTGGTTCTTATACCACTTTATTGGTATATGGTTTGGTACGCCCGTAGGGCCCAAACGTGTATTTGTGCTATTACTGTGTTTAAATAACTTATAACTTATGTACTTCGAACTCTAGCCTCATAAAGAGACTAGAGGGGTGTGTTTAGTAATAAATACATATATTTTGAATATATACCTGGTGTGGTGCTCTTTCATTTGATCACTCAAGAGATTATAGACTGGTAAAACAAGCTGCTTTACATTCCTTCAAGACTTAGCCTGAAGGCTGCTCTCCATAGCTACCACTAGGATAGCTTTCAATAAGGTTGTCTTTAACCTATCTCCAATAAGGGGTTGTTTGGACTGGTGCAAGGTGCCCACTATAATTAGTGGACAGCATATGCCAGGCCAACTTCTCACACAAGGTAGGGTGCAAACTGATATGGAAGGTGAGAGAGAGTCGTAAGATGCCAGACACCGCTCTAGTCTCATGAGTCTTTATAGGGCTCCACTAGAGACGTTTTAAGGCATGGGCAAGATGGGTTCTGGCCCAGGGCCCCAGCCTTTCAGGGGGCCCCGTGAAGAGCCAGCTCTGTCCTACAGAGAGCCTTGCCCTGATGACCTTGAATAATTCTTAAACATATTTTTTTTAATTCTGTTTACCTTTAATTTATTTTAATGTGGGTGATGTGTGAGAGTCTATTACAGACATTTTACAGAGAAATGTTGTGTTTATGTTTCAAGCAACATCCATAAAAAAAGTTCCTTTAGATCAAAACAGGACCCTACCTATGAGAAATGGGAGGGTGTAACAGAGAATAGGTGCAGTAATATTAGTGAGCTGTTGTGTTACAATGTTGAAAGCATCACTATCCCTGAATATTAGATGTAAACACATTTAGAATTTAGGCCAGTGTGCCTGTCCATTGACAGTGACCTGGTCTAAGAAGGGATGAGAAAGCTGAAATTGGATCATAAATTCAAAGCTGTTCCGAACAGGGCCAAAATAAGTTTGGCCCAGGGCCCCCAAAGTCCTGAATATGTCCCTGGGCTCTACCCATTATGACCTGGAAGTGTTAGCATGGCCCACAGGCCCTGTAGTGCTGAGGGCAGCATACATTTAGCAAAGCCCTGGTAGTGCCTGTCCTTGCAAAGCCCTGGTAGTGCCTGTCCTTCAGGAGAGTAGTTTACACTGCCCCGTTCTCCATCATCTTGAAGTATGAAGCTTCCCGGGCATTTTCTGCTGAGCTATTCTCAGAGATAACTGACATGAATAGACTCGGGAGGTTCAACCATTCGTAGGGTGAATGTTCTCTAATGCCCTTAATCCCAAAACTGCAGTAAAGGGGATCAGTCTGTAGTTAGTGCCAGTTAGCTACTAAGAAACATGGGGAGTTACAGAAGTGTTCCTGTAGCTGTATTAAGTAAAGCTTGGCTGTGAAGCTTTACTCAAGTAAAGTAAAACTTCGTGAAGCTTGGCTACGAAGAGGGCATGGAAATTAAACCGTTCTACAGAAAGCTCCCACTTCTACTGTAGAGACAAGGTGTTATTGTGGGAGCGAAAAGTGGCCTGGGTAACACTAGGGTGCATAATTACAAAAAAATTATGCAGCTTAGCTGCGGCATTTAAAAAATGCAGGATGCACCGTATTTACAAAAATACAGCGCACCCCTGTGTTTTCCCTTACTCTGGCGCTTAAAAAAGATGCCTAGCGCCAACACAGACACCCTTGAGCCATGGTGCAAGGGTGCCTGCATTGCAGGAATGATTCCCTGCAACACATGCACCCTTGCAACAAAAATACGGTGCACCCCTGTGTTTTCCCTTGCGCTGGCGCTAAAAAAAGATGCCTACACAGACACCTTTGCTCCATGGTGCAAGTGTGCCTGTTTTGCAGGGATGATTGTTTATGTGCAGGAAGGGACACCTTCCTGTACATAAACAATCATTAAAGGCGATTTGCTCCTTCTATGTGTGCTCCTTACATGAAAAGAGCAAAAAAGAGGGGATATAAAAGTATTTCTCCTCGTTGCGCCAATCTAACGCCTGCTTTTAGTAGTGTTAGTTTTTGGCCCTGCCTCAGATTTACAGATCCTTGTAAATCTGGGGCAAGGTCAAAAAGCAACGAGAGTTGTGGTGGTGCCCAAGCAGCACCCATTGCACGCCCCTTTCACGGAGATACCTCTGTGAAAGGGTACGATATTTAGAAAGCGGTGTTAAGCCATGCAAAGTGGCTTAACGCCGCTTTGTAAATATGGAGCAGGACATTGCGCCACCGGAGCGTCCTGAAAAGTGAAGCTACGGAGGTGCAATGCCCTTGTAAATGATGCCCCAGGGACTGTAAAATGTGTAGAGTGACGAGAAAATAGTTATGCGTGTTTCTAGTTAGAAATACTTCACTAACTTGCTACATCACGTCATGTTAAATGAAAGGCATGTAACTTTAGAGCATTAATAATGGAAATTAAGCTCCAGGCAATATTGGCTTTTATTTGTCAACGAATGATTTATGAAAAAGAATATAGGTGCTGATTACGATGGCGGACGGACTTCAGTCCGTCCGCCATCATCTCAGGGAGTGAGACCGCCTGCCTACAAGGCAGCAGTCCCACAGGGGGAATTACAATGCTACCGCCACCACAGCGGTCGCACCTGCCATAATTAACATTGCGGCGGGTGCTGCTGGCTGCAGCACCCACGCAATGTTAAAAAAGCACTTATTACATTTCCCTGCACTACGTGGCAGGCACCATGCGGTGCCTGACACATGGTTCAGGGATATGTAGAGGGTAACCATGGTTGCCCCCCAACCCCCAAAAGAAAGGGCCTTGGATGAATGGGGGCCCGCTACGGGCCTCCAATGTCCATAACCGCAAGCCTTTCCATGGCGCGTGATCCGCCATGGGAAAGGCTGGCTGGGATGGTCCATCGTAATCCCAACGGCGGTGCCTGGTAGGCACCGCTGCCATTTCAGGGAATGCGAGGGCCTCCGCAGCACCGGCAGGCTCAAGGAGCCCGTTGGAAGCATGACGGTCAGAGTTTCCTCCCGCCTGCCATTATAATATGGCGGGTGGGAAATGGACTCACGATGGCGGTGAACCCGCCACCGCCAGCCTGTCGGTGGCGGGTTCACCACAATCGTAATCAGCCCCATAATTCTTAAACAACAACTGTATTCAAAGTGAACAGAACATTCTAGGAGCTTGTTTATTGTGGAGAAGCTGTGGTCTAATGGCCTAAGCTGCCGACTTCAGAGCTGGTGGGAATCAGGTTCCAGTCTTGGCGTCAGACGTCAACATCCTGCGATTCTGGGCAAATCATTTAATTGCCCCATGCCTACAATTCAGCGCCTTGAGACACTCAGAGGTGATTTGTTGCGCTTTACAAATCCTGGATTTACATTATTGTGAATTTATTTGTATTTATTTTGAACAACAACTTTTGGATTTGTATCTGTTGTTTATACTTGGGTGACAGCATGGAATCAGACAAACACTGGTGAAACCCTGTCTACCCACCTCTTGAATTGCCCTTCATTTAGAGATGGCGAGCCACTTAGGGCCATATTTATGACCCAGGCTGCGTCGCTCACCCTAAGTCATATTTTCTAAGTCACGCAAAGCCACTTTGCGTGGCTCTGAATGGCTCCAAAAATATAGAGTAACACAACGCAGCGCAAATTGCTGCGTTGTGTTACTCTGCCCGGCGTAGGTGTTCCATGGGCGTTGCGTGGGTGTTTCTCCGCAGCTCCCATAGTTTTTGGCGCATTCCCAGATTTACAAGACCTTCTAAACCTGGGAATGCGCCATAAAGATACTCCTCCCCAGTGGAGGAGTAACGAGGAGAAATATGTTTATGCTGCACGAATAGAAAGAGGAAAAAGCCTCTCAGGATTGTTTTTCTGCAGGAAGGTACCTCTTCCTGCCTACAGCACAGGCACCTTTGACCCATGGTAAAAATTGCCTGCATTGGCTTTAGGCTGCCAAAAGGACGCAAGGGAAAAGGACATGAATGCACCATATTGGGTAACTATACGGCGACTTCCTGCCCATTCGCTGGTATGCAGGACAGAGCAGCAAGGTGACTTGCTGCGCTGCCCTGCGCCACAAAAGTCATAAATATGCCCCTTCGTTTGTGATAGCGGATCTCAGTGGGGTCTTCTGTCTAAAACAACTGTCCTGTTAGCACGCAGCTGGAGAACTGCCATCTCTGTGGGGTTTCTGAAGCTGTTAGTTCCTGCCTGGGACCAACATGCATGGCAAAAAAAAAAAAACAACAATGCCCTCACATGCAAGGAGGAAACTCCAAGGACATCATAGTCATTACTTTTACATTTTTAACATAAACTCCTGTATGGCGGCTTGTGTTTGGAAAAACCAAAAAACAAATCCAGCCAGACCCACATGCCGCTATGAAGTGGTCTGGCTGGCATTCAGCTGATTGTCAGAGAGCACCCTAGTTGAGATGGTGGACGCACTTTCAGTGAAAAATCACTGTCGGGACCAAGGGAAAGCCTACAGGCAGGCGGGTTGGGCTGGGGCAGACAGAAGTGGAGGCTCTACTGCGCCTGTGATTTGGTGGACCACCCACCCTTGTATACAAAATGACTCCCTACATCTTTTATGCAACCAATGTTTAATGGTTTTGATAAATATAACGAGATAATTAAACTCAATATATTTCAAATGATAAATCTCTGTCTTTGGCAGAGAGCCAAAGTGCAGCGGCGGCTCCTTCAATAAGACGGAGGAGCCTCACCCCAATGCTTTTCAGCAGCGAAAAATAAAATGATAATAACAAAGGTTATACTTCCTGCAGCCAAGCAGAGGGCAGGGTGGGGTGGTCCATTCTGACACGGCACAGCTGCAGGAAGGAGGAGGAGTGGTGGCACAGAAGGCCGGCCAAATCGTCATGCGCACTTCGAACTCTCTACCCAAGCTGTGCTGTACAGCCAGGTGGAAAGCAATCACAGGGTCGCAGTCCTTTAGTAAGCGCCAAACTCTCTCACTCACGCCAATCATAGAGCTGCTCTCAATACCAGCATGAGACCAGCGTCTGGATTAGTGTAGGGGAGCCTGTGGCATTCTGGGAGTCGAAGAGCAGAGGCCAGAAGAGCACTGACGCTGCAGATGTCAGGTAAGCATTTTTTTAATTCTTTTCCCCACGCTGCCCCCCTGCGCTGCCTCCCCCACGCTGCCTCACCACTTTAATGCCCCAGCAGCCGCCACTGACAAAGTGAGCATTAGTTTAATGGCTCTATATGCATTAACCCATTGCACTACCTCTACTCGGATTGGAAACTTCACCCGTAAGGCATGGGAGATCTCCCCTACGTATTCATTGATTCTTAGTTTTATACAAAGTTTAATACCCAAAGCACCAGAAGGAAAAAATATATATATATATATTCTTCAGTAAAATGGGAGAGAAGGTATATGGACACTCCGTTCATTTAAACAACACAACCTAAGTTGCAAATTTCAAGAAATATGGGGAAAATAATTTTAATTGTATCATGGTAGGAATGGGAGAATTACCTATAGCACAAGACCTCTGCATGATACAGTGATCCATACCACAACGGAATGATTACAATATTTCATATAGTTCAGACTTTATTACACTCCGGCACAGATGAGTGCATTTGGTGAAGCTCAAAGTGTGCCCAATGCAAGAACTCTTGATTTAATATATTTTGGACGTACTCCGCTTAAAAACAATATTGGAAGGATTTATTCTCCAGGTCAGTAAATAGTTTTGACTACAAATAAACTCTGACTTGGGGAACAGAAGATAAAGGTAGACACCCTCACTATGTGCAAAGAACTGGACTTGTATGGCCCTGTTAATAAATAAATCCATACCAGCCACTAGGTGTAACTTTTTATGTAGAATAACATGCTATTTGTGAATCGCCTCCAAAACATCCTACTCTGTATTAGCAAAATCGCAAAAAGGCCAGAGTGCTTCCTATTTGTACTAAATGTATATGAATATTCCCAGAATATTCCCATATTAGCTGCTTTGGAGGTAAATCACAAGAATAGCACTCGTTACAACGCATGCGTTTTCTACGCATGCCATTACAACGCAAGTCGTTACAAGGACGCGTTGTTACATCGCATGCCATTACAACGCAAGTCGTTACAAAGACTTGCTGTAGGGGGGGCACTGGAGTTTGGAATAGTATGATTTACTATTCCAACTCCAGTGTGTGCAACAGTAGGGAAGGTGTTGGATTGAAAATCCAAGAAATCCAACACCTTCTGCCCCCTACAGCAAGTCGTAACGACTTGCGTTGTAATGGCATACGATGTATCGCATGCGTTGTAAACGATGTTTCCCAATTCAGAAAGGTATGTAAAAGTACTAGAGTAGTACTACTATACATACCTCAAAATACTTTTGTGAATAGGCCCCTACACATTGGCAAATGGAATGTCCCCCAGTCTCAAACATTTGGTTGTAGAAAAATATTGAAATCAGGAAATCATTTGACATTTTGATTTTTTCCAGAATATAGGGAAGACTAGGAGGAGTGAAAACAACTCGGGGGCAACAAAGATAGGTCCAATCTTGGGGTTGGGCAGTAACAAGTGGATGGAAGGTGTTTGGGAGCAGTTTACAGAGGTCTGTACTCAAGATGGTTGCCAAGTCTTACGACGCTTCCTAGTCTCCTGGTGATCTCGCGGGAGTTCAGCAAACACCGTGGGGTAGATTTCCTATAATTTTACACTGGGTTAGCATCACAAAAGTGATGCTAACCAGCACAAAATGTTTTTTCCTAATATACATTCCAGTGCAAAACTTGTTTTGTGCTGGAAAGTCCCTTGAAAGTAACGCAAAGCAGCGCAAAGCATAGCTTTGCGTTACCAAGCGCCAGTAGGGCGTTACATGGGTGGTACATGGGAGTTCCCATGCTACTACCCATGCCTTTTGACGCACAACCCTATCTACAAACAATAGTAGACAGGGTTTAGAACCACAAATTAACGCCATTTAAAAGGAGGCGTTAAGAGGAGAACATTTTTATTTCTCCTTTCTTTTCCGACTTTGCAAGTGTGCTGCACTGTGCAGTAGGGAGGGGGGAGGAGAGAGCCATATCGCTGTAAATATGGCCCTCTCTTTCTCCCTCCCTGTCACACAATGCAACGCTGCCTTTTGTGAAAATCTGGGCCCGTGGATCATCATAACACGGTTCCTCTACCATCGGGTTCAGTGTGAGGACGTCTACAGTCGGCGCGGTGTGAGTGGGGCCATTGTGGTCTAAGGAAGTGACAACACGATACATGGAAGGGATGACTATTGCCCCATGAATGGATGACAGCGCTATCGAGGAGTCCAATACAAGTTCTGTCAGGCACTCAGGCACCAAGTCACCCATGGAAAGTACGAGGACAGGGAAACCAATAAGGTTTGGGGATAATTCTGTGTGACACCAAACGCCACTATGTGAAACACTGCCAACCCTCCCTGTGGAAGTCTGCCCCCCTAGCAAGACGCCCACTCAGATACGTGCCTGCCTGGCTCTCTGAAAAGGCAGCTTCAAAGCAGCGCTCATACCACAGCACTGTTTAATATATGATGAGACATTCATGGTTCCTGCCTGCCATTTGTAAGTCCCCTCTGCATTCCCCTCCCTCACATTCCCAGATAACTATGTGTGAATATTCCCATTATTCACTTAACCCTGCCTTTAAGTATGACTTTTAAACCAGCAGATCTTTACCATAGGTAAAGGCTGCTCCCGTCTATATAGTAAAATAGCAAATTTGAATCTTATTAATGTAGAGGCATGCTAACTCCAAATTTAGCAGGTCTTCCACACTTTTGGGAAGCAGGCCTTTTGGAACCCAACGTACTCCTAAGGGTTGAATTATTTACTGTGTGCAGTCCTTTAAAGAAGAGTTAGAGCTACTGGCGTTGTAAATGACCCTGTCTTTTACCCATGTCTTATGGTTTCTAGTGGAGTGGATATATGTGGTTATAGAGTGGAATTATGTGGTTTGGATTTGAATTGTTAGTTGTGGGATTGTGTTGGGTGGAATTGTGTAGAGTGGATTTGTGTAGTGGAATTATGTGGCATGGTGGATACATAGGGGGGAGAGCTGCAAAGAATACATAGGCAATTAGACAGAGAAGGAAAGGTAGTTTGTGCACGAAGTGGTGAATGAACCCCAGACAGAGGAGCAGAAAGAGTGTGTGAGAAAGAGAGAAAGAAGGGGAGAGCAGGTGACAGATGTATAAAGAGGGACCGCCTATGTACGCAGAAGAAACTTCAAGAAGAGGAGGAGAGTGTGGGATTGAGGGATGGAAACCTTGAAAAGGCACGGGGAAGAAACTGTGCACGAAGACCTGAAGTCAACTACATGAGTGAGGGGGGAAGAGTGCATGAGAGAGTGAGAGAAAGGGGTAAAAGAGTACAAGACAGTGGGAGGAACTGGTTGCTTGATCCAAAGAAACCTTATTAATCTCAAAGTAAGGCAGGTGTTCAGAGAGGCAATCACCATCTACCAGCTGCCGGCGGACACTGAAGATGGGTACTGGACCGAGAGAGCCGACAGAGTGAGCAAGGAAAGAGACGGGCTGTGCAGATCTTCCAGTTTCCGAGTATAAGTGAAAGCAGCGCTGAGTCGAGTGGGAGGGGCACCCAGAGAAGGTGGGGGGGGCTAGGGGGTGCACAGAGCGTGGAGGTACAGGAAGGTAGCATGTTTGAGCAGGCAGTACAGAGAGGAGACAGGGAGTGTGAGGGAGGGATGAGAGAGGGCAGTGCGAGATGACAGGGGGCAGTGGGTGTGTGAGGGAGAGATGAGAGGGGCAGTGGGAGTGTTGGGGAGAGATGGCACGGTAAATGGAAGTGTGAGGGAGAGATGACAGGGTCGGTGTGAGTGCAAGGGAGATATGAGAGGTGGCAGTGGGAGTGGGAGTGTGAGGGAAAGGTGGCAGGGTTGGTGGGAGTATGAAGGAGTATGAGGGAGAGATGAGCAGAGTTAACCAGAGACATTGCACCACCTACATGTAAATGGCAAAATTGAAGAGGCTTTTTTGCGAAGTCACACTGTGCCCAACATGTTGCTCATGTCGGTTATACCCGAGGGGTGGGAGAGGAGAATTACTGATGTAGAATAGCAAGTGAAGGACCCAAGCCATTTGTGTGTGTGTGTGTGTGTGTGAATGACACCGATAAAATGACAGGGCCTCTGAGCTTCTTCAAAGTGTATGGTCTTGACCTGTGCAGTGAATATGTTGGGATGAGGTTTGGTTTATCATGAACCTTATGCAAATGGGCAAAACACAAGTCCCAAAAATTGAAAGCAATCGGGTTAGTTTCTGCACCTATATATATCACCCAGTCTGTCAGTTTTCATAACATAGCTTGTAACCAGAAAGCATATAATTGTGAGGTATACCAGGGACCGCAATGCAAGTGAAAATAAAGATGAGAATTATGCATAGCTGCTAAAATCTGTCCTATGCCATGTGTCCTAACATCAGTTGTGACTTTTTAAACATTATAAAATGGTAATCTGGGAGCATTACTTAAACACACACAAAGGTGTACAAGTAAACGGCTAGCAGCCTAGGTTGTATGCAATCGTGAGAGGTATGAAAGTAAATTGCGTGCAAGTTAACGATGTCCAAGTTTTGTAAATAAAAAAATTAAGTAAAAGATGCGTAACCTAGGTGTTATACACAAGAGATATTTGCCAACCATGGGCATGCAAAGGAAATAAATGCACGTGAGGGATATACAGCTAAGCAGAACTTAAATAAAAAATATGCAAAGAACAGGTATTATTGACATGAGAAGGATTGTGCAAGTGATAGGTAAAGAAGAAGTGTAAGCAGCAAAAGGTATGAACGTGAGAGATATCAAAATTAAAGATATATGATAGGCATGAAATTGAAAGGTAGATAAGTTAGCTGTGTAACCGAAAGGTGGTGGAATTGAGAAATAATCAAATCAAAGATGCACATGAGAAATGTATTCAAACTGAGGATTTCCATTTGAAGGATTAACATCTGCACAAACGAGAGACTACCTGCAAAAAAAGATATAGAGCTTTGTAGGATGGGCCCGTCGCCAGCCCTCAATAGAGATTTAATACTGCTGGATATCTATTGCCATGTAAAACTAGCAACAATGCATGCTTTTTTTTCTGAAGTTGTAACGTCGCCTTTGTTTTCAGCTGTCTGTTCTGAAACAAGCCTGTTATCTGCAGGAATGTAACGTGGTGAGGGTGCAAGGGAGGAGCTGGGTGGAGGATGTAAAGATTAATTATTAGGACAAACGCGGGAGCTACAGCAGCAACAGGGAGTTAGGGGAACAACAGAGGAGGTGGGTGTGATGTGGGCTGTCTTTGCCTAAAACTAAACATTGCCATTCTAAATGACAATGTCTTTTACCCATGTGTTATGGAGTGGAGTGGAGTGGATGTATGTGGTGTGGAGTGGAATTATGTGGGTTGGGTTGGATTGGAATTGCTAGTTGTGGAATTGTGTGGCGTAGAATAGTGTGGTGTGGAGTGGATTTGAATAGTGTAATTATGTGACATGCTGTGCAGTGGAATTATGTGGATAGTAATTATGTGCTATTGAGTGTGGAGTGTAATTATGTGGATTGGTATTTTGTGTTGTGGAGTGGTATGTGGTGGAGTTTAATTATGTGGTGTATTATTGAATTTTCAGGCATAATGTGGAATTCTGTGGTGTGGTTTGGATGTATACGGTGTGTTGTGTAATTGGGTTGTTGAGTTAAATTATGTGGTTTGTTGTCGAATTATGTAGTGTGGATTGGAAATGTGTGAAGTAGAATTGTGTGGCGTGGAACTGTGGGGTGTTGAGTGAAATTACGCTGATTTGAATTATGTGTCATGGTCAATCAATCAATCAGTATTTGTATAGCGCAGCACTGTCACCCCTAGGGGTATCTGGGCGCTGGTGCTGAGTTTCCGTCGAAAATCCAGATCTTGAGTTTCTTTCTGAAGTCTGCCAGGGAGGATGCTGTGCGGAGGTGGAAGGGCAGGTTGTTCCAGGTCTTGGCAATGATGTAGGAGAAGGAACTGCACAGGGTGCGGATGCGATGGATGCGGAGGGTGCAAGGGGGAGTGAAGCGGAGCGCAGGTGTCTTGCCGGCAGGTGAAAGTTCAATTAATGGTTGATGTAGGATGGTCCTTGGTTGTATAGCGCTTTGTATGCATGAGTGAAGATCTTGAACTAGCATCTCTTCTGGATGGGTAGATAGTGGAGGTTTCTGAGATGGGGGGTGATGTGGATGCATTTGGGGAGGTCAAGGATGAGTCTGGCTGTGGTGTTCTGTATGGTCTGGAGTCTTTTGAGGAGCTGGGTGGAAATTCCAATGGTGTGGAGTGTATTTATGTGGATTGTTGCTATGTGGCATAGAATAGTTTTATGTGAGGTGTATTTATCTGGTATTGAGAAGAGTGTAATTATGTGGAGTTGACCCATTTTGCGTCGAGTGGTATTATGTGGAGTGTAAATATGTTGTGTGGTGTTGAATTGTATGGCGGTGAATTGTGTGGTGTTGTATGTCACACTAAACATCCAGGTATGTCACAAGGTACCCAGGCGAGTGGAGCGATTCTGTTCATTTTGCATCTTCTTCAGATTATTCAGCTAGGATTCACATTAATGAAGATTACCGGATTTGCCCAATATTACACAATGTAGTCAAATGAGAGAGTCGGGATTAAAACCTAAGTCTACTGGTTCCACAGTCAACAATTTAAGTTCCAGATGTTTTCTAAGAAATCAAATGTATATATGGCTGATGACGTGTGCCTTTGTGTGCGCCTATATTGTTATGTTGTGCCTGTTATTTTGGCATATTATTTGAAAATGTTTATTTATATTTCCAAGATGGCTGATTGGTACTTAAGAATGACAATAAAAAATAAAAGGTTGCATGATGCCGCATAAATGTGCTTGTGTAAGAAGTCTCCAAAAAGCTTGCAGGGCTGGGGCAGAGTGCTTAGCTGAGCAATCTGCAGTTGTAACAACTTTTAACTCATCACAGAGGATTCCATAGAAAGGAAAAAAAGGGGGGAGGGGATCAGCAGTGCCGCCACCTCTCTGAAGCACTTCAGCGTGCTTGAATATGTAGCTCCAAGTCATTCAGTACTATTATCCCAACACCCTATATCATGCAAGCTCATGAAATAATAGTGCAGCTACAAACAGGCAGGGGTAACAATAGGAATACGGCTACAACATGAGCTCTAACTTACTAACTGCAACATAAACAACAGATGCAACTGCACACGCCGATACTCCAAATGTGAACTCGTGGGGGTGATATAATGCCACGCTGCAACCTACATGTAGGGGCATATTTACGAGCCCCGTTGCGTCGCTCTTGCACCATACTACGGAACGTGATACAAGAGCAAAGCATCTCAGAAATGAGATTTATGAAGCTACGCAAGGCCCCCTTGCGTGGCACTGAGGGGCTTCATAAATCTTGAGTAAAGCAACGCAGCGCAAATCGCTACACTGCCTTACTCTGCGCCAGGGAGGCGTTCCATGGGCATTGTGTGGGTGTTCCCACGCAACTCCCATGGATTTTGACACATTCCTGGATTTACCAGAACTGGTAAAACTGAGAATGCGTCAAAAACATACGCCTCCCCAGGTGAGGCGTAATGAGGAGAAATATTTTATTTTTTATTACTTCCTCTGTCTATGTGTGCTGCATTCTGCAGCACACATAGAAAGAGGAATTTGCCTCTCAGGATTGTTTTTGTGCAGGAAAGTGCTCCTTCCTGCACAAAAACAATCCTGCATGTAACACACGCACCCTAGTACCTTGGTGCAGAGGTGCCTGTTTTGACACTATGCAGTGAAAACGGCACCAGTGCAGGGGAAAGGGGAAAAGGCAGACATGCACTGTATTCTTTTAAATACAGCGCATTCCTGCCCTTTCCGTCTCCCATAGTGAAGCGCAGTAAAGTAACTTAATGCACTGGGCGACAAACTCATAAATATGCCCTGTAGTATCTGACTTTTATGTCACTTGTGCAATGAGTGGGTGGAAATAGCCAATCAAAGGAAGTAACTAAACAGTAAAGGAAAAAGGAAAAAGGAAAAAGGAAGGAAAGGAAAGGAAAGGAAGGAAGAGGCAAGCTAACAGAGTTCTTCCTTCTGAATAATAATATGATAGTATAGTTTTCATTTTCTCTCTCTGCTGTTTCCATAGAAACAAATCTAGGTGATTCTATCTTCAAACGAAAATTCAAAATTCAATATGACATTTTCCTTTCACAAAAATGTCCGCAGAGCTTTTCCGTTTCAGCAGCATGCAAACACCGCCACCTTGTGGTACATCAATGGCATTAATAGGTAAATTTAGAGGACTAGAAAATCTGTCAGTACTCCAACCGCTCACATCTCGCGTAAAGGCTCAGATCATACCCGAAAATGGCTCTCCCGAATTTCTAAATTTGATATTTTCCGTTAACCTCACCAATCGGCGCAGCTACCTTCGTCAGTCGACACGGTCTTTTTGATGCCTTCATAACTCAAAATAAAATTGAATGAGCCCTATATTATTATAATTACGGGTGCGCATGGGGTGTCTGAAAATGCAAGAAAACTTCAGAAATAAGAGATTTTTTTAATGAAGTGCTACTTTTTAAAAGCAGTCTTATAAATATGAAATCATATATTTTACATCTTGTGTAAATTAAAAAAATAGCCATTCGAAATTAGTACCAATTAATTTATAAACTCTGAAAGATGAAAAGCTGAGTGAAGCCTTCCAACATTCAAACCTGAAACCTGTGGCTCACACGCAGATATCAAAGCATAATCGCAATAAAGTAATGTATCTGTCTAGGTAATCTGCAGACATTTGTCCTTTGTCCATCTCCAAAATGTATTGCAAGAGCTGCTTCGAAAGAAAAACGGTGGACAAAGTTCTGCAGTGATATGGTGGAAGGCAGCCCTTAATTTGTGCGGTATTTGCAGGTGCCAGACACAGGCACTTATTTCTTAACACCAGAGCTTTAAGTAGGCCGGGTCCTGTCGGTGCTCAGCACTGGCAGTTCTAAAAGCCATCTGCTGAGACAGGTCTCTATCCGGCTCTCCATTTCTGCCCTCACCCTCAGGGGGAAAAAAAAAAATCTTAACTCTGCAGCAGTACCGCCCTTCACTGCCTTTGATGTAACTTCAAAGAGACTCGTCATAGTTCTTTCACTGTTTCAGAATTTCAGAACTAAAGTATTTTGAATATTCTATACAACGAAGCCATAGTCGGTGCTTATTTAGCTTATGCAACTAACAACCATTGATAGTCCTGGCTTATTGTAGATGTAATGTCACTTGTTGTATTATATATCTGAATGTAATGACAGAAGCAGCAAAATACCAGTTGGGCGGCACACTTTGCTAAGCACAGATTTTTAGCTTATGTGTTTTAAGCCACGCCCTACTTACATCGGCCACGTCCCTTTGAGAGACCCACCAGTTTTTTCATCCCACTCAAAACCTGCTCAACACGACACATATCAATGACAGTCCACAACGTGTTGGGGCTGTTGGTTTACATTTAAACATCAGCAAAAAGTTTAACAAACTCAATAAATTAAAAAAAAATAATAAGGTTCGTGCATCCAGGATCAATCAATCAATATTTGTAGAGTGTGCTAATCACCCCAAGGGGTATCCTGGCGATGCGTGTGGTGGGGCTACTCGAACAGTCAGGTCTTGAGGTCACTCCTGAAATCGGCGAGGGAGGTAGAGGTTCGGAGGTGGATGGGGAGATTGTTCCAGGCCTTGGCAGTGAGGTGGGAGAAGGAGCATCCTCTGGCTCAAGACCGATGGATGCTGGGGACGGTGGCAAGGACCAGGGAGGCCGACCACAGGTGTCTGGTGGGCTGGAGGAAGGTCAGGCGGCTCTTCAGGTATTCAGGTCCCATGTTGTGGAGGGCTTTGTAGGCGTGTGTGGTAGCTTGAACTGGCATCTCTTCTTGAAGGGGAGCCAGTGCAGGCTACGGAGGTGGGGGGTGATGTAGGATCGTCTGGGCAGGTCCAGGATGATTTTTGATGCGGCGTTCTGGATTGTTTGGAGGCGCTTGAGGAGGAGGGTGGTGGTGGTTGCTGGGTAGAGGGCGTTCCCGTAGTCAAGTCGACTGGTGATGAGGGCTTATGTGACGGTTATTTTGGTGTTGGTTGGGATCCATCTGAAGACTTTACGAAGCATTCTGAGGGTGTTGAAGCAGGTGGAGGCAACCAAGTTGACCTGTCGTCTCATGGAGAGCTCGCTGTCGAGGATGATACCAAGGTTGCGGGCGTGGGTGGTGGGGATAGGTGCTGGTCCGAGGGCGGGAGGCCACCAGGCGTTGTCCCGCAGTGAGGGGGGTCTTCTGAAGAGGAGAACTTCGGTTTTGTCGGGTGTTGAGTTTGAGGCAGTTGGCTCGCATCCAGTTGGCGACATTGGTCATGGCGTTCTGGAAATTCGCTCTAGTCGTGTGGTGTGGATATTCTAACATTTGTGGGTGGCCATGAATAATCCAAACTATCACATTTATAGATGTGTGGTGGTAAATCTGTAGCAGCATTCCTGGAATTTGGCAGTGCTGGCAGGGACAGTGGGAGGTGAAAGCTGCAGAGGCTTCCTGAGAAAAATCTGGGGTCCAGGCATTTCATTTTTTTTTTTTACATATTAGCCACTGGTGAAAGGTCTGTCACTTATGTGATTCCTGGAGAGTAACTCACACACACACTTCCAAGATATTTAAAAGTTGTTCGTAGCAGAGGTGAGGCCAGCCAAATACAAGATGGTGACTTGCTAGAGGAACTCTGCTGTTGGGCTCCATCACCTCCCATTCTATGCCACATGTGGGCTACCAAGTGCTTGAATAGGAAACAGAGTGATGGTGTGAGGGATGACTCCGGCATCTGTTCCAGAAAGCTGCAATCAAGACAGAGTTGGTGATTGAGCGAGGGTGGCCTAGTGCCCCTATCAGTGAACCTCTCTAATGTGGAACTGGCGTGTGCGACATAATGCCCCGCTTACTTCCCGGTAATCTTCATTACTCCGAGGCCTAGTCTTCCTTGATTCAGTCCTAAGTACCCCCTCCCTCATACCCTGGTGTAAGGGATTGATTATTTTCCAGTTCCCTGGATTTTACCAGATTTCTTTTTGCGTGGTATATTATGCGACACACTTAGTTCCTCCCTTTTGTGGTGGTGTCTTGGTCCCGTCAGCCATCTTGCTGGAACTTTTTGATTTTCATCTAGGGTATATTTTCTGTCAGAGGGGAAAAGGATCTCAAGTATAAGGACTGCATCCAGGAAGACGGACGAGGAGCTAAGGAGCTCCTGTCTCACTTTGACCTGCCTGGGCATATCATGCTGATTCAGAGGAGAGCCACCCTGTGTTGATGGGAGAACGGTAACAAAAGGATCTGCTACCCGGACGCTATGGAATAGCGACCATCCACAGCCCGATGCAACCACCGCGCAGTAGACCCACAACTGAAGAGCAGAACTTAAAGGAGCACTGCTGTCCCCGGAAGCTCATGGCATGGGTGGGCATCTGCACACAATTCTCCCACTCAAGTGTAATCTGCCTTGTGCCCTTCTACCAAAGCATCCTGCCAAAGGGACTAAGGTCATTCTTCCAACAACGAAGCATGAAGGCTGCCTTATTGATACACAACTTTTCCTAATTAATTTTGTGGGGTTGCCTGTGTGGGGGTGAGTGCACAATGTTAAACTGTGGCTTCTCATGTCTTCTTCGACACTGGCCAGAAAGCTTTTGTTTTCAGAGGCACTGGTGAGACACAAGCAGAGTGCTTCTTTGTTGTCCCAGAAAATAACATGCCACGCTGCCACAAGACTCCCGGAGCTCTCCTCAATTGATTCAAATATTAATTTGGTGAATGGCAACATAACAGCGATGCCCTCTGAGGTTATGCCTGTGACCAGGAACTACCTCCTTTCACCAGATCAACTTGGTAGAGAGCAGACTGGCCACAATAGAGGCAAACTGGACAGTCGCCCAATGGGGGCATTTTATATGGTACCTAAAACAAATGTGATGGACCTAAAAGATCACTCATGGCGTGATAACATTAAACTTTATGCCATTTTAGAAAAGGCAGAAAAGTATGACATGATTGCCATTTTGCAGAATCTCATACCACATCTTCTCAACAACCAATTCACAGAACCTCTGGAGTTCCAGAAAACCCATTGTGTTTCCCAAGGACACCAACCTCCTACGCAAAACCTTACCCTATTGTAGTCTGCCTCTTCAGACATCGGCATACCTGCACTATCTTACAGGACTTCAAACAGAATAGGGGACATTTCCTCGTGGAAGGGTAGACCATAGAGATCTCAGCCGATTTCTTGTATAACACTAACATCAGGCTTAAAAAATTCTAGGCCATTCGCTCCCACTTGAAGAAACAAGTCATATGGTACAGCTTGCCTGAGCCTGCTGGGATGGGTATAATGATCGACACTAGAAAATATGAATATAAGAACCCAACTGAGGTTGGTCCCACTGGAATGCAGAGGGACAGAGCAGAATAGAAGCCGTAACTCCACGCAGTATCATCGTCAGGACCGGCTTTATAGTGGTGCAACCAGTGCAGCGGCACCTGGCGCTGACCTTGGGTGATGATGTGGTTAAAAACATCCTATGGGTTAAAAGCATGTGCTGCAGAGTTCCTTGGGTGTCCAGTAGTTTTCAGGCGACAATATAATTATCAGGGTAACTCTGGTGATTAATGTTCCTGCTGGAGAGAGATCTAAGTATTGTCTGGTGCCAGTTTTGACTCATCATAAAGTAGCGCAGAGGGTTGATGTACCTGCTGCAAAGAATGTGTACCATGCAGATCACAGAACTGCGCATGAATGAACTATGAGTAGTGCTATAAAAAAAAATGAAATGAATGTCAGAGAAGGGCTATAGAGAGATGAGGGGCACTGTTAGAGGGTGGTAATGAAGGAATCTGTGGAGAAGGAGGTTATGGGGAGGGAGCCGAAAATACTGTTGTACCGGGCACCACCGAGGCTAAAGCCGGCCCTGATCATCATCGCCAAGACAGGCCATAACCCTGAGATCTCTGATGCAGGAATTTGACTGGCTAGGTCTCTGTGAGGTTCTAAAGACTTTGGTGCCAAAACAGACACATTCAGATCCCCTTTGGAGCCAACGCCCCCTCAACTATGGACTTTGGCAGGTCGCATCCGGAGGCAGGTCATGACTCACTGAGAAAAGATGGATATCACACAAGTTTTCCCTTGGCCTTACACTGTGATTTTTACAGTTGAGCCTAGGCAGCGCGCATGCACTGTCTATAAGACCTGCTGTAATCACTATATGGAGTATAATCCCACCTTCTGTTTGCCATTGGTTCACTCCTGCATCGCTCTTCTTTGCTGGATCCTTATTGGTTGGTGCTCCCGATACATCACTTACGTTTTTCGCTCAGGAGCACCAGCCAACTACAGTTTCCTTACACTGAACGTGTTTATGTGTTCCTTTGGGGACTACTTGTTTTATTTCCTGCTCATGTTCTACTATAGGTGCCAGTTTGTAGTACCGTGTGCCGTGCATTTCCTTTATGTATTATTTATTTATTTATCACGGCGCCCGCTTCGCTGGCCCGCGTGCACAGCTTTTATGTCCTCGGGCAGGTGTTCCACTATAGGTGCCTGTTTGTAGTACCCTGCGCTGTTTATTTCATGTATTTATCTATTCATAATAGCGCCCGCTTCACGGGCCGCCACGTGCACAGCTTTTATGTGCACAGGTGCCGCACTTCATGTTTCAGCACGGCGCCCACTTTCATGATTTGTCTATTTTTGTGTGTGACACTGGGCGCTTTCCATGCTGCAGAGGTAGAAGTGTCATGGCCATATTGAGCGTTGAGCAGGGGCTCGGCTAGGGAAAGTGGTCGGAGATAGCTGAGAGGCTCTGGCGGAAGGAAGCGGAGGCAGCTCATGCAGCCCACCCTTTGCACACTCACCCTTGGGCGGCTGCTTGTTGGTGCTGCACGGCTGCTGATTCAGGGACCGGAGGAGGCAGCAGCAGGGAGCAGCATTGGCAATGCCTGGCCAGCCCTAATAGTATACTTGTGAAAGGACGGCTACTGTTTACATAAAAGTATTGTAAACTTGGCGTGACTAAGCGTTTATGAGCGCCAGTGAAAGCGAAACAGAGTTACAAAGCTGACTGAACTTTGGCCAGAATGAAGATGCCCATGGTACATACAGCATGAAAGTCAATGATTTGAAAGAGCTCAGAAAGCCTTATTACTAAGAACTATGATCTGCAGAGAAAGGTTTGGCTTGTAGTGGGCCTCTCATCCTTCCGACGTCGATAACACAAGTACCAATTTCATCTGGTTAATAACGTGCCCCTAATCATGTTCATCTACAACAAAATTGTAAGTACTGTTAACTCTGTAAGCAGAATATTTTATATTCTGTTGGGAAGTATTTTAATGGGGGTCGAGGGTGGGTTCAAGTTGCAACAGGAACCAGATACAAAGGACCCTTTACACTGCAAGACAACGTGGTTGGAGTGCGAAGACGGAATAACAACGGGCAAGTTGGAAACAGGCTACTTTTTCATCCCAATGATTCCTACATGTCACACAACAGTTGGCCTACATGGCACACTTAACTGTGGTGCAGTGGAGGAGGCTGGAGACCCCTTCACAGTGGGCATGTGGGCGGGGTAACGTCCCATCCCCAGCCCACCTCTGTTCTCCCCTCCATTTTAAAGTTTTTTATTGATGTTTTTGTCTGCATGCACCTTTTATAAATATATTTATGTCCAATGCATTTTGACAGGGCGCTGGGACCTGCTTTCCTGTATTTAGTGGAGGTGGGTGGGCGACATGAATCTAGAATAATCTCAAGCTGCAAAACTAATGTTACAGGTAAGTAACTTCAAACATAACCAAATATGGTTCTAGGGCTGAGAGGAGAGTTGCTGAACTAAAGTGTACTGATGACTTTTTCAGTTTTATGTAGTGCAAACTTGATCCAGAGGTATTTACATGAGCACTGGTGTTAGAAATGGGGGTCTCAAATTGGCAATGGTTTGCAACTTTGTCCAAGTAGGGACCCTTGCTGCTAGTCAGGGTAAGGGAGTTACGCCCTTAGACAGCCCCTGCTCACCCCCTTGGTAGCTTGGCACAAGCAGGCAGGCTTTTCTCAGAGGCAGTGTGTAAAGCATTTGGGCACACATACAGTAATACAGTGAAAACACTAAAAATGGACACCACACCAGTTTAGAAAAATAAGTAATCTTTATCTAAACCAAACACGACCAAATCAACAAAAATCCAACATACAGTTATCATGATATGACTTTTAAAAGGTAAAAACAGTTCTGTCCATAGCAAATTACAGATGCAACACTCTCCACACAAAGTACTTTGGATGCATCAAAATCATAAGCAAAAACATCCACAGGGAAGGTGATGCATCGGTTCCTTATGCACAGAGAAGGTGATGCGTCGGTTCCTTGCTCCAGGGGAGGTGATGCATCGGTTCGTTACTGCCACGCAGCGGAGGTGACGCGTTGGTTCCTCACTGAAGAGGAGGTGATGTGTCGGTTTCTTATGGTGCGAGGAGGTGATGCGTCGGTTTCTTACTGAGACCCCAGCATTGCTGTAGACTTGGCGCCTGGTGCGATGCTTGGTGATTCGGGAGGTGTCGGCTCTCGATGCAGCAATGGTGCTGCGTCGATCTCTCCAGCCGCAGTCCCCCGATGTGTTGGTTCTTACAGCCGCACAATTAGTGTTCCCTCTCCAGACTTGACTCCCCGTGGTTCTTTGTACCCCACCCCCTCTGCCCCCCATACCATCCAACCCCACACGGCCCACCCTCCAAAAGAACTGCATACCCTTTTTTGTACCTATACATTGCAGGGCATGTATGCTGGACCTAGATTGTAAAAGCCCTTGTCCCCCTTTGGTTTATAGCCGCACAACAGGGCCTGCGTTGGAGTCGGGTGGTGATCTCGGACTTCGAAGATTGCTGCACGAGACTTAGCGAGCAGCAGTTTCCCCAGCCGCAGGCAGGCCCTGCGCCGGTTTCTTCAGCGGCACGGCAGTGTTGCATCAGAGACAGGTGTGGATGCGTGATGCTTCTTTAGTTGATTCACGTTTTCTCAGATCCTAGCAGCAGGAAGAACCTCCAGAGGCCCAACACAGGAACAGGCACGTCTTGGCAGGTCAGAACTTCCAGCAATGGAGTTCAGGGGAGCTGGTGGTGAAGTCTTTGTGTAATAATAGCAGTGCTAAGGCAGAGGAGCATCGCCCTACTGCTCGTTGAGCAGTGGAAAATAAAAATAAAATGATAATAATGATAATATAAGTTATTATCATTTTATTTTTCTTTGCGGGACTCCAGTCAGGTGGGGCGGGGCTGGGCTCCCCGCCGTCAGAGGGAGCAGGAGTGGCTTGCACACCCTCAGTGCACATGACAGCTTGGCCGGCCCTCTGGGGCCAGCCACAAAGTCATGCGCACTTGGCATGTTCTCCACTGGGCTGTATTGTACAGCCCAGTGGAGAACGTGCCCAGCCTCCCAGGTCTGCCTGAGCATCCAACAGGCCGCTCAGACCAATCAAGACGCTGCTCCTGCAGCGTCGTGATTGGCTGGGACAGTTTGGGAGCCTGGGTGCTTCCAGTGCTGGTGAGGACAGAGGAGAGACGTGTGGCAGCAAAAAAGAAGAAGGTAAGTTTATTTTTTATTTTTTTCATCCCTCTCCCCCACCCCACCACCCCGGGCGCTATGATGAATAAATAAATACATGAAATAAACGGTGCAGGGTACTACAAACAGGTACCTGCAGTGGAACACCTGCCCGAGCACATAAAATCTGTGCACGCGGGCCAGTGAAGCGGGTGCCGTAATGAATAAATAAATAATACATAAATGACTTAAGAACAGGAGGCAAGCTCTACTTCAAGCCCTTGGAGATCTTCTTCAAGCAGGATACACAACACACAGCAAAGTCTTTATCCTCTCCTTGGCAGAAACAGCCACTGCAGGCCAACCCCAGACACACAGCAAAGGGGCAGTACTTCTCCTTCAGCTTTCCCAGCTCTTCTCCTTGGCAGAGGGTCATCTTGAGTCCAGAAGTATTCTAATGTTCTGGGCCCCAATATTTATACTGAAGGCCTACCTGTGAGAAGTTGGCCTGGCATATGCTGTCCACTAATTATAGTGGGCACCTTGCACCAGTCCAAACAACCCCTTATTTGAGATAGGTTAAAGACAACCTTTATTGAAAGCTATCCTAGTGGTAGCTATGGAGAGCAGCCTTCAGGCTAAGTCTTGAAGGAATGTAAAGCAGCTTGTTTTACCAGTCTATAATCTCTTGAGTGACCAAATGAAAGAGCACCACACCAGGTATATATTCAAAATATATGTATTTATTACTAAACACACCCCTCTAGTCTCTTTATGAGGCTAGAGTTCGAAATACATAAGTTATAAGTTATTTAAACACAGTAATAGCACAAATACACGTTTGGGCCCTAGGGGCGTACCAAACCATATACCAATAAAGTGGTATAAGAACCACAACTGAGCTAGACACTAGGCCTAGAGCCTGTAGAAGTGCTTGGACCACAAGGAACCACCCAAGGTAGTGACACAGGGGACCCACGGGGGACGCGTGCAGTGTAGTAACACAGCCGCGAATCGCCGTTAACTTCTATGGGGAAAGTCGCGGTTTGGAATTTAAAGAAAGGGACACTTAAAGAAGGACTTGGAGCAAACCCTTTGAGAACTAGGTCGTTCTAGAGTCTCTACCCACGGGAGCACCGGAGTACTCTTGTTACCTCACCCAGGGACGCCGGGTGCATAGGTGCCTTTCGGGGTCGGGTTTCGTCGTCGATTTGAATGGCGATCTGCTGCAAAGTGCTGCTGGCGACCAAGTGAAAAGTGTCCGGGTGGATCCAAAGGTGGATCGGAGATCTGAAGAACCTGAAAGCAGAGGGGACAGAGTCTGGGTCACTAGCCAGTGACCAGGAAGGCGATGAGCAGATGCCCACCGATGTCGAGTGCTTCAGGTAGGTTGACGGTTGTCTTGACTCTTCAGCCACGAGGTCCGGGAGGCATTGTCGGTGACCAGGAGCAGGATTCGGGCTGGTACACGATGTCTGTCGAGTGCTGAGGTGTCGGCGACCGGATTGGACCCAACAAGCCTTGGCAACGGCAAGTCTCGATGAAGATGAAGATTGACGATGGTGCAGACCAGCAAGGTCTGAGGCACTCACCCAGCAAGGGTAAGTGAGGGCAAGCCTGGAGCAACCAGGGAGCCCAAGTAAAAAAAGATTGGCCTTCGTGAAGGGCTACTAGCCAACGGGCTAGCGACCGCGAAGGAGCCTCGAGACGGTGCACGTGGAGCTGGCTCACAGGACACTCGTGGAGTGGAGGCCAGTGATCTTCGGTGCAGTTGGTGCTGGAGGCTGGGGCTACTCGGAGCCCAAAGCACGACTTCGTGGGAGACCCAGAAGAGGATGCACTTGCAAATGCGTGCGGTGTCCAGGGGTCACGGTTCCACGTTACCCACGACAGCTACGGGCCTCAGCTTTGCTGGGGACTCAGGGCAGCCTCGGGGAAGTCTGGAAATCCACCTCTGGTGATGCAAAGACTTTGGCATCCGACGGGAGCTTCAGCGATGCAGACCAGACAATTGCTTCTTTGGTGCCTGCCAAGCAGGGGAGTCACTCCTTGACCCCAAGGGAGATTCTTCTGTCCTCTAATCTTTAAGTAGAGCGTCGAAGGTCCAGGATTCTGTGTCAGAGTTTCGTCCAGGGATAATCTAAAGTCCTAAGGACGGGGGTCCCATACTTATACTAAGTTTAGGGGTTGGACTTACTCTGTGGTCCCACCTATGGGTGGGTCAGGGCAGAGGGGTGGCTATACCCCTTTCCCTTTGTCCACTTCATGCCAAAGCAGGGGCTGGAAGCCGCTGATCCAGTTTGAACTGGGGTATGCACAGGGACACCAAATGTGCCCCCAGTGCAGGACTTCAAAGCACCCGAGAGTGCTCCCGCCCAGCCCCAATACACACTATCCTGTCTGGGGAGGTGGTCACACCTCCCTGGGACAGGAAACCTATTGTCCAGGTCTCCCCTGCCGGAGTTTCGGTCAGCAGCAGAAGGCCAGACCCGTGTCTGTGGCAGCGGCATCCATTTTGTGATGCCAGGGCTTGGAAAGTCAGTACCGGGCATACATGTCTTTCCCTCTAGAAGGGTGGAATGCTACCCCCGCCGCCAGAACTGGCGGGGGGGTAGTATTCCAAGATGTTTGACACCAAACACGACATGTTTCCGTGCAGCCCTCCCAAAGTTAGCATTTAACGCGAGGTTATAATGCGCTTAAGAGTATATGGTCAGGCTGCACTACAAACAGCATCAGAGAAGGGTCTCCGAACGCTGCAGAGGGGCCCTGCTCATGCAGGGGCACCCTCTCACATAGGAACCACGCACTCTGCCTTCAGGATTGATAAGGCCTGCCATAGGAGTGACTTATAGGTTTATATGTGTGTATGTACATAGTGATATAGGTAGCCTATATCACAGTAAGAGGTGCATGCACCACCTTACCCAGGCTGCAGTAGCAGACCTGTGGTGTCAGTTTGGATGGCCTTCCAGGGGTGGCACAATACATGCTGCAGCCCCTGGTAGGCCTCTGAGGTACCTATGCCCTGGCTACATAGTATACCATATACTAGGGACTTATAAGGGCACTCCAGATTCCAATCAGAGATGTGCCTAAGGCACATGGAAACCATTTTAAAGAGGAAGCAGCTAGGCTGGGGTTCTGATTAGCAGGGCCCCAGCCAGACTAAGGTCGAAAAACAGTGAAGCATCAGCAAAAAGTGGGGGTACCCATGTGAAGCAGATCCTACTTTCCTACACAACCCCCCCAAACGTAGGGACATTAAACTAACCTTGCCCAGTTAAGTCTTCATGTTCTAAGTGGAAGTACCTAGAGAGTCCATCTGCATTGGCATGGTTACTCCCAGGTCTATGTTCCACTGTGAAGTCCATCCCCTGTAGGGAAATGGACCACCTAAGCAGTTTGGGGTTTTCACCCTTCATTTGTTTTAGCCATAAGAGGGGCTTATGGTCTGTTTGAACAAGGAAGTGAGTACCAAACAAGTATGGCCTCAACTTCTTCAGAGCCCAGACCACAGCAAAGGCCTCCCTCTCAATGGCTGACCAACGTTTCTCTCTAGGGGTCAGCCTTCTGCTAATGAAAGCTACTGGCTGATCCTGACCTTCTTCATTCAATTGTGACAGTACAGCCCCTACCCCCAATTCAGATGCATCAGTTTGAACAATGAACTTCTTGGAGTAATCAGGACTCTGTAGAATGGGAGCAGTGCACACGGCCTGCTTCAGGTCATCAAATGCCTTTTGACAGCTAACTGTCCACTGAACCTTTTTGGGCATTTTCTTGGAAGTTAAGTCATTCAGGGGTGTCACTATTGATCCATACCTCTTGACAAATCTCCTATAGTACCCAGTCAGGCCTAAGAAGGCTCTCACCTGAGTCTGGGTAGTTGGAGCAGTCCAGTCCATGATGGTCTGGATCTTGCTCTGCAAGGGTTGAACCTGGCCTCCACCCACAAGGTGGCCCAGGTACACAACCTGACTCTGCCCTATCTGGCACTTGGTGGCCTTGATAGTCAGGCCTGCCTTTTGCAGGGCCTGTAAAACATTTCTGAGGTGGACCAGGTGATCCTCCCAGGTGGAGCTAAAGACAGCAATATCATCTAGATATGCTGCACTATAGGCTTCAGACCTGTAAGGACTGTATTCACCAACCTCTGAAAAGTGGCAGGTGCATTCTTCAGACCAAAGGGCATCACCACAAATTGATAATGCCCACTAGGGGTTGAGAACGCTGTTTTTGGCTTTGCATCATCAGCTAGTCTGATCTGCCAGTAGCCAGCTGTCAGGTCAAATGTGCTTAGATACTTGGCTGATGCCAAAGTGTCTATTAGCTCATCTGCCCTAGGTATTGGATGGGCATCAGTCCTAGTGACTGCATTGAGACCCCTGTAGTCCACACAAAACCTCATCTCTCTTTTCCCACCACTGGTGTGAGGTTTTGGCACAAGGACCACTGGACTAGCCCAAGGGCTATCTGAGGGTTCAATAACTCCCAAATCCAACATTTTCTGGACTTCTGTCCGGATACAGTCCCTGACATGGTCAGGTTGCCTATAAATCTTATTTTTAATAGGCAGACTGTCCCCAGTGTCCACTTCATGAGTGCACCAGGTGGTCTGACTTGGAGTTAGTGAGAACATGTGTCTGAACTGATTGAGCACCTGTCTACAATCAGTTTGCTGCTGGGTAGTGAGGCTGCCTGCCAAGGCTACACCATCCACTGACCCATCATCAGGGTTCTGTGAGAGCAGGTCAGGGAGTGGGTCACTCTCTTCCTCCTGTCCCTCATCAGTAGCCATGAGCAAGCCCATGTCTGCCCTGTCCACATATGGTTTTAACCTGTTGACATGGAGAACCCTGTGGGGACTCCTGGGTGTTCCTAGGTCTACTAAGTAGGTAACCTCACCCTTCTGTTCAACAATGGTATGGGGTCCACTCCATTTGTATTGGAGAGCTGCTGGGGCCACTGGCTCCAACACCCACACCTTCTGTCCTGGCTGATAAACAGTCAGTACTGCCTTTTGGTCATGCCAGGCCTTTTGAAGTTCCTGGCTAGCCTCAAGGTTTTTAGTTGCCTTTTTCATATACTCAGCCATCCGGGAGCGGAGACCAAGTACGTAGTCCACTATGTCTTGCTTTGGGGGCTTGAGAGGTAACTCCCATCCTTCCTTCACCAAGCACAGTGGACCCCTGACAGGGTGACCAAACAAAAGTTCAAAAGGGCTGTAGCCAACCCCTTTTGAGGCACCTCCCTGTACGCAAATAAAAGGCAGGGCAAGAGTATGTCCTATCTTCGCCTAAGCTTTTCTGGGAGCCCTTTAATCATGCCCTTCAAGGTTTTGTTGAATCTCTCAACTAAACCATTGCATTGTGGGTGATAGGGTGTGGTGAACTTGTAAGTCACTCCACACTCCTTCCACATTGCTTTTAAGTATCCAGACATAAAATGTGCACCCCTGTCTGATACAACCTCCTTAGGGAAGCCCACTCTTGAGAAAATTCCCAGGAGGGCCCTTGCCACCACAGGTGCTGTAGTGGTCCTAAGGGGAATAGCCTCTGGGTACCTGGTGGCATGATCCACTACCACCAGGATAAACCTGTGCCCAGATGCTGTTTGGGGATCCATGGGACCAACAATGTCAATCCCCACCCTTTCAAATGGAACCCCCACCACAGGTAGTGGTATCAGGGGGGCCTTTGTAGTGCCACCTGCCTTGCCACTGGCCTGGCAGGTTACACAGGAGCGACAAAACTCCTTGGTGTCTTCAGACATGTGGGGCCAGTGAAAGTGAGGGACAATTCTGTCCCAAGTCTTGTTCTGGCCCAGGTGACCTGCTAAGGGAATATCATGGGCTAGGGTCAATAGGAAGCCCCTGAACTTCAGAGGTATAACCAACCTCCTGGTAGCAGCAGGCTTGGGGTCTCTACACTCTGAGTACAAGAGTCCATCATCCCAATACACAGTATGGGGACCACTAGCTTTCCCAGCAGCCTCAGCAGCAGCTTGCTGTCTGAGGGGTTCAAGAGAGGGGCAGCTCTGCTGCTCCTGGCTCAGATCTGCCCTGGAAGGTCCCCCTGTCCCCAAGAACTCAACCTGTTCAGGTTCAAGCTCCTCTGGGACAGTTCCTTCCTCAGGACTGAGATCATCCCCCTCAAGGGACTGATCTTCCTTCTGAGCCAAGGGGAAGGCACTGCCTTTACCCTACTACTCCTCCTCTTGGAAGGCACTTGGTCCATTATTCCAGAATCCAAGGCCTGTTCAGTGCTAGACATTTTGGCTTGTGACCTGGTCACAGCAAACACATCTGCAGGGATCCCCAGCATTTCTGCATGGGTCCTGAGCTCCACTTCTGCCCAAGCTGAAGTTTCTAAGTCATTGCCAAGCAAGCATTCAACTGGTAGGTCTGCACTTACCACAACCTTCTTAAGGCCAGTTACCCCTCCCCAGGAGACGTTAACAACTGCCAGAGTATGGTCTGTTCTGACATTGCTAGCATTGGTCACTTGGTACATCTCACCAAGTATAACTTGCCCAGGATTCACAAGGTCTTGTGTCACCATGGTGACACTTGCCCCTGTGTCCCTAAATGCCAAAGCCTCTCGTCCATTGATTAAAGGCTGTTGTCTGTACTTGCCCAGATTACTGGGACTCATAGAGGAGGTCATATCCATGCCTCCATCACAGACTAGGACAGCCTGAGTGAGTTCTCTGACTAGGTCAGAGCCCATCTCAGTACCCAGGGTCAACCCTACTAAACCCTTGGCTGAAGTACTCCCACCACCAACTGTAACTGCACTAGGGGAGCAGGTGCCTTAGGGGCATTGGTGGGGGCTGGAGTCGAGTCTTTGGACTTGGTGCAATCACTGGTCCAGTGGGTCTTTTGCTTACAGACCTTGCACCATGGTTTTCTTTGGCCTTTCCCTTTGGTAGACTGTGAATCCCCACCTGAAGAAGATTTTTGGGGGCCTTGTGAAGACTTTTGATCTTTACCCTTCTCCCCACCCTTATCAGAGTTCTTAGAATTTTGCTTCTTAGGGTCACCACCTTGGTTCTGTACCTTCTGCCTCACCCTGGTTCTGACCCATTTGTCTGCCTTCTTTCCCAATTCTTGGGGAGAGGTCAGATCAGAGTCCACCAGGTACTGATGCAACAGCTGATTTTGACAGTTATTAAGAATCTGCTCCCTCATTATCAGATTGTACAATCCTGTGAAGTCACACACCTTACTGCCCATCAACCAGCCTTCCAGAGCCTTAGCATAACAATCCACATAGTCTACCCAGTCTTGAGTCTGTGCTTTTTGGGCATCTCTGAACTTTAACCTGTATTGTTCAGTTGTTAGGCCAAACCCATCAATAAGAGCACTCTTCAAGACCTTGTAATTATCAGCATCCTCTTCTCTTACAGTGAGGAGCTTGTCTCTACCTTTGTCTGCAAAGGAGAGCCACAAGATTGCTGCCCACTGCTCCTGAGGGACCTTCTGTACTTTACAGGCCCTCTCTAGAGCAGTTATCCATTTGTGGATGTCATCCCCACTCTGGTAGGGAGGGACAATCTTGCTCAGGTTTCTATGGTCATAAGACCTTTCCCTATCTTTAGGGATATTGATGCCACCATGGGACTCTAGTCCTAACTTTTCTCTCTCTGTAGAGATCTAGGGACTCCCTGTCTAGAGCCAATTGCTGCTTTCTGAGTTCAAGCTGGGCTTGCTCATACTGAATCAGCCTCTTTCTCCTCTCATGAGAGGATTCCCTCCTATGAGAGGAGACAGGAGGTCCCTATTGAGGTGCCAGAGTGGTTAGACTCCTGAGAAGGAGATCTAGACCTTCTAGGCACACTCATAATCCTTCCTGGGGGACAAAGTGGAGGTCATTCTGATCCTCCTCTTCCACAGGAGGGATTGGGTTTTCCAGGTCAGGGTCATTGTCACCCTCCTGGTCAGTTCCAGAGGGGGGGTTGGGGGTGTTGCTATCCCTGGCCCCATCCTCATCTTCTGCCCCACCCTCTGCACCTACCCCTTCAGTCCCTAAGGGCCTGTTGAGATCATCAGCCATTAACATCTCTCTCAGATGTTGGGTGGTGGGACTTTGGCCTGTCTTCAGTTTCCTCACATTGCATATTGCTCTCAATTCCAAGAATGGGAGTGTATCATACTTGGAGGAAGAAGCCCAGTGGCTTCTGGCAAGGACTCTCTGGGTCCTGGCTTTGAAGACATCACTAGTGAGGTGTGGTGTATGCACTACCTACTCTAGTGTGGCCTACTAAACTCTCTTGAGTTGTAGAAAGGGTGTGCTATCCCTTAACACACAACTCTAAGTTCAGTAGAACTTACTGTATACTAAGCTTAATTTATATGTACCTTAGGTACCTTTAGTGGTTTTCAGTTGATCAATTCAATTGAGATTATCTGGTAAAACAATAGCAAGCTGGAATCCCACACGCTGCACACCAATGTGAGAAGTTGGCCTGGCATATGCTGTCCACTAATTATAGTGGGCACCTTGCACCAGTCCAGACAACCCCTTATTGGAGATAGGTTAAAGACAACCTTTATTGAAAGCTATCCTAGAGGTAGCTATGGAGAGCAGCCTTCAGGCTAAGTCTTGAAGGAATGTAAAGCAGCTTGTTTTACCAGTCTATAATCTCTTAAGTGACCAAATGAAAGAGCACCACACCAGGTATATATTCAAAATATATGTATTTATTACTAAACACACCCCTCTAGTCTCTTTATGAGGCTAGAGTTCGAAATACATAAGTTATAAGTTATTTAAACACAGCAATAGCACAAATACACGTTTGGGCCCTAAGGGCGTACCAAACCATATACCAATAAAGTGGTATAAGAACCACGACTGAGCTAGACACTAGGCCTAGAGCCTGTAGAAGTGCTTGGACCACAAGGAACCACCCAAGGTAGTGACACAGGGGACCCACGGGGGACGCGTGCAGTGTAGTAACACAGCCGCGAATCGCCGTTAACTTCTATGGGGAAAGTCGCGGTTTGGAATTTAAAGAAAAGGGACACTTAAAGAAGGACTTGGAGCAAACCCTTTGAGAACTAGGTCGTTCTAGAGTCTCTACCACGGGAGCACCGGAGTACTCTTGTTACCTCACCCAGGGACGCCGGGTGCATAGGTGCCTTTCGGGGTCGGGTTTCGTCGTCGATTTGAATGGCGATCTGCTGCAAAGTGCTGCTGGCGACCAAGTGAAAAGTGTCCGGGTGGATCCAAAGGTGGATCGGAGATCTGAAGAACCTGAAAGCAGAGGGGACAGAGTCTGGGTCACTAGCCAGTGACCAGGAAGGCGATGAGCAGATGCCCACCGATGTCGAGTGCTTCAGGTAGGTTGACGGTCGTCTTGACTCTTCAGCCACGATGTCCGGGAGGCGTTGTCGGCAACCAGGAGCAGGATTCGGGCTGGTACACGATGTCTGTCGAGTGCTGAGGTGTCGGCGACCGGATTGGACCCAACAAGCCTTGGCAACGGCAAGTCTCGATGAAGATGAAGATTGACGATGGTGCAGACCAGCAAGGTCTGAGGAACTCACCCAGCAAGGGTAAGTGAGGGCAAGCCTGGAGCAACCAGGGAGCCCAAGTAGAAAAATATTGGCCTTCGTGAAGGGCTACTAGCCAACGGGCTAGCGACCGCGAAGGAGCCTCGAGACGGTGCACGTGGAGCTGGCTCACAGGACACTCGTGGAGTGGAGGCCAGTGATCTTCGGTGCAGTTGGTGCTGGAGGCTGGGGCTACTCGGAGCCCAAAGCACGACTTCATGGGAGACCCAGAAGAGGATGCACTTGCAAATGCGTGCGGTGTCCAGGGGTCACGGTTCCACATTACCCACGACAGCTACGGGCCTCAGCTTTGCTGGGGACTCAGGGCAGCCTCGGGGAAGTCTGGAAATCCACCTCTGGTGATGCAAAGACTTCGGCGTCCGACGGGAGCTTCAGCGATGCAGACCGTACAATTGCTTCTTTGGTGCCTGCCAAGCAGGGGAGTCACTCCTTGACCCCAAGGGAGATTCTTCTGTCCTCTAATCTTTAAGTAGAGCGTCGAAGGTCCAGGATTCTGTGTCAGAGTTTCGTCCAGGGATAATCTAAAGTCCTAAGGACTGGGGTCCCATACTTATACTAAGTTTAGGGGTTGGACTTACTCTGTGGTCCCACCTATGGGTGGGTCAGTCCAGAGGGGTGGCTACACCCCTTTCCCTTTGTCCAGTTCGCGCCAAAGCAGGGGCTGGAAGCCCCTGATCCGGTTTGAACTGGGGTATGCACAGGGACACCAAATGTGCCCCCAGTGCAGGACTTCAAAGCACCCGAGAGTGCTGCCGCCCAGCCCCAATACACACTATCCTGTCTGGGGAGGTGGTCACACCTCCCTGGGACAGGAAACCTATTGTCCAGGTCTCCCCTGCCGGAGTTTCGGTCAGCAGCAGGAGGCCAGACTCGTGTCCGTGGCAGCGGCATCCATTTTGTGATGCCAGGGCTTGGAAAGTCAGTACCGGGCATACCGGTGTGTACATGTCTTTCCCTCTAGAAGGGTGGAATGCTACCCCCGCCGCCAGAACTGGCGGGGGGTAGTATTCCAAGATGTTTGACACCAAACACGACATGTTTCCGTGCAGCCCTCCCAAAGTTAGCATTTAACGCGAGGTTATAATGCGCTTAAGAGTATATGGTCAGGCTGCACTACAAACAGCATCAGAGAAGGGTCTCCGAACGCTGCAGAGGGGCCCTGCTCATGCAGGGGCACCCTCTCACATAGGAACCACGCACTCTGCCTTCAGGATTGATAAGGCCTGCCATAGGAGTGACTTATAGGTTTATATGTGTGTATGTACATAGTGATATAGGTAGCCTATATCACAGTAAGGGGTGCATGCACCACCTTACCCAGGCTGCAGTAGCAGACCTGTGGTGTCAGTTTGGATGGCCTTCCAGGGGTGCTCAATACATGCTGCAGCCCCTGGTAGGCCTCTGAGGTACCTATGCCCTGGGTACATAGTATACCATATACTAGGGACTTATAAGGGCACTCCAGATTCCAATCAGAGATGTGCCTAAGGCACATGGAAACCATTTTAGAGAGGAAGCAGCTAGGCTGGGGTTCTGATTAGCAGGGCCCCAGCCAGACTAAGGTCGAAAAACAGTGAAGCATCAGCAAAAAGTGGGGGTACCCATGTGAAGCAGATCCTACTCTCCTACACTACCCACACAAGTAAGGTACCATTTTTATCGAGAGACTTGGGGGAAAGCTGGGTGGAAGGAAGTTTGTGGTTCCCCTCAGATTCCAGAACTTTCCATCACAGAAATGTGAGGAAAACGTGTTTTTTTTTCGAAAACGTTTGAGGTTTACAAGGGATTCTGGGTAACAGAACCCTGAGAGAGCCACACAAGTCACCCCATCCTGTATTCCCCTGCGTGTCTAGTTTAAAAAAATGTATAGGTTTGCTAGATTTCCCTATGTGCCGGCTGAGCTAGGGTCCAAAATCCACAGCTAGGCACTTTGCGAAAAAAGGGTCAGTTTTCACTGGAACAAATGTGATGCGTCCACATTGTGTTTTGGGCTTTCTCCTGTCGCGGCCACTAGGCCTACCCACACAAGTGAGGTACCATTTTTATCGGGAGTCTTAGGGGAACACAGGATAGTAAAACAAGTGTTATTGCCAATTGACTTTCTATGCATTTCTGCCCTCCAAATGAAAGACAGTGTGTAAAAAAATAAGTCATTTTCAAAAATGCCCTCTAATTCACATGCAAGTATAGGTCCCCACAAATCGGAGTTGTGCAAATAACCACTGCTTCTAAACTCCATATGTTGTTCCCATTTCGGAAATACATAGTTTTCCTTGATACCTATTTTTCACTCTTTATATTTTAGAAAGTGAATTGCTGTATACCCGGTACACAATGAAAAACCATTGCAAGGTGCAGCTCAGTTATTGGCTCTGGGCACCTCAGGTTCTTGGTGAACCTACGAGTCCTATATACCACTGCAACCATAAGGCTCCAGTGGATGTAACAGTATATTGCTTTTAAACATCTGCCATACTTAGAAGAAATTACAGGTTAAAACGCAGGCACAAATGGCTGTTTTTTTCAACTTGTTTTCAATATTTTTTTATTTTAACTATTACTTTCTAAAGGAAAACCTTGAAGGATCTACACAAATGACCCCTTTGCTGAATTCAGAATTGTGTCTACCTTTCCGAAATGTATAGCTTTCCAGGATCCATTATTGGTTTCACATCAATTTCTACCACTAACTGGAAGGAGATTGAAAGAACAAAATATAGAAAAAATAGGCTATGTCTCACTAAGATGCCAAAACTGTGAAGAAAATGTTGGTTTTCTGACAAAAGTCTGCCTGTTCCTGAACGCTGGGAAGATGGTAATTTTAGCACAATGAACCCTTTGTTGACACCATTTGCAGGGAAAAAACAGACGCTTTCTTCTTCAGCACTTCTTTCCAATTTTTACCAAAAAAAACAACATTTTGCTGTATTGTGGCTAATTTCCCTGTCCCCTCCAGGGGAATCCACAAACCCTGGGTACCTTTAGAATCCCTAGGATGTTGGAAAAAAGGATGCAAATTTGGCATTGATAGCTTATGTGGAAAAAAAGTTATGAAGCCCTAAGCACAAACTACCATAAATAGCCAAAAAAGGGCTAAGCACAGGGGGCGAAAGGTCCAGCAGTTAAGGGGTTAAGACAGAGGAGGAGTAGAATGGCACCTTTACACATGCACGAAGAAAGAGATGACGAGGAGATCCGCCGCTCGCCCTACTGGACCAAAAGGTAGGGCCAGAATGATAGACCTTGGCCGGAGGAGGGATCCTATGAACCAGAGGACATGGCCGTCACGGAAAACGGCATCCTGCACGGAGGGGGAGATCTGCGATGGAACTTCCCCTACATGCAGGAATGTCTGAGAAGATGGGAGCGCTATGTCGGGGAGAAACCAATGGAGCTGCCCCACGCCAAAATATGTTCGCTGCTACAGAAGGGTGTGTCAAGGACCATCTACGTGACATCAGCACAGATGGACAAATAAGGGCTCAGGACCAAACTGCCCCCATTGATGGGCAGGGCAGGAAGTTGGACCTAACGTTTTTAGAAAAATACTGCAGGAATCAATTTGGCAATAGATTACCTCAAAAGTCTGCTCAGCAGCCTCATCAGGGAGCAGACCAACACGGTGTTTTCCCGAGCCCACATCCCTGCAGTCACGCTGATCAACACCAAGCATGACGGGCAGCATTCAACTAATTCAGACACAAGATATGGACGCCCCTGAGGGAGATTTTCCCTCACCGCCCAGACGTAGGAGGATTGATGGCATAAAGCATGAAGCCTGGGGAGACCGTGACTGATTTCCTAGATAGAATGAGGGAATGACAGAGATAAGAGACAGGACAGCCCTGAACCGACACAGGTCCCCAGGTTGCATTCTTCTACAACAGCCTCAAAAAGGGACTGTCCAGTGTGATACAGACCGGGCTAGATGGCTTAGGAGGGCTAGACACCAAACCTTGGTGAGAAATACAGGCGCATTTATTGCATTATTCAGTAGCGGCTGCCTCAGAACAGGGGTGGTGGGGTGGGGGGACGGATGAAAAAAATAAAAAATAAACTTACCTTCTTCTTTGCTGCCACACGTCTCTCCTCTGTCCTCACCCAGGCTCCCAGACTCTCCCAGCTCCCAGACTCTCCCAGCTTGAATGGTCTGAGCTCAGGCAGTACCTGGGAGGCTGGGCACATTCTCCACTGGGCTGTGCAATACAGTGGAGGCTTTACTTATGCTCAGAGATAGCCCTAGGGAAAGCAAAATGTCTCATCCACCTGTACCTATGTTGGATTAGGGCCAAGATACAACCCAAGAGCAGCAGTAAACATCGCCCTGTATGATACGAACCCCACAGCACTGTACCTTTTTACCGAACCTAGCAACATTCAAACTGAGCTAGACAGGATGCGCAGGCCCCAAACTTCATAGAAAAGAGGGTCTTGGAGGTAGCAAGACCACCGCACCAGTGCAGAAATACATCTGCTCCCACCTGCGTCTGTGGTCCCAGGGTAGCCCTTAACATATTTGGGGCTGCCTTTTTTAATGACAAATGGACCCCTGATAAAGAATTCCAGTGCAGGACCATTGATGATGCTAGGGGAAATGAGTCCCGGGCAGAGGGGTCTTACGCCAGCACAGACACCCTATGCCAGGAAATCTGGGATACCGAGATTAATAGGTACACATGGTTGGAAGGGAAGGGGCAACCCCTAATTGTATGGAAACTTATACTGTACTATTTGCAATTCAGAGGCAAAGGAACCATACCACTTGGTTTGAATGAGAACAGTGAACCAATACTCTGTATACCAGACCTGCAAAGCGGCACCTCCACATTGATGGATATGTACTGGCAGTGTGGCGAGCTTGCCTATACCCAGCTCGTCCCTGGATTGTGGGGCCTCTTCACCCTTGTGACCATACGCAAACCAACCCTGGTCATCCCTGGAGAAGATCTGTCTGAGTTGTCCCAACATCCACTACAGAAGAAAACAACTCTGTTGCATCAGGCTTGAAGAAAAAGAACTGCTGATAACTTTGGCTGGGCTCAGTACAAGGACATTCTGAAAGAATTTATACTGTTTTCTGAAACTCAAGTAGACGCAGAAGGGCCCATACCCTTCTTCACCTTGCAAATGAAGGCGAACGCCCGCTGGTTACAGATAACCAGGTGGGAAATGCAAAAGATGATCTACGACACTGAGCTCAGCCTAAACGCTATCAAGGAAGAACTAAGAGCCATCCGCCTCATGGTGATGCAACATCAGTATGTGTTGGACTTGATGACCATGATGGAGGGTGGGGTGTGTGCCAAGATTGGTGCTTCCTGTTGTAAGTTTATTCCTGGAAATAATCTCGAAAATTGGGGTTTCCTGCTGTAAAAACACAGTCTTCAAATTAGGTAGTATGCAAATAGCTAGAAAAAGGAAAGCAGACACTAAAGAAACACACACATCCTCGAATAATGTGACTGTTATGACATATGATAAAAATGATGCAGTTGAGAATTCAACTAGAGGGGGAATATTGGTGAATGCGATGTCAATGTACTCCATGATATATGCATGCATAATAACGTCAACACTAGTAAATGCAATGTCAATGTACACCATAATCTGTGCACGCATAGCAATGTCAATCCCAGTAAAAACGATGTTGATGTATGCTGTGACAAATGTACGCATAATAATGAGAATGTCGGTAAATATGATATGAATGACAGCCATGTTATATGTACATGTAATAACAAACTAGTACCCTTGCTGTCGAATTCACACGAGATGACCTCCCCATCAACCATGAGTCTGACAGCCCTGCGACCCAAACCCATGCCTACCGATTGATAGGTCACAAGTGGGGTTACATTTAGCCCAAAGACAAATGCACAAACAGGGAAAACCCTGATCGATCCCACAGGTAGGCAGTTACACCACAAAGAGATCCGAGGAGATTGACTCCAAAAAAACACGTTTGGCCAAAGGCCCGCATTCCCAAAATACCACAAAGTCAGATGCCACATGTAGTTAGGAGCCAATCAAAACACAGCATGCACACCACATGCAGTGATCACGCACTCCCCATGCAGGACATCTGGACACATACACACTGGCCCACACAATAGCTATCCACGAGGTCGAGAGCCACCTGTGTCCCCCTTATCAAATGGGTGTATTTATGGTTCATGACTAGACCCGGATTCACATGCTTTACAAGAATGCGTAATCATTTAATTGTACCTCAAGAACTGTATATATTACCGACCAAAACGTCTGTACACTGAGACAGTCTTCAGACACGACTCTGTTGATGCTCTCCTGGCCGCTGTGTTACTAGTAAAAACATCATTGTAAAAGATCTTACTCTCTAAAAAGGAGACACAACCCGAGTCATAATCTAGATCGTAATTCAACCCTTGGCATAATAACCTACAGGAAGGCAAATGAAAAAATATGACATCAAATCAATTGCTAATTAGTACGCCAAACTCTAATGATAACATAGACATCCAGAAAGTAAGACACAACCTTGTTTATGACTTTATTAACCACACACACACTCCTCCATACATGAAAAATTGTTTGAGACAGTCCAAAGGTTAGTCATAAAGCACTATACACTTACCAAGGACAACCTCTTCAAGTGCCACTTGGGTAGAAGGCAATTCTACTTTAAATACACCTTGTATCTATTTTCAAAACGAAAATAACAAGCCTTTGTGAGCAAGCAGTGTTTTCATTGTTAAAGTACAAAAACCGACCAGTCATCTGACTTCTCTCTTCTCTGTCATATTAAAGGATTTCTTCCATCCTTGCTTGACAACAGAGTAAGAAGTAATGGAATTGCACAATAAACAGTAGATCCTGTTTTCCTCCACTTCAGACGCCGACTAAACCTCCTGAGACAGATTTTTAATGAAAATGTGTAAAAGCCTTTAGTTATGCACACATTACCCCATGGACTTCTGCAAAGGAAATGCTAGAAATCTGCTTATCTATTTCTGGATTGTTTATGGTTGAAGTTCTGCTGCTGTTCAGGAGTGGCAATAAAAGATTATATATCAATCAAGAAGAACAGGCTCATACAGATAATTAAACCATTCGATTACTAGTTTGTGTGGAAAAAACGATTGGTTTTTAAAAGAACCCTCACCCACCAACCTAGTTGGTGGCATGCTTCATCATCGGGTTCCCACCCAAGGTGCCGAGTGCACCCTGGGTGTGCTGCGACACCTGAATTACAGCAGAGCTGGTGTTTTTTTAGTGCCAATTGGGGTGAAGTGATTCGTGAATTAAAAATATCTATAGGGTCCCCCTCAATAAGGAAAATTATTTTATTATTGGGGCCCTATGACAGGGTGAAGAGGGCGGATACTACTAGAGGCTTAAATTCAGCTCATGTATCCTGTGATAGGTCAGATCGGTCTACATGTTTCAGCCAGACATTTCCATATGCTGGCTTTCGTCAGGACCAAAACGTGAAGAATGACTGAGGAAATACCACAGTCTTATGTGAATCTAATGCGCACACGCTAAGGTGCGCATGGTGAGAGAAAACCTATTCGTTTTCTCCTAATTTTAAGAACTAATTTACGGTTGTATAAAAGATCATACATAATGTTAGCCTACGCGTCTAATGAAATCCTGATTCTCTTGTCAAGTTAATCTGAGAATCGTCATTCTTGTGTATCGACTGTCTGGTTGCTGGAGGATCCTGCTTTTGTCCAACCAGACTTCCAACAGTGCCTGCCTAAACCTAGATTTTAGTGTTAGATGTGGGAGGGCACTAGGATTACCACAGAACACTGCCCACACACATCTTCAACCATCAAAGCCCAAGTTGAGTGTAATTGTAATTGCACTTACTACCCCTGACAAGGCGTCAAAGTACTTTTCAGCGAGTAGCACGCTACTCCTGAAACCAATAAGGATTAGTGGTGTATTAGTATAGGGAAATATGAAATTAATTTGAGTGGTGGAAATGTGAGTCTGTTAGTTGGATTGAAAAAGGATAGTGGAGGGATAGACGAGGGAAGGTTTACATTTATATAGCGCTTGCCACCCCTGATACCCCCGACACCTGCATTCCACTGAGCGATCTACTGCGCATGCGCACGAAGTGTCGCTAGCTGTTCGCAGTCCTTTGACGTTCCACCGGCTGAAAGACTTACTCCTCCACTAATCCGGACCTCCCGGGGGCTTCCTTACCCCCTTCCTCACCTCTGCTGCGGCCATGCATGGCCGTATCTTAGCCCGGGCAGTGCTGCTGAGTGGCCACACAGTTGGGGCTCCAATCCGACTGCTCCTCCCGTCAAAGTTCTCGGGCGGAACCCAGGGCCCTGCCGCTTCGGCACCTGCCCCTGTGACCACTGCCTGCTGGTGGTGCCTCATCCGGGGGTGGCCAGGGGCGTGGTGTGACCTCTGTCCCCAACTCGTGTGGCTCTGCAAGCCAGTCTCGGTGCCTGGAGCCGGCCTTGGTCTCAGCTGCCTGCTTGGTGGCAGGGTCACCACGGCCGGCCAGCGCTTCTTGCTGCGGGACTCTGGCGCACTCGCGCCCGGCCTGACTGTCTCTTGTATCCTGGGAGGCTGTTGTGGCCCCTCCTGCTGCCCTCCTGCTGCCCCTGCAGGGTCGAATTCCTGCCCTGAAGACTGCCTCCTTGAGCCCCGGGCAGGTTGCTACTACCCCCTGCTGGGCCAAAGATCCACCTGGGATTGCCGGTAAGTGGATGCTGACACACGTGGCTGGGACCCACTTACTGGGACTGCCGCCATTGACTGCTCTGCCTCTCGGCTTTCTGCCGCCCCTCCTGATCTGATCTCTTTTCCTCCTTTCCTATTTTCTGTTCTTCTGTCACGCTATTTCACCTTCTGCATACTCTGTTATTTTGTCACTTTCTTCTCCTTCTGCTTTCTGCATTTTTTCCTCTCTTCCCGCCTGTTGCATTGCGCCTTTCCTCGCTGTGTCCCTGCAGCTGCTATTCCCCCACAGCCCCGCCCCCTCCAGTGCAGCTCTCCACTTTTCCCACCTCCCTGCCACCTGCTGTCCAGCCTCCCCCTCACGCTACTCTATGGTCTCTGGAGCGCGGCCACACCGCAGGTGCGCCAAAGGCACCTGGACCGCTCCCAGCACCACGGACCCCAGTCCTAGGACCATCCACCGCTACGACGCCAGCACCCTCCACGCCCTCAACACCGGACCCCACACTGCCTGCCGACGGGCATCGCCGAATGACACCCAGGGCCCTTTCTCCTGCAGATACTGCTGGTGCGCCTTCGCCTGCCACTGCACATCAGCCCCACCCACCGCACGACCGACACATACCGGACCAACTCGCTCAGCTGTATCCTGCGCAACACATGCTCTCTCCACAAACACGCCATGGAGATCTGGGACCTACTTAACTCCGGCCACCCCGACATCGCCTTCCTTACGGAAACCTGGAGGAACTCCACCTCCGCCCCGAACATCGCCACTGCCATCCCGGACAAGAGAATTCACAAGGACTGCATCAACAAACCGGGTGGAGGCATCACCATCGTACACAAAAGCACCCTCTGCCTCACCACCCACTCAGACAACCACGTGACCAACATGGAGCACCTCCACTTCCAGGTTCAGACCAATCCAAACACCACTCTCCGTGGCACCCTCATCTACAGACCTCATGGACCGCGTCCACCCTTTAGCGACTCCATCCTCGACTTCATCGCACACACACTCTCACCTCCTCTGACTACATCCTCCTCAGTGACTTCAACTTTCACCTGGACAGCCCCAACAACAAGAACACATTGTCCCTGCTGGAAAACCTTGCCACCGTCAGACAACGGGTCACCTCTCCAACCCACTCAGCAGGACACATGCTCAACCCCATCTTCTCCGCCAGCGATAACGTCTCTTTCAGCCACATCTCTGAGCTGCCTTGGACTGACCACCGCTGCCACCACTTCTCCTTCACCAAACCCACCGTACACCACCACGCCCACCTCTACCCTTGAAGAAGGTGGAACAAGGTCACCAAAGAACAGCTCACCACTTCCCTCAGCAACACCCCACCTCCGACTTCTGCAGGCGCTAATACCTCATCTCGCAACCTCCACCAATAGATCTCCAACTGCACCGACGCACTGTCTTCTATCAAGAAAGCGCCTGGCAAACCACACTCCAAAAAAGCCAGCTCGATCTCCCCCGCCCTGCATGAGTCTAGACGCTCCTGTAGATGGCTCAAAAAGAGATGGAGGAGCAGCATGACCGTGGAATACCGCTCAGCCTTCAAAACTGCTGTCTCCCCACATCACCATCTCGTCAGAAAAACAAAGAAAGAGGTCCTACAAGAAAGGATCAATGCCAACGTGCACAATAGTAAGGAACTTTTCGCCGTGGTCAAAGAATTCGCCGAACCCAGCACAGGGACAGCAGACATCCCACCCTCCCAAGACCTCTGCAACAACCTCAGTGCCTTCTTTCACCGCAAGATTAAGGAGATCTACGACAGCTTCAATGACCTCGATACCCAAGACCCTCTCAGCCCACTCGCAACCACTATACCCAACTACACCAGACCCTAGCAGACCCTGATCAGTTGGACTTCTCCCCAACACGGACGACACCCTCAAGATCATGAAGAGCATCCACTCAGGATCACCCTCGACCCCCTGCCCGCACCACATCTTCAACAGAGCTGACACCTCCATCACCCACGAACTCTGCTGCACCATCAACTGCTCCATCAACTCCACCACATTATCAGAAGACTGGAAACATGCAGAGATCAACCCCTTGCTGAAGAAACCCTCTACCGACCCAAAGGACCTCAAGAACTTCAGACCCATCTCTCTGCTCCCCTCCCCAGCCAAGGTCATCGAGAAGGCAATCAATGGCCAACTTTCCGAGTTCAATGAGGAGATTGGGCTTCTCTCAATCCGACTTCTGAAGCAATCACAGTATGGAGACCGCCCTCCTTGCCGCCACAGATGATGTCTGCATCCTCCTCAACCGAGGCAAAACTACATCCTCCCGGACCTCTCGTCTGCCTTTATCACCGTCTCCTACCGCACCCTATCCACAAGACTCCACGACACCGGCATCCGTGAAAATACCCTGGAATGGATCTGATCCTTCCTCACTGGCCGAACATAGAGAGTCAGGCTACCACCGTTCCACTCGGAACCCACAGACATCAGCTGCCGAGTAACTCAGGGCTCTTCCCAGAGCCCCACTCTTTTCAACATCTACATGGCCACTCTTTTCAACATCTACATGGCCACGCTCACAGCCATCGTCAGGAAGCACGGACTCATCATCGCCTATGCCGACAACACCCAGATGATCCTCTCCCTCACCAACGAACCCACAGTCACCAAGAGCAACATCCATGACGGGATGAAGGCTGTCGCCACCTGGATGAAGGACAGCTGCCTCGAGCTAAACTCAGAGAAGACCGAAGTCCTCATCCTGGGCTCCACCCTCTCCACTTGGGATGACTCCTGGTGGCCCGCATATCTTGGACCTCCACCCACACCCACAGACCACGCACGAAATCTCAGCATCATCTTGGACTCCTCGCTCACAATGAACCATCAGATCAACGCCATCTCATCATCCTGTTTTCAAACGCTACGTCTGCTCCAAAAGATCTTCAAGGGGATCCCCACTGAGTCCAGATAGAAGGTCACCAGCGAACTCATCAGCAGCAGACTCGACTACGGCAACGCACTTTACCATGGCATCACCCAGAAACTCCTCAAGAAACTACAAAGCATCCAGAACGTCTCCGCCAGACTCATCCACAACATTCCCCGCCGCAGCCACATCACCAGCCACCTGAGAGACCTCCACTGGCTCCCAGTCAATAAAAGAGTCACCTTCAAGCTCCTCACACACGCCTACAAAGCCTCAACCACCGCCTCTCGTGCCACGCACCCACCAGAGACCTCCGCTCCGCCCAACTGGCCCTCCCCGCCATCCCACGAATCCACAAGACCATGGCCGGGGGAAGATCCTTCTACCTCGCAGCAAAGACCTGGAACACCCTGCCTCTCCCCCTAAGGCAATCCGTATCGCTGCCCCAATTCAGGAAGGACCTCAAGACCTGGCTCTTCAACTGAACCACAGTGCCTTGCGACAGATCTGCAGTCCCTCCCCTCCTCCCCCCCCAGTGCCTTGAGACCCTTATGGGTGAGTAGTCGTGCTTTACAAGTCACTTGATTGATTGATTGATGAGCCATCAAAGCACTTTTTGGCGAGTAGCACACTACTCCGCAACCCAAACAGGATTAGTGGTGAATTAGTATAGGGAAATAGAAAAATATGAGTTGTCGGGGTTAAGTGGGTCCAGGTTTGTTTTCTTTAGTAATGGGTGTATGTATGACTTTTTTAGGTCTTCTGGAAATACTCCTGTAGTTAAGGAATTGTTGATGATTTTTCTTACTGGTGTGGTAGCAGAGGTAAGTAGAGGAATTTTCTTGATGGTTTGTGGTGAACATGGGACATCGTCTTGGACTTTCCCTGACACATTACATTTTGAGACAGTTCATGGTAAGGCAAGCAGGAACTACTGCAAAAGTAGGTAGGTCAAGGCCTGGGAAATTTTACTTCAATGGTTAGGGTGTGGCCATGAGCTAGCCACACTCAGTACCTTGTGCGAAACACAACTGTGCAATCTCTAGGCCCCCTCTTCAGAACTGTTTTTGGACCTGTGGAAGATCAAAAGAGCTGCCTGTGACCTTAAAGGAGCCCTTAAGGACTGGACCTAATCCCTCTTGTATTCAGGGCAAAGAAGTGGACTCCAGAAATCAAGGGGCTGATCTCAGGTTATGTTAGTAGGGACTTTGTGGGTTCACCCTGTCAAGGATTGTGATTCTTCCTTGAGGTGGGTAGTCACCACACCCCAATAAAAAAAAACTAATTTTCTACAATAGATATGTCAGAAATGACAGGTGTCCTATGAATTTAATATGAGGTGATATCTATATTTTACCTACTGGCGATAGCCGGTAGGTAGTTATAGTTAGGACCAAAGTTTCCATAGGAAAAGCGGTTTTTGTTTTGTCAATAAGTTTGGTGCCGCTTGACGAATCTTCATGAAATTTTCAAAAAAAATTCCATTTCTGGTTCAGCTGCTGTGAAGTTTCAGGGTGATCCGTCAAGCGAGGGCCGAGAAAAAGGGAGGTCCCAAAACGTGTTTTTCCCATGTTATGTCTATGGGTATTTTTCATTTTTGAACATGACTACAGCCCGAACTACTGAATGGAATGACACCAAATTTGGCAGAAAGCTAGATGTTGGTCCAGAAAGTGTGCTTTGTTGTAAATCCATTCAGTAGTATCAGAGATATTTAACTTTAAAAACTATAGATATCTGGGAGCGCGAATCCTTGCAGTGGATTCGTGGATGTCTGCCTACACTTCAACCAGGACATGTTGGCAGCCATCGTGGAACTCGGCTTGAAACTGAGTCCAACAAAAAAAGATTTAAAAAAAAGAAAAGGGGCCAGGGTAGGGATACCCTAAGCCCATGGCTGTGGTGAAGGAGTCTTTCTTAGAGACCCCACCATGGCTAAAAAGCATTTTTTAAAGAACATCTCGGAAAAATACGCAGGTAAATCTGCAAATTTTTCAAAGATTTAAAAAAAAACAGTCTTCTGCAATTTTACTTTATATGGCCCCTGGGTGGACCAGGTTCTGGGGGCATTGGGGGCTGGAAAAGGGGGGGGCACACAGCCCCCCCCCCTCCTCTGGCTTATAGTAGCCCCAGGGGCCGCCACCTCCCCCGGGTTTGAATTTTGAAAAATGCCGCAGAGGCCCATATGACCTCCCTCGCTGCCTCATGGACCACCACCTTCCCGGCTTATTTATTTTTGAGATGCACGGCCTCTCTGACTCCACCTGCCTCAGGAACCACCACCTCAGGGAGACATAATCTTTAAAAAAATGCGGGGTGCGCGGATCCACCTCCGCAGCCTCGAGGACCGCCACCTCCTCGAGGCTTTAATGGAAAGTAATATGGGGGGCTGTGCGGACCCCCCACAGCCCCAGGGACTGACACCTCCCTGGGGCATAAGTTTAATTGAATGCGGGGGATGCGCGCCCCTCCCCCCCCCCGCAGCCCCATGGACCACCACCTCCTTGGGGCAAATTAGAAGAAATGAGGGGGTCTGCGCGGCCTCCTCCTGGAGCCATACGTTGCCCTGGGGACCGCCACCCCCCCAGGGCCGGCTCCTACTATATGCCAGGGTGCCCACCTAAGGACATAGCTGTTTGCTATGGCTTGGCAGGAGCTTTACTTCTGTCGCCAAGCCATAGCAAACTGTGCTCCACTTTGAGCAAGCAAGAGCATTTTGCTCTAGCTTGCTCAAAGCGGAGCACAATTGCTTGGACAGAGAGGGAGCTGCATGGTCAGCAGCTCCCTCTCTGTCAAATCAATGCCGGCTCCTGGAGGAGGCGGGGAGCCGACAGGCACCGCAGAGGCCTTGAGGCTCCCCCCATGGTCCCCAACATTTCTAATTTCTAAGTGGGTGCCCTGGGTGGGACCAGGGCACCCACACTAGAGGCCAGGCCCCAGGGGATGTGGTCCCTGGGGCCAAAATCGGCCCAGGAGGTGGGCCGCTTGGCTCCCTCCCTTTAGTTTAAAAAAAGAATTAAAAAAGGCAGGGCCCCAGGGGATTGGGTCCCCAGGGCTGAAATAGGCCCAGGGGAGGGGGGGCCATGCGCCCCCCCCCCCCCCGAATAAATTTTAAAAAAAAAATCGTTTTAAAGACCAGCAAGTCGCCAGATGCCCTGTCCCCTTTCTTCACCACTCTGCAAACGCACCTCCTGGTGCACGGTTAGTTGGGGTATGAAGTCCCCTCGGATGCTGAGGGTCTTTGAGGCCTACAAGCCCTCCAGTTCCCTCCAGTAAGCCCCAAACAGCCTGATTGCTGAGAGGACTTCGGAGGCCAAGCCCCCTTTCTCCACCCCTCTGCAAGCGCGCCTCCTGGTGCACTGCTGGTTGGGGGATGGCATCCCCTTGGCTCCAGAGGGTCCTTTTGGGCCAACAAGACCTCCTGTTACCTCCAGTAAGTCCCACACAGCAGGATTGCTGAGAGGTCTTCGGAGGCCATGCCCCTTTCTCCACTACCTTGCAAACATGACTCCTGGTGCACTACTTGTTGGAGGATGAAGTCCCCTTGGCTCTAGAGGGTCCTTGGGGGCCAACAAGCTCTCCCTTTACCTCCAGTAAGTCCCACACAGTGGGATTGCTGAGAAGTCTTTGGAGGCCATGCCCCCTTTTCCCACCACTCTGCAAATGTGCTCCTGGTGCACTGCTGGTTGGGGGATGAAGTCCTCTTGGATGCTGAGGCTTCTTGGTGGCCCAGAAGCCCTCCTATTACCTCCAGTAAGTCCGATAGCAGGATTTCTGAGAGATGCTCAGAGGCCCAGCCCTTTTCTCCACCACTCTCCAAACGCGACTATTAGTTTAAAAGCCATAGGGACGTTATAGTTAGAAAATAGAATTTAAAAAACCTTAGAAATTCACTGAAAAAAATCAAAGGTTAGAGGGACGTTTCAATTAGGCTCAGATTTCACTCATACAAAACCAGTGAAATTCAGCAGTTATAGTTACCTGAGCCAACTATAACTTACGCCCCTTCAATGCACTGCTTATGACCTCACATATTATATCACTCGTGACATGGTCAATGACATCACTGATGACATCTCAAATGATATCACTGATGACATCATCCACAGAATCACTCACACACCCACTCACACCCCCATACAACCTCTTGCATGCCCACTCCCACTCACATACCCATTCACAGACCCATGCCAGCACTCAAACACCAAATCACTCCTCCATAGAGGCACTCACATACCCTCTCACTCATACAGCCAATCACACAACCATTCACTCACTCATACAATCAGTCACCCACCCATACAGCCACTCACATAGCCACACATTCACCCATACAGCTACTCACATACCCACTTATTTACCTGGTCACTCACACACCCACTCACTCACCCATACAGCCTCTCAACACAGCCACTCATACAAGCACTCACACACACACACACACAACCACTTAAATACCCATTCACACATCCATACAAGTACTCATAAATCTGCTCACTCACCCATACAGCCATTCACACAGATACTTACTCCCCAATATAGCCACTCACACACCAACTCACTTAACCAAACACTCAGTCACTCACCCATACAGCTACTTACACACTGAGTCACACACTCATACAACCATTCAGACACTCACTCACCCATAGTCACTACACACCCACTTACCCACTCATAGAGCCACTCACACTGCACCTCACTCACCCATGCAGTCTCTGACACACCTGCTCACTCACCAATAATGCCACTCACACAGCATCTCACCCACAAAGCTATTCACACACCCACCTATACACCCATACAGCCACCTACACACCTAAAGGATACATACAGTCACACAGCTATTCACTTAATATATGTTAGAAGTACTATCACTTAGTAGTAGTGCACCTAGTATACTAATTTAACTTTTGTAGTAGGTTAGTATATATGTATAACACCTATTAACTCTTAAAAACACTTACACTCACTTGAAGATGTCATCAGTGATGTCATGAGTGATGTCATTGACCATGTCATGAGTGATGTAATATGTGAGGTCATAAGCAGTGCATTGCGGGCCATTAGTTATAGTTAGCTCAACTGCTGAATTTCACTGGTTTAGTACGAGTGAAATCTGAGCCTAACTATTACGTCCCTGTAACCTTTGTTTTCTTCAGTGAATATATATGTATATTATATTCACTGGAAAAAAAAAGGTTACATGGATGATATATTTAGGAAATAAAATTAAAAAAACCTTAGGACATTATAGTTAGTCTCAGATTTCACTCGTAAAAAAACTGAAATTCAGCAGTTATAGAAACTGGCTGTATAAGTGGGTGTGTAAGTAGCTGTGTGGGTGAGTGAGATGCTATGTGAGTGACTGTATGGGTGAGTGAGTGGCGGTGTGAGTAGCTCTATGGGTGGATACGTAGGTGTGTAGTGACTGTATGGCTGAGTGAGTGGGTGTCTGAATGATTGTATGAGTGAGTGACTCAGTGTGTATATGGCTGTATGGGTGAGTGAGTGGCTGTTTGAGTGGGTGTTTGGATAAGTGAGTTGGCTGTATTGGAGAGTAAGCAACTGTGTGAATGGCTGTATGGGTGAGTGAGCAGGTGTATGAGTACTTGTATGGATGTGTGAATGGGTATGTAAGTGGTTGTGTAGGTGTGTGAGTGCCTGTATTTGTTAGTGGATGTGTTGAGAGGCTATATAGGTGAGTGAGTGGGTGGGTGTGTGAGTGACTGTGTAGGTAAATAAGTAGGTGTGTGAGTAGCTGCATGAGCGAGTGTGTGGCTATGTGAGTGGCTGTACGGGTGAGTGACTGGTTATGTGAGTGGCTGTACGGGTGAGTGACTGGTTGTATGAGCGGCTGTATGGATGAGTGAATGGTTGTGTGAGCGGCTGTATGAGTTAGTGAGTGGGTGTGCGAGCGCCTCTATGGAGGAGTGAATGGGTATGTGAGCACTGGTATGGGTCTGTAAATGGATATGTGAGTGTTTGTGTGGGTGGGTGTACGAGAGGTTGTATGGGTGTGTGAGTGGTTCTGTGGATGATGTCATCAGTGATGTCATTTGAAATGTCATGAGTGATGTCACTTACCATGTCATGAGTCATGTAATATTTGAGGTCATAAGCAGTGCATTGCGGGGGCGTAAGTTATAGTTAGCTCAGGTAACTATAACGGCTGAAATTTACTGGTTTTGTACAAGTGAAATCTGAGACTAACTATAATGTCCCTGTTAAATTTGTTTTATTCAGTGAATTTCTAAGTTTTTAAAATGTTATTTCCTCACTATAACATCCATGTAACCTTTAGTTTCTTCAGTAAAAAGAAAAAGAAATATATATATATATATATATATATATATATATATATATATATAGTCAGTGGAGAAATATGGGAAAATAAATCAAATCGCCCCAATTTTAACATTTCATGTACGTTTGAAATGTTTAATGTGGCTTCAAAATTTAATTTCAAGACCAAAGACTGGTATTATGCATTAAACTTTTTAAAGAAACTCCATAGAAACTACTTTAAAAGGGTATACAAAGCAACAAATATCAGAACTCAGGAATGTCGGCAGCTCCATTAACTAACAAAGGAGCAGCAGAGGGCCAGTATTGGCTGGCGTAGACCTGCTAATTTGAAACATTCTACTCTCAGTGTGTAGAATGTTCTAATGACATACCTCTTCTGCCTTAGGTGATGCCAGTGGCTAATGATCCTCTTGCTCATTAAAAGGTCTTCACCTGTGGCTCAGGCCTATAATTCTGGCAGTGGCCAACAATTCTCTAGTACTGAACGTGCACAGCACTCTAAGCACCAGACACAAAACTGCAATCTCCCATTTTTCAGTGCTGCTCCTCAAAGAGACAAGTTATTTTCCTGACTATCAGTTGTTGAAGAAAGTCTAAATGTAGTCATGCTTCGTTAATTATATGTGGCTATTTGATTGATTGGATCAGTTTATTTGTGTAAGGTTTTGTAAAAGTTTTAATGTCTCTCTTATGCCCCAGGAGGACCATGAAAAGACTTCAATTACGTTGAGGGCCATTTAAGTATACTGCATGTCTTATGAGGCTTAAACTTTATTATGCAAGCTGACCAAACATTTTGTTTGATCCAGTGCAGCCTAACAATTGTAGCATTTCTGACCATGCCCGAGCTCAGGCTGTGTTGCCTCAGGTTGCTTGTTTGATTCCGGACAGTAAACGAGACATGCTGTTGCAATTCTCGTACCGCCTGTGAGGATGTGTGTGTTTGAAGAACCTCATTCTATGACTGATCTGTGGTTCTAGTGAATTATCACAAGACTACAGCATCCATTTTAAATTTGTTAAATCTTTCAGGTGTTGCAGATAACAGCCACCATTAGAAGTCTGGTTGCTTAGCAAACTCCTCAGCATCAAACAGCAAAGTGTTGAATGTTTGAATTAATCACAGCCACTGGTGACCGCTCACAGCCAAATTCCAGGCTATTTATGTTCGCCCACAATGCCTCTTTAGATAGACCCCACCTAATGCATATCAGTACAATCCGTGAGCCTCATGGGAACAGTCCATTGTAAACTGCCAGGCTTGGCCCCTTCGGAAGGAAACACAAACAACTCCAGATCAGTTTCAGAATATTTGGGCATCATCTGTAGGGTGCATCTTGAGTCATATAGCACAGAATCCACATCTTGGCTTACCAGTCGCACTTAGGGTATCAACTGCAACAGACATCAAAGTGCTGGATTGAATGTTTGAATAATCTGAACCACTGGTGATCATTCAGGCCACATACCACTTCTTCGATTTTCACTCACAGTGCCACTCTAGACAGGGGATCAGCATTGACCCTGCTCCTCATGTAAACAGCCCATCCTGAACTGCAGGATGTGGCCTCTGCAGAAAGGAACACAAGGCACCTCAGGTTTCAGCCTACTTGGGCCTCGTCATTAGGGTGCATCTTGAGCCCTATGGCACAAGGGGTGTGGGACCCATGACTGGGCATACCCATCGCACTTAAGGCATCAAATGCAACAAACAACAAGGTGATGGTTTAAATAATTGAATTAATCTTCTCAGAGCATCGGCCAGAGTATTTCTCAAATAGAAAAACCTCAGTTGGAAGAATGAAGCATGACTACAAGGTTGCCAATGTTGTAACAGTTAGTGACCGCCAATTTCTTAATGTTGTTGAAAAGGTTAAACTAGCAGTTACATTTTAATATGACTGAGAGCGAACTTAACCGGGGAAGCGCAGCACCACCTCAGGGGCTTTCTGTGAATGATAAGAATGAGGGCAATTTTAGGAACTTTTTGTGTAAAGAAATGCATGCTTCTGCTAGGATACCGTTGAGTGCATATAACATTAGAATTGAGGTTTCTCAAGAAGAATTCTAGTCTTTGTGGGAAAGTGAAGGACAGTAAAGGAAAAGAACAACTTATGAACTGTTTTAACAAATCCAGGTGCTTGGGAGTGAAAGCAAGAGGAAATAGTTGAATTTGAAAGAAATAACAATAACTTTACTGAGGAGGAGGATCCTAGCGCCAGGGCTGTAGAGGGTGTCCTTCGCAGCACATGGATGAAAGCTTTCCCAAGTAGCTCAAAAGGAAACCAACATAAAGCTGGGAATGAGGACACTACTGGGAACAACTTGCATCCTTTCTCGGAGGGAGAGGAGAAAGATTATCATAAGTATATGTTAAGTAACACAATAGATGAGGGCTTAGAGGATGACGGTGGAATGAAGGCAGAATCTAGTGATCCTCTGAAGGAATCACAAAGAGAGACAATGTTCAATCGGTCTAGTATAAGGCATCCTAGGATTGCAGATTGGTGGCCACTGAGCCATGATTCAGAATTTTTTTTTAAATTCTTTTTATCGAGCAGTTGTTTGAGATCAACAAAACAATGCGCAACATCAATTGAAGACAGTGTTGGCCACTCGCAGGGGGCCTTTGCTTCGGGGGTTACCGTTACCCCCCCTTCCCACCCCTCTTGTGAGGTGTGATCGACAGCCCCTAGGCGGGGTTAGGTTGCCCTTCCCCCTCCCTCTCTCCCTTCTCATCCTCCCTCGTTGGACCCCCTGTGCCGCATCCATGGTCCCCAGATCTTCTCTAATTTGTGGGGGCAGCCTCGGGCTCGGTATGTTTCTCACTCTGCCAACTGACACCAGTCCAGATCATCTTTCCACTCTCTAATCGGTGGGGATCTAGACGTACCACATAGTCTGGCTAAGTTGCGTTTCGCCACCCCTGCCGCTATAGACAATCATTTGCTGAAGTGCTTGGGCCATTTCTCTTCCCCTGTAATACCTAACAGGAGCCACTTCACTTCCAGTGGGATTGTTAACAAAGTAACTTCCTGCATAGCCTCTATAACCCTGCTCCAGAAGTGTTGTATTACGGGGCATTCCCAAATCGTGTGGTAAAAGGTGCCTATCTCGCCGCAGCCCCTAACACACTCAGCCGACTCACTTCGGCCCATCCTGTGTAGTCTGGACCTAGAAAGATACGATCTGTGTAACACCAGGCGAAACTGAGCTCGGATGGCTATCTCCCTAGGGCTTTGAATAGCCTTCCCCAGTCCTCGTCGTCTAGAGGGCCCACGTTTTCTGGCCATGCCTTCCTCAGTTGGATGAGGGGGTCTGGTGAGTTTTTCAATATTTTTTTATATGTTAATGAGATTGCCTTAACAGGCATAGGGTCTAGGAGCAGCCGGTCCTCAAATGTGGAATAGTCCGGTACTAGTTCACCCACGGGTAAGTGGCAGTGGAGTGCGTGCTTTAGTTGCTGGTACCGAAATACCTCCCTGCGGTCTAGGTCATATTCCAACTGTAACTCGCTAAATGTTAATAGTGATCCCCCTCTCCAGACATCCCCCAGCTTACTTATGCCTATCAAAAGCCAACGTGTGGGCTACGCAAATTCCTCACCTCTCCTAGACTATCACTGTCCCATAATAGGGTCTCCGCTGTGAGCTTATTATCCCATCCCAGGTGTCAGTTGGCTACTCTCCATGCCTGTCATACTGTTTGTGTTTGAGACGGGAGCGTTCCTTTCTTTGCCCTTTCATAGAGAAGAGGTTGGTACCCCCCCCCGGCCCATTGCCCAGTGATCCACCCTGTAGGCCGGATTGTCTCTCCCACCAAACACCCAGTCATTTATCACTATTAGTTGGGCTGCCGAGTAGTAGGCTTGGAGGTCCGGTAACGATATACCTCCGTCATAGACTCCCCCGCTGTAATTTTACTAAGGATATGCGCGCCGCTCCCCCGTCCCACAGTAGCTCCCTCATTGTGGTGTTGACTTTGCTGAAGTAAACGTCCGGGACCTTATATGGTTTTTTTTGGAGCACATATAGCATGTGCGGGAGGGTCATCATTTTGAAGAGAACAGCTCTTCCCATTTGGGAAATGGGGAGCGTGCGCCAGTGGGCTGCATCCGTTTGGAAGCGCTCTATTTGGGGAAGCAATTTATATTGTAGAAAGTCCCTCTCACTTTTACATATGTGGACTCTCAGGTATTGGAAACCCTCCCCCTCTACCCAGAGTGGACAATGGATGGGGAGGTCAGGACTCCCATTGAGAGCGGGAAAATTAGGGACTTGTCCCAGTTGATTTGGTAGCCTCAGTAGCTCCCAAAGAGGTCGAAGATGTGGAGGATTCTCGGTATCGAAGACCCGGGCCTGGCCACATATAGTATGATGTCGTCCGCGTACAGGGATATTTTTTCCTCCCATTCTCCTTCTACAGCTATTCCCCTGATCAGGGGATCCCCTCGTATCCAGGTTGCCTGGGACTCCAGGGCTAGGGGGTAAATCATAGGCAACAAGGGGCACCCCTGACGCGCCCCCTGTCCAGCCTAAAGACCCGGTAGTTGTTGCCATTCACCCACACCCTGGCCACTGGTTCAGTGTAGAGTAGGCGAACCCAGGAACAGAAATTGGGGCCGAATCCTAATCTGGACAAGACCACATGGATAAAGTCCAATTTGACACTGTCGAAAGCCATTCTGGCATCTAGTGAAAGAACAGCAGCGTTCTCTACACCCGACTTCGCCGTCAAGTGCATCACCCCATAGAGACGTCTCAGATTGAGATGGGTACTTCGTTTCAACATAAAGCCGGACTGGTCAGGGTGGATTAATGACGCTATAACTCCTTTTAGGCAATTCGCTAGGACCTTAGCCAACACCTTGAGCTCCATGTTAAGCAGCGATATAGGGCAGTATGAGCTGCAGTCTGGCGCCGGCTTGCCCTTCTTTGGGAGTACTACTATTGTGGCTACCCTCGGATCTCCTGGAGAATTCCTGAGTCTCTACTGGCCAAGAACATATTGAGGATGCCTTTTTCCGGTTCAGGGAAGACCTGGCTTGGCAGTTCGGGCTGGACTGTTCCCATGAGGCACAGGGTCAAGACTGATTTGCATATAGCTGGGTCTGAACTGAGGTGGCAAAGTGAGCTAAAGAGTGATGATGGATTCAACCTAGATCAGTCACTGGGGGTGAGTTTCTGAAAAGTTTCAGTGCTCCATCCATCATCTCCTTGTGTTTGCTTTGATTGCCCTAAGTTGGCAGGGTATGCCCAGACATGGGTCCCTTGCTCACTTTGCCACTGGATTAAAGCTAGCCTGGCTGATGAAGGGTGTTACTCAGAAACCGGTCCCAGGATGCTTGTTTCCGGTTCAGGGAAGACCTGGCTTGGCAGTTCGGGCTGGACTGTTCCCATGAGGCACAGAGTCAAGACTGATTTGCATATAGCTGTGTCTGAACTGAGGTGGCAAAGTGAGCTAAAGAATGATGATGGATTCAACCCAGATCTGTGACTGGGGGTGAGTGTCTGAAAAGTTTCAGCGCTCCGTCCATCATCTCCTTGTGTTTGCTTTGTTTGCCCTAAGTTGGCAGGGTATGCCCAGACGTGGGTCCCTTGCTCACTTTGCCACTGGATTCAAGCTAGCCTGGCTGATGAAGGGTGTTACACAGAAACCGGTCCCAGGATGCTTGTTTCCGGTTCAGGGAAGACCTGGCTTGGCAGTTCGGGCTGGACTGTTCCCATGAGGCACAGGGTCAAGACTGATTTGCATATATCTGGGTCTGAACTGAGGAGGCAAAGTGAGCTAAAGAATGATGATGGATTCAACCCAGATCTGTGACTGGGGGGTGAGTGTCTGAAAAGTTTCAGCGCTCCATCCATCATCTCCCTGTGTTTGCTTTGTTTGCCCTAAGTTGGCAGGGTATGCCCAGACGTGGGTCCCTTGCTCACTTTGCCACTGGATTCAAGCTAGCCTGGCTGATGAAGGGTGTTACCCAGAAACCGGTCCCAGGATGCTTGTTTCCGGTTCAGGGAAGACCTGGCTTGGCAGTTCGGGCTGGACTGTTCCCATGAGGCACAGGGTCAAGACTGATTTGCATATAGCTGGGTCTGAACTGAGGTGGCAAAGTGAGCTAAAGGATGATGATGGATTCAACCCAGATCTGTGACTAGGGGTGAGTGTCTGAAAAGTTTCAGCGCTCCATCCATCATCTCCTTGTGTTTGCTTTGTTTGCCCTAAGTTGGCAGGGTATGCCCAGACGTGGGTCCCTTGCTCCCTTTGCCACTGGATTCAAGCTAGCCTGGCTGATGAAGGGTGTTACCCAGAAACTGGTCCCAGGATGCTTGTTTCCAGTTCAGGGAAGACCTGGCTTGGCAGTTCGGGCTGGACTGTTCCCATGAGGCACAGGGTCAAGACTGATTTGCATATAGCTGGGTCTGAACTGAGGTGGCAAAGTGAGCTAAAGAATGATGATGGATTCAACCCAGAACTGTGACTGGGGGTGAGTGTCTGAAAAGTTTCAGCACTCCGTCCATCATCTCCTTGTGTTTGCTTTGAGCAATCTTGTGAGCCACACATTTAAACAACTTCAGGGGAAGGCCATTTGGCCCCGGCGTTTTCCCCGACTGCAGCTCCCCGAGTGCCCCTTCTATTTCAGCTACCGTCAAGTCGCCCTCCAGAGTCTCCCTATCCTCCCCTGAGAGCGCATCTAATGACATTGTTTGCAGAAGCTCTGCACAGTCTGACCGGGACCTACAGGATTTTGAGCTGTATGTGTCTTCATAATAAGATGCAAATGTCTCTGTTATTTCCCCTCCGCTAGTGTGCGTTCCCCCTGCAGGGTCATGGATCTCAGTCACCCAGTTTCTGCCCCTTTCTCACTTATCCAGCCAGGCTATGAGTTTGGTAGCTTTGTCTCCCACATTGTAAAATCTCCTTTGCACCGCCAGGGCGTGGGCCCTTGCCGGATTCTCGGCTATGTCTTTTAGTTCTTGTTGCCTGAGGCGTAGTCGACCTATCAAGTCTACCTTCTGAGTTCTTCCCTTTAATATCTCAGTCTCCAGTTCTTTACTCTGTCGTTCCAGGGTTTGGTATCGTAACTTGTCTTCCTTTTTTTTACCCCAATTAGAGCCTGAACCTGTCCCCATATTACCACCTTGTATGCATCCCATAGGGTGTTGTTCAAGTCTACTGATCCTTGGGTCTGTTGAAAGTATCTCCATTAACTGATCTGTTAGTCTTCCATCTTTCAAGTGCCAGGATGCTATTCGGGGTGGTAGGATGTTGTCTAAAGCTTGCCCTACGAGCCGGGTGGCCACCAGGGAGTGGTCTGAGATACCACTCGCTAAGTGCTGGGTGTCTCGGAAGCGACCTATCCCATCGCTGAGGGTAAACAGATAGTCAATTCTAGAGAGGCTGAAGTGCTGCGAAGATAGTGCATGTATTAATGTTCACTTTTGTTTTAGGACCTCCTTAGGTCAGCCCACCCCACCGCGTCCGTAAAATTACTGAGGTAAGTGCTGCTCCTGGTCTCCCCTTTTTCGGGCCATCATTCTAGCTTCGTGGACATGACGTTGTTTATGTCACCTCCTCTGATCAGAAATCCCTCCAGTAAATCTAGTAGGGCCGCCCCAAGGGAGGTAAGGGTGTCTCCCTGTAGTGCTGGTGGGGCACAAACTGAACCCAGATTTAGAACTTGCCCCTCCCATCTACCCGTTTGAAGCACAAATCTACCTAGGGGGTCTCTCCAGGTTCCGTCTGGAGTATATGCCGTAGCCGACCGAAGTAGGATTTCCGTGACCCAGAGGAGTAGCCCGGATGTGCAATGAGAGTGTACCCCCACCTATCCAGGGCCTTGCACACCTGTCCCCTTAGATGGGTTTCTTGCAGTAAAATTAGGTCAGGCTTTTGACGTTTTTTGTACTGCAGAACCAGTGTGCGCTTGATCTTGGTCCCCAGTCTGTTTACGTTCCAGGACATAATCCTAAGTGCAGACTGGTACGGTGCCCCCGCCATATATTACTCCAAAAGTTGTCTTATTTGTGGTCAGGATCACAGGTTTTGCTGTTGACCCGAGGCTCCTGCATGTCTCTTGAGACATCGTTTTATTTGTTAAATTCCTCACAACTGCAACTAGAACTACGGGTAACTGAACTGTTCCCTCCACTCCACCCTCCCTGCTACCCTGGACCGTGGGACTCGAACGGCCCACCACCACAATTTACAGAGCGTCTGTCGCCCTTAAGTGTAACTCAACCATGTTAGGGGATTGCCCGCTCCGCCCTGTCTCCCCCATGAGCTCTCACAGCCCGTTGACCCTCTGTGGGCTACAGGAGCGCCGTGTCTATATCAACGTTCCCAATAGTGTACACCACCCCCCCGGTCCGCATCCCCGGGAGGGCGAGGAAACCCCCCGATATCAGGGCCTGGCCTTTTTTGTCCCACCCCCACCTACTTCTAGTTTCTTCCCGTGACCATGTTTAAGAGTTCCCCATGTCTACTTCATCGCGTTGATTTTCTTCTCCCCTCGGAGAACCCTCCTCATGGCTGTTACGGGGATGGGCCCTTCCCAGGGCCCTTCGGGGTCGGCCCTGCTGTGTTCGCCACACATTCAGCCAGTCCCAAACTTCCCCTGGTGTGTGCAAAAACCAGGATTTCCCCTCAGCGAGGACTCGCAGCTTGGCAGGGAACAGCATCATATATTTCAGCTCTTTGTCTCTGAACACCCTCTTGACCTCCTCAAAGCTCTTTTGTTGCTTCTGGACTTGGAGGGTAAAGTCAGGGAAGAAGCGGATTGTAGTATTTTTGTATTTTAGCTCTCGCTGCATGCGGGCCACCTGTAAGATAGCATCTCTGGGGCCGATTCCGATCTCGGCCGGTAGTGCACCAAATCGGATTCGGCTTTACCGGATCCGATTCGGAGGCCTATTTTCCGACCGATTCGTGCATGCGTCCAGGCGAGCGAGTACGATGCTCTGACCGACTCGCACGGACATGACTCGCACCGCGCAGTGGAGACGTTTCCCGACCGAGCCAGTACGATGCGCGCCTCGAACAGTCCGACCGACTCGCGCCGTCCGGCTCCAAAGAGCAGTCGGAGCCGGACTTCGGGGGTCCGTGTCGGACCCCCCTGCATGCGTAGCCGCGCGAGTCGCACACAGGGTCCCCCCTACACGTGCATGTATGGCGCAACCCGCATCGACGCGAACCCGCTGTAGGGGGCGCCCTTGTTCGCGTCGTGCCCATTGAGTCAATGGGAGCCCGTGTACGCGTTGTACGACCTGCTCCCATTGACTTCAATGGGAGTCCGACCAAATCGAGTCCGATAGCATACGTACGCATCGTACTCGTTCGGTCGGGCTGCTAGAGTCCGATTCGGTCGGAAATCTCTCCGGGTCCGGCTCGGTCGGAGAGATTTCCTGCCCGAATCGGAATCGGCCCCTTTGTCTCTATGGTTGAAAATCCTAGCTATTATAGTGTGTGGCTGGGCACTTGGTCTTGGCTGCGGGAACGGTGCTCTATGCGCCCTTTACACCGAGAAGAACTCCGATAGGCGCTTGTGACAGAGATATGTCGTAATCAGGTCTTCAACAAACAGGTCAACATTTTGTGCCTCCGGTACCCCTACTATCCATATGTTATTGCGCCCAGAGCATCCCTCCTGGTCCTCGACTCTCGCCGCTAGCATCTCTTGCTGTCTCGTTAGCCTGCGCACTTGTTCCTCCAAAGACTTCGAGGAGGTCTAAAAGTCGTGAATATGTGTCTCCGCCGTTCTCACCTTATCAGACATCTTTTGAAAGTTCACCCGCAGGAGACCCACATCAATAGTGACCGAGTCTATTTTGGGTTTAAGAGAGGCCTTAAGGTCTTTTATTGCCGCCATTATTGCCCCAAGGGAAGGCTCCGGGGGTCCACCGTGTCTCCTAGCTGGCCTGCATCCTCTAAATTCTGTCTGGGAACTTCGTATTTGTTCATCTTGTTTGTTTGCGGCTGCCCCGTGGGCTTCACCATCTCACTGGAGTGCGTGTGCAGCTGTTGCCGTCTCTCCGCACGTTGCCTCTGCCTCGGTGTCAAGTGGAGGGTTGGGGTGGGTTGGTCCGGCTCTGGTGGTACCCCTATGGTTTTCTATCCAAGTCTCTGCGGCATGGGGATGGTCTTCATGCACTTCCGGTTCCCCTCCTGCCTATGAGTTTGATGGTTGCCCCCCACTGGGGCCTGGGTCACCATCGCTGCTCACCAACGTGGGGAGCCCCCGGCCGTTCGTTTAGCTCTGGCCAGGAAGGTACCCCTGCTGTCCGGTCTCAATCGCTGTTACAAGTGGGGAGTCCCCTCCTTACCAGGGGCCTCCCACGTCTTCAGGGCCAGGTGGTTCCCGGTTCACTTTCTCGTTTGCGTGATCTCAGATGAGGCCCTCTCCGCTCCCTTATTTCTAGTGCTCCCCGGTTTGCCTTGCTTACTTCTGCCTACCCCGGCTGCGCGCCCTCCTGCAGCCAGGGAGGTACCTTCCTTGCTACTTTTGGGCCTTTGAATTCCACTGACTCGAATGGCCGCCCAACCGCTCTCCTCTTTGGCACTGGTGCCCCGGTTCCTCCCCTGGGCCCGCCCGATACAGTCTCTAGCCGCCAGTCACGGCCTCGTTCAATTTGCCTCACCTGCGAGGCAGCGGCCCACAAGCCACAGTTCTTCCTGACTGCTATGGTCCGGGCTGGTTCTCCGTTCCTCTTCCAGCCCTCTGGCCCTCCGGATGTCGGCCGGTAAATTGCAGGGGGCCGCCCCGCATCCACTGCGCCGTCACTTGGCGCTCTCTCCGGCCGCCATGGGTCGGCCCATTACATCTTGGGTCAGGGCGGTCCTTTTCAGCTGCTCTTGGTCAGCACGGTCCTGGGCCGTCGTTTGGTGCCCCGACAGGGTCCTCCTTGTATCAGCTGCCTGTTTCCAGCAGACTCTCATGGTTTCCAGCGCCGCTGCTACCTGGGCCGCTCCGAATCGGCGGGCAAAGCCTTCCTGCTTCGTCTTCATTCCTGGGTCCGCCGACCGACCCGGAGGGCCTATTTAAACCGGATCTGGGCTGCTGTGCGCTACCCCTGCCCTAGATGTGGACCACAGCTGTGATGGTCCGAGATTACTGGACGGATGGTGGGTCCCAGGCTGCTAGCTCGCGGGAGCTCCTCTAAGGTGCGGCCATCTTGGTTCGAGCCAGGCCACGCCCCCCCAGGCTTCAGAATTTATAAAGTAGCGAATTAGGGAACCACTTAACAAAGTGCTGGGAAGATTATGCGAGGGGAATGTTCACAACACAGTTTGAAGCCCAAATTGTGTGCCACTTGTTTAAAATTCGAATTTGATTAGCTCTCTGGTCAGACTTGGGAAACACCCTAGAAAGGGTTTTGAGAAATTGCTTAAAGAATGGTAGGACATGTCATTTGATATTATGCCTTTCCCGTGGATACTTTCATATGGCACTGATGGCACAATCTAAGGAAGTTATTTTGTACATTCTTTGGGGTAGGGTGCAGAGAGAAATACATTTCCTAAACAACACATAAATGAGGAAAGCATTTCTGATTAAATTAAGTCATAAAATGAAGGATATGACAACTCACGAGGGTTGCACACATGGGAAGAGAATCTTATTTGGAGAAGGCTCCAGTTACAGTGGAGTGTAGACATGTATGTGCCAAAAAAAAGCAGGGAGAAGGGTATGGGCTCAGATGCCTGCCACCCCAAACCCACAATGGAAGGTATGGAATCAATTTCAAAATATTTCCCTTTAAAGTTAGGAAAAGGTTAGCAGAATGTATGCTCTAAAGAGAAAAATAATGAGTGCCTTTTGGGCTTAACCGAACAGTTTGTAAGCATCACTAAAATAGAGAAAACCTGGGATGGTGTCTTTTCGAAGCCTCAGAGTCTATGGCAAGGTCAGAGATCGAGCAAATGCTTCTAAAAGGTGCAATTATAGAGGTTCAAGAGCAGCACATAGATTCTGCAAGTATTCTACAACTGGTAGGAAAGGAGGCCATGGATTGGAGACATTATAAACTCAAGGGAGGCAAACACATTCCTGATGAACAGGCATTTCAAGATGGAGACCCATTGTTTAAAAGATATTCATCGGGAAGGTGTTTACTTATGCAAACATGCTTATTTCACTTTACCAATTGTTTGGGGGGGAGGGGCGGGAGCGGAGGCTCTCAGCAGTTGGATGGCCAGACAGGATATTTCATTTGAAGAATCTAACTTTCACATTATTCCTTCGACCAATGGCAGCTTAGCCGTGACCGTGACAGCGCGGTGTACGTTTGGTAGTGAATTTATATCAAATTTGTTATGGTGTCTGAAGGAACAGCTGATCGTGGTGATGAATCTATTAAAGAGTATAAGAATGATGATAAACAAGGCCCAGTTTTAGAGCGTGCAAGAAGTGGAGTTAATGGGGTTTGAAGTGGACATAAAATCAGATGTGCTTAAACTTTTTTTGATTAAAATTTGGCGCTGCATCCCACAACACGACAACTGCATCTAGGTGATCATATTGCACAACATGTAAATACTACTGATGGAGCCTAGATTTCACCTAGATTTGGCATTGCTCTGTTTTAAGTTTCAGACAGACTGCATTTCAAAAATGGCACGCAGAATTTTGGTGCAAGTGAAAACACATGACACAAGTGGAGAGGTGTGGTGCAGCGGCCAGGGCAGCTGACTTCGGAGCACAGGGTTCACGGTTCGATCCCCGGCTCCGGCGGCAGCTCAGCTCAGCACCATGTGACTCTGGGCAATAGCTCACTTAATTTCCACTACGGCCCCCAGCGCCTCGAGACCCGTAAGGGTGAGTAGCTGCGCTATATAAAAATGGACTTACTTACTTACTTACACATGAATGAGGCCTGGTCAAGATGCTTTCAGTCTAAAGTGCTTTCATGTAAAAACATGCTCAATTAATTAGACAGCCATGTTTAAATGTGATTAATTGGGGTTTAATCTCACTATAGAATGTACCTTTAAATTAGAAAATGTGTTTTGCACTTTCTGAATTAACATGTGTTTTTGCAGTGTAGAAAAAACTCGTGATTTCAGTTTTCTTTGGAAGGCTCACTGTGGCCTCCTTAGCCTTGAAGATAAGAATGGAATGTGTGTTCTCTCCTCCCAGCTCCTTTTCCTTGTAATCTACACCCTCTGTTCCCGTCTCAAGAGACCTTGGCTTTGTTGCATATTTAGACAATGCATATTCAGTTCATAACACATCTTTCTTATATTATGTATTAATTAATCAACCATGCACCAACACTACACGTGGGGCAAACGCATTTTGCATGAAAAGCTATCTAAAACATTAGAGCATGTTGCTATGAGCATGTATTAACTGTTTGCGCTTTGAAAATTTGCACTAGTGCATGTTTATGCTATGTTGTACATTGCACATTTTGCATGTTGTGCACGAATAATAGAAAAGCTGCTTTAAATTAATAGCTTTCACTAGGTAATAATTAATACAGGGTATTAGAATGATGGGAGGTGAACATAATGGGCTTTACTTCATAAATTAATATTCTTTTGTGTTTGTTTTGCTTTAGTATACATTTGGGCCCACAATAATATGGCTGCCTAAGAATCCAGCATGGCTGAGAATTGTTAGCAGTGTGCTGAATGGGAGACGCATGCGCAGAAGAATGTGCCAGCTGCATGAACTGCCAAGTGCCTCAAGTGAAGACACATAGGTCAAGGCCACAATGATCTGCACACTCCTGTCACCGTGCCAACGTACCAGTGTTTGTGGGAAAGTGTCATCCCTGTGTGCGATTGGAAAGCAAGACAGAAATAAATTGATACATTTTGTCGCTTAAGATGTTGCAAGAGATGTTCTTATTGATACATGTTATGTATATTGTTCTTAGCATTAAGCCCCTATTGTTAAAACCGGTATGGGGTGGACTTGCGATGAGAACAGGATGATGAGACCCCTGTCACCTGTGCCAACCAATCACAGTGCGAGTTTCTACTGAAACTGCAACATTGTTAGTGTAGTCAGCCAAGAATTAGGGTATAAATAATGACCCCTTAGGGGCGTGTCAGATCAGATCTGACCAGACATCATTTGGGTTAGGTACATGAATGTCACGGGTGCAGACTGGGTGGAGATTGCGTCCGAGGAGACACAGAGAGAGGGGAGGGCCTTGCTCATATTTTTCCAGAGAGGTGTAGGAGGGCCTTGCTCATAGATCACAGCTTCTGTGGTCTTGTGAAGGGAGGGCTCATTCACGGAGCAGCTCTGTGTCAGACACAGAGAGGTAGAGATGCACAGACGAGCGCAGAGAGAGCAGCTGAGAGCAGCACAGGTTTTAGATTCTTAAACTTAAAGTTTTATGCTTTGACTAACTGGCTTTAAGGATTTATTTGTCTTATGCATTTATTTCTCTTTATGGGAGATTTTTGCCAATTATTAATTATTGATTAGCCTTGCAAAACTCACTCTAGAATTATATTTTCCTGAACCTCTTTAAAGAGTTTTTCTGACTGACATAGAAACAGGTTTTCCCTTCCTTTATGGAGTGCCTTGTATGCAATCTATAATATGTTCTGTATTAATTCTATTTTTTTATTTATTTTTCAATTCTGTAACCTGATTGAAATTTGATTAATGAATAAAGAATCAGAGAACCTTAACTTTTGATTAGAAAATAAAACCCTTTAAAACTACTCACAACTCTCATTATTGCCTTAATTATCATTTGCAATTGATTTTTCATGTTTATGCAAAGTCTCCTGATGGTGATAACACGGTGGCAAAGGTCCATCCCCTGGAAGCGGTAAACAAGAGGTAATGATGTTTTGCATTGAGGGATTACTGTGAAATTACCGCTGGATCAGTTTCTGATAGCAGAGGTAAGGTTAACACCATCACCAAAAGGAGCATAGTTTAGTCTAATGCCTAAATAGCGCTACAAAATAATTGCCCAAGTTAGATAAATGTCCAGATTCTCAAAAGAAATTCCTGATTCCAATGCTCAGAACCTGAAGACTGGCAAAGCAGTACTGGAAGGTAATGCAAGAAGGCGATTGCTGGAGTGGTGTGAGTATCAATAGGGTTGTGAAATGTTGTTAATGTGCTAGGAAGTATTTTGTAGTGTTGAAAAATAGTAAGGGGTTTTGACTGTTGATGAAATTTTGCTCATTTTGACTTGATAGTTTTATTGATTAAATTGGTAATTTCATAGGACAGAATTATTGATTATTGATTTCATTTTTTTAACTCTTCTTGTAAAGTGAGTCAGTGTCACGTTTTTATGTTATCTTGGAAGTACAGGTACAGTGGTTACCTGGGAATCCCAGGAATGGAATTTAGCCTGAAATAGGGCAGAAGAAGAGTGTGGTAAGTGAAATCACACTGCAGAAGTACTTTGTCTGTTGGAAGTAATACCGAAGGCTATGGGAGGCTGTAGGTGTTACATTAGGGACTATTTTGTATGTGAGTAGAGTGATTGAAATAGCGAAGGGTCCACCTGTGAAACTTTGGCCTTATCCCCAGAGGAGTACTGAGACTCCCTTTAACGCCAAAAGCCTCTTGCGAAACTCTGGCCTTATCCCTGGAGGAGTATCAGGTCCTCCCGGAGCTTGTTTGAAGAGTGAGATAGCGCTGGTCGTTATTCTTGCTTGCAGGGAAAGAAAAAATCCTTTGAAGGGTGAAAACTATCTCTTTATTTAGTGGAGCAGACAAGGTAGCATTGTTTTATGTTGTAACTAACAAGTTATTGTAAAGAAAAAGGACTTAGAAATTTGCCGTGAATTTTATAAGTAAAACTGACCCTCCCTTGGAGATCCCTTGGTCAGGAGCGGGAGGAGCTCCCTAGGTCAGTAGTAGGAGTTAAACTGACTGAAATTGAAACTGACAGCATTGAAGAAAATAAATTGCATTGAACTATTGCAGAAATGGAATTGTTTAAAGGTTTTAAGAAACTGTTGGGAGGTAAAGTGGAAAATTCGTTTTTAATTGGTGATGCTCTTGAGGGAACACCTGTGCATTTTATGTCTATCAATTTAGGACACAATTCATGTATGTGGGTTCACCAATGGTGCAAGATTACTGAAAAAGAGGGTCCTTTGAGGTTTCCAAAAGATGGTACTTTTGAATTGCAAATTATTGACAAATTAAGGGAAGTGTTATGTGAAATAAAGACACCATCTACAGCTGCACAATTTGGAGCTTTAAGCATGTGGGAAAAGGCAGCAAGAGACAAAGCAAGTGAAGATAAAAAGGTAAAGCACCAGACACAAGAGAAGGGAATTAATTATGACAAAAAGCTTCAAATAAAAACGGACTTACAAATAAATAATGATTCAGGGGATGAAATATTGGATGCATTGTTAACTAAGTGTCCACCACTTTATGTGGTCCCCACTAAAAATACTGATAATAGTGTACCAGTAAGTACTACAGTGGCTACTACTTCTGTTGAACAGAGAGAAACACAGATTGAGAGAACTGTGCAGACATTTCAGATTGACCCACTACCTGTTGATTCAGCACTGACAGTGATATCTCCAGGTGTTACTGCTTCAATTGTGACTGATTCAGTACAAATATTACAAACTGCAGATGCACAGGCAGTGCCTAGACAAATTGTGACTGTCCCAATTAATATGGTCCATACTCAAAAAGTTCAAAGAGCTGCAGAAGCAGTAATTATGTCAGGGTTTGTTTCAGAATCTCAGAACTCACAGAATATTGAACATAAACTACCCCAGATAGTCCAAGCACTGAAAGGTGGGGGGGAAATGGTCTTTACAACATCTGCAGCCCAGGATAAAATGAATATATTTGAAGATGGTATTTTTCAAACCTGCTTTGAGGAAGCAGAAGTGATTAAAAAGATAGAGAGCATAGGGGAACAAATTAACCCAGACCCTGAAAAAGAGAGACAGCTTAGTGTTTTAAATTCAACATTTGAACATGAAGAAAATAACAGTCCCTGCTGTTTAAATCATGAAAATGTGAACCAGTGTCAGGAAAAAGAATTAATTTCCCTGAGTAAGGAAACAGCTACATGTGCAGTAACTACACATGATAGACTGACTGATTTGGCTCAAAAATATGAAATTGATGTTTCAGGAAGTTTTCAATTTCAGAAAAGTTTCAGGGTACATATGGATGATGAAGAAAATGAGACAATGTGTTCTTCAGGAATGCAATTGCACATTGCAGAAATAATTAAATATATTTCCAAATGCAATGGGTTTGAGAAATTAGGAGACAAATGGGCAAGAAAACATGAGAAGAAAAAGAAACCACCAGACCTTGTTGAGGAAAATAATAAACAGGATGAGGGAGAAGCGTTTGCTTACTCATTGAGAGAAAAGGTGGGAGAAGTGCATGTGCATGTGCCACGGAACAAACGTGAACTTGCAACATTTCTGAACACATTCCCAAAATGGAGAGACAAACCTATGCTGTGGTACCAACAAGTTGATGGATTTGTTGACATTTTAAAAGAGTTATGTATCAATTTGAAAATGATTTTTGACACTGCCATGCAGACTGAATTATGGTTTGAATCTAAAGTTGCTGTGTAAAGGCCAGGTGAGGAGACAATGAAAAAGGTTTACATGAATGCACCATCATTTTCTGTTGTTATGGAGAAAAACGTAGCAGTGATTACTTTCCTGAAGGGCAGAGTGCCAGCAAAGGATGTTAATTGGGTACAGACAAAGAGCACAGGATGGAAGTAAAGGTGTTTTGGTTCGTGCAAATTCAGGTATGGATGTTGCACTGCTGGAAAAAGTATCCTTTTGCCATCTTTATAACAGATTTGAGCATTGGAAGAAGAAATGCAAATTTAAACCTGATGCAGCAAATGGAAATGCACAAACACAGAGAGAAATGCAGGCGAAAAATATGCCAGTTAAGCAAATGCATATGTCAGTTCAGAAACAGGTACCAATGACAGGAGTTTTTCAAGCCCAGATGCTCTCACAAAATATGGAAAATGCTCAAATTAATTTAAATCAATTGACCAGAGCAAGTGTGAATTCTTTCCAGAAACAAAATCAGAACCCATTTCAACAGGTTGCTGTATTTGAAAATGAGAGTTTTAACCCTAACAATTCTGAATTTACCAAGTCCATTGTGAAAACAGTGGAAGGTCCAGACTTAGTTGTAGGAGTTTTAAACAGAGAAATTACAAACCCAGTTTTAGAAAAGGTTGCAGCAAAAATAGGCCCATTTAAGAAAAGTTGCCAATTCATTGTTTGTGACTCAGGCCTGACAGGAAAACAATTGTTTTGCAAATTAAACCGCACAGATTACTGTACACCAGATGATGTTAATTATCAGATTTCTAATGAGGATGTACATTTTAAAATGGCCCAACAAGAGACAGCTATAGCAGAAATGACAGTTGAAAAATTACCTTTTGATTTGAAAGAAACAATGAACACAGAAATAAGAGAGTTCACAGAGAAAGATGTCAGATTAATAAAATGCTCAGAACATGTCTTATTCAAATTAGAATCAGATGACATGTATTCAAGAACACCATCAGTTGTAGAACTTTTACCCATAATTGGAGATAAACTGAGTAAAGGATTTTTGATGGAATTAATTGGAAGTTTTTGTAACTTTCTGATCACAGATTTACAGAAACTAAATGAAAAGAACAGATTAGTGCAGGAGATTAATAGCATAACTGTTCTATGTTGTCCTATGGTACCGAATCCAGCCAATATATTTTTTCACATTTCATGTACTGAAGAATGGCTTACTGTTATTGATTTTTGTCAAGTTCATGTCACAGTGCCATTGCATGAGAATAGTCAGGAGTACTGTCAAAAAGAAAATGAATGTCTGGGACACATAATTGGAAAGGGAGCTAGAAAGGTGTCACCAGAGAGAGTGGAAATAATTCACCAGATGAATCCACCTCAAATTCAGAAAGAAGTCAGGATGTTTTGGGGAATTGTTGGCTGCCGTAGAGAGTGGTTACTAAACCTTTCCCTAGTGGCTAAGCCTTTACTGAGGCTGACACACAAGGATGTGTCTGATCCACTTCCATTGGACAACAATTGTACAAAAGCATTCCTAGAGTTGAAAGAGAAAAAGTGTTGCGCCCCGGCACTAGGAATGAAAGTTTATTTAAAAGAAAATACACCAATTTGCAGTGAGAGGGAGGGCTGCGCTCTCTCAGTGCCTGTTCAAAAACGTGATTGTGTTCAAAAGTCTGTGACGTATTTCCCAATGACCCTTGATCCCAACGTCACAGAAATGCCCAGCTGCTTTAATTTAGTAGCTGTGGTAAATGTCAGTCATAAAAAGAGTGAGAATATAATGATGGAATGTCCAATTGCTAAAATGGTTCCTTCCTTTGTGGAATTGTTTTGGGAAAATGCTGTGACCAAGAAATGTCTAAATTCAAATGTATTGAGCTTACTGCCAGCAAATGAAATTGTTTGTGATTAAACAACCTAAATGTGTAGGTGTCATGAATTTATGCATGAAACCAAACTTAGACTTTAAGGATGAACGTCTGATTGAGCCAACAATGTCCATTTTGTAGATGGCCCATGTTTGAAAGGTAACAATGACACATTAAGAGCAGCACATGCTGTGCTTCTTATACATTATGTTGTCAAAGCTTCATGGCTTTCAGTAGTTACCTCAGCCCAAAATTCAAATTTGATTGCCCTTACCATAACATGCAGTATAGCTGCTCAAATGAGAGTCACTATTGTCATGGGAGAGAGAAATGCTAATTCAGTTGCCCAATATTGTGTCCTGTTAGCCTATACATTCAATGGAATTTTCACAGGTGAATCTGAAAAGGATACTGTTTATCTAATGCTAATGATAATGACTTACACTCGTAAAGAACTAATAGAGGTACAAGAAAATGTTTCAGAAGCAGAACAACAAGGCTGTATCAGAACAGATTTTGAGAAAAATGACAACTGCATAGTAGCAAATGTGTTATTGCAAAAACTGATGCCCAGGTATAGATTGCCAGTTTCTCTGAAATCAGATCATAATGAGATCTCAAAGATGATGTGTGCAGAACCACAGATTGGACAAAGATTGTATTGTAGCTATCTGCCTGAAGTTTCAAGCACAATAAAGCAACACAAAGACAGCACAGAGTTTCACTTTGCAAAAGACTGTTTCAGCATTACTGAAGTGGCTTGAATTTGTACATGCAAATGCACTTGTGAAAACCACAGATGAAAAGACTAGCCATTGCTGTGAAGGTCTGGCTGATGTGAAGCGTGTAGTTTCTCACCAGATTGCAGCTGCTACACAAGATCTGCATAATGGATGGTGCCAAAACTTTGATCTGAGAGATGCTGTGAAATGGAAAGGCCTGTTCCAAATGATCCTGGCAAAGACTGTTGTGAAATGTGGTGGCCTTCCAAATTGGGTACATGCCTCTCACACACGTATGGTCCCGTGTCCCCCTGATAAAACAGCTCCTCTTCAAGAAAAGATGCCAGCAGTGGTCAAAAGTCCACAGAAGAGGGTCAGTCATGCTGTAAGGGAACACACAGAGCGTGAAGCAGCACTAGAGAAAACTGAAGTGGCACTGGAAAAGCAAAAAGTGGAAACTGACTCAGATGAAAGCAGTGTCAAAAGGGTGAATGAGTCAGGTGCAGCCTCTGAAGAAGAAATTAGTGCTGTGGGCCTACGAGTGGAGGTAGAAAAAAGCTTGCTGAAAGGGTACCCAAAACGTCTGCAGTGGTTTCTTGAAAAATCATTTGCACCCATAGCGGATACGTCTGAATCTGAACAAGGTGAAAATAAAAGTGAAAGGCTTGGATTGAAAAAGTGCAAAGAATTGATGGTGCTCTGTCAGAGTTTCTCACCACCTGAGTGGTCAAAATGCATGGAAAAAGTACAGAATGCCACATTGAATGAACTGTGTAATGCGAGGCTTGAACTGTATGAGCCACCCTGATGGCAAGCTGGTGACAAAGAGCCAAGAAATGCTGAAACAAATAACTGAGAACTGTCAAGAGCTGAAGAGAAAAGAATCTTTGAATGATGAAAGAAAAAGAAAAGATGAAGAAAAGATATAGAAAAGAGAACTGTTCTGTTGAATTTTCCTTTTATTATTTTAGTTACTTATTTTAGAGAAGACTAACTGTTCCAAGAAGCTACTTACAGAACTCTGCACTAAACCTTTGAGCTTGGCTATATATGATCTGATTACAGACAAAACTTGTGTTGCCTTAGAAATAGAGGTAAAATTGTTATATGCTCAGCTTTTGTAATAATAACTAATTTTCGTAGGAGTTTTTCCTTATATACCTGTGTGAAATAAGTGTGCTAATGAAATTACCAAGTATACATACAGTAAAGATGAATAATAATATTTTAGGTAGAGAAAAGTATATTAGTCTGAACTAATAATGAGTGTGCTATTAATCAAATGTCACCTGTGAAATTAAATAAGTGTGATGATTTACAAATCATTTGAGGTATCATGATTTGTTATCATCAAAGGGCTGATTGATGGAGCCTAGATTTCACCTAGATTATGCATTGCTCTGTTTTAAGTTTCAGACAGACTGCATTTCAAAAATGGCACGCAGAATGTTGGTGCAAGTGAAAACACATGACACATGAATGAGGCCTGGTCAAGATGCTTTCAGTCTAAAGTGCTTTCATGTAAAGACATGCTCAATTAATTAGACAGCCATGTTTAAATGTGATTAATTGGGGTTTAATCTCACTATAGAATGTACCTTTAATTTAGAAAATGTGTTTTGCACTTTCTGAATTAACATGTGTTTTTGCAGTGTAGAAAAAACTCGTGATTTCAGTTTTCTTTGGAAGGCTCACTGTGGCCTCCTTAGCCTTGAAGATAAGAATGGAATGTGTGTTCTCTCCTCCCAGCTCCTTTTCCTTGTAATCTACACCCTCTGTTCCCGTCTCAAGAGACCTTGGCTTTGTTGCATATTTAGACAATGCATATTCAGTTCATAACACATCTTTCTTATAATATGTATTAATTAATCAACCATGCACCAACACTACACGTGGGGCAAACGCATTTTGCATGAAAAGCTATCTAAAACATTAGAGCATGTTGCTATGAGCATGTATTAACTGTTTGCGCTTTGAAAATTTGCACTAGTGCATGTTTATGCTATGTTGTACAGTGCACATTTTGCATGTTGTGCACGAATAATAGAAAAGCTGCTTTAAATTAATAGCTTTCGCTAGGTAATAATTAATACAGGATATTAGAATGGTGGGAGGTGAACTTAATGGGCTTTACTTCATAAATTAATATTCTTTGTGTTTGTTTTGCTTTAGTATACATTTGGGCCCACAATAATATGGCTGCCTAAGATTCCAGCATGGCTGAGAATTGTTAGCAGTGTGCTGAATGGGAGACGCATGCGCAGAAGAATGTGCCAGCTGCATGAACTGCCAAGTGCCTCATGTGAAGACACATAGGTCAAGGCCACAATGATCTGCACACTCCTGTCACTGTGCCAACGTACCAGTGTTTGTGGGAAAGTGTCATCCCTGTGTGCGATGGGAAAGCGAGACAGAAATAAATTGATACATTTTGTCGCTTAAGATGTTGCAAGAGATGTTCTTATTGATGCATGTTATGTATATTGTTCTTAGCATTAAGCCCATATTGTTAAAACCGGTATGGGGTGGACTTGCGATGAGAACAGGATGATGAGACCCCTATGTCACCTGTGCCAACCAATCACAGTGCGAGTTTCTACTGAAACTGCAACATTGTTAGTGTAGTCAGCCAAGAATTAGGGTATAAATAATGACCCCTTAGGGGCGTGTCAGATCAGATCTGACCAGACATCATTTGGGTTAGGTACGTGAACGTCGCGGGTGCAGACTGGGTGGAGATTGCGTCTGAGGAGACACAGAGAGAGGGGAGGGCCTTGCTCATATTTTTCCAGAGAGGTGTAGGAGGGCCTTGCTCATAGATCACAGCTTCTGTGGTCTTGTGAAGGGAGGGCTCATTCAAGGAGCAGCTCCTCTGTGTCAGACACAGAGAGGCAGAGAGAGCAGCTGAGAGCAGGACAGGTTTTAGATTCTTAAACTTAAAGTTTTATGCTTTGACTAACTGGCTTTAAGGATTTGTCTTATGCATTTATTTCTCTTTATGGGAGATATTTGCCAATTATTAATTATTGATTAGCCTTGCAAAACTCACTCAAGAATTATATTTTCCTGAACCTCTTTAAAGAGTTTTTCTGACTGACATAGAAACAGGTTTTCCCTTCCTTTATGGAGTGCCTTGTATGCAATCTATAATATGTTCTGTATTAATTCTATTTATTTTTTTCAATTCTGTAACCTGATTGAAATTTGATTAATGAATAAAGAATAAGAGAACCTTAACTTTTGATTAGAAAATAAAACCCTTTAAAACTACTCACAACTCTCATTATTGCCTTAATTATTATTTGCAATTGATTTTTCATGTTTATGCAAAGTCTCCTGATGGTGATAACACGGTGGCAAACGTCCATCCCCTGTAAGCGGTAAACAAGAGGTAATGATGTTTTGCATTGAGGGATTACCGTGAAATTACCGCTGGATCACTACCCACATGGGCGTAGCTTGCTATCCATGTGTGCAAGCGCTTTAGGGTACCTCCTAGGGATAAGTAAGCACTATTCAAATGCTGCAAAGCAATACAATATTTGTTTGATTGACACTGGTCATTTTAGTCTGTGGGTTTTCGCTTGTGAAATTGCTCTTCTTTCAGGTTCTGGTCCGTAGGCCACTACACCAGAGTGGTTCTTAACCTAGGTTCCATGGAGCCACAATGCCTACTCAAGCGTTCCCAATGGTTTAGAAAATGAAATAATAGCAGATGGGAGGATCAGGAAGACTCAATTACATACAGTCACCCGCAAGCTCGGAAGAGGGTGAATATAGAATACAAGGACTTGGAAACTGGGTTTTCGCAACACTAGACCAAACAAAAGTTTTCCTGCACATCATCACTTCCGGGTCATTAATGGCAGCCTTAGTTATTAGAAACCTCACACAATGAAGCAAATACTTGGAAACGGGTGGCGTTGTTGCTCTGGTTTTTTCCACTTTGTTATAGTTTGCACCCGTTCAACAATCCCTGCGCCTTTCTATCCTTTCGTGTACCCTTGAGGCTAGGGTATCCAGATTTCACCCTTCCTTGTTCTATTTCTGCCTCCCTTGTGTATTCCTACTTACATTTTCTCCTCAGCAGTGACTTGCACATCCTCAGGCGTGCTGGGGCTCCTGTCTGGCATCATGGTCTGTTAGGAGCTTGTTACGGCATAATCCACCAGTACAATGGGTAAGCTCTCGAACCCCACTTTGTTGCTATACATTGGCTTACTCGATTCCGTCATTATCTCACTTCTAACTGCTGTATCCTTCTCTCACTCTAGCTGGCTCCTCCATTCCCAAGACTACAAGGATACCGGAAAGAAGGCTGAGGCAACAACACCACAGCGAGTCTACAAACATGATTCCCTCCATGCCCACTTCCTTTTCCCTGTTGTCCCTGAGTTTCGCTTTCAGGTGTATCTGCCATCATTAGTACCCCATGGAGGGATTAGAGGACATCAGGAGGTTTTCAGAGGGTCTGCCTCATTAGAATCTGACACTAGGATAATAATTAGGGCTCCCGGTTTTATGGCATTTAATTTTTTGACATTTCCGTCTGTATTTAAAAATATTTATTTTTTGCTCATATTTTCTGTATTTATTCATTTTTTTGTGTTTTCTGTATAAATGAAGCTGCAATGAGTAATTTTGCCCATTTTTTTAAACTGATGCATACTCGCTTTTGAATGTCCAAAAGGTTTCAGCAGTATACAGTGCAATAGTGTTATCTAAAAACACTTGTATTGTAGAATAGCATAAATGACAATAGATTTCCAAATTAAATTTAATTAAGTGCAGATCTACAGTCTTTTTCATCTCCCCTACCTCATCTGTACTCCTATTGACCTGGCACCCGTGATTGACAGTAGAAAAAAAATCATCCAAAGACGACCTATTTTCCATATTTTTCTGTATTTAAAAATAAATACAAACAAAAAAGGCTAAAGTCTTTCTGCACCCCCCTCCCCCCCCAGGAGGCAGATGGGGGCAATAGCCCCTGATCTGCCCCCCCGGGGTGGCAGAAAGCCCACTAGGCACCAGGGATTTTTTTTTTGTACATAGGGGCGAGGGCTGCCCAGAATGAGCATGCCAATGCCCCCACGCCCAAAAAAAAATTGCTACAGTCTTTCTGTCCCCCCCAAAAGGCAGATGAGGGCAATAGCCCCTGATCTGCCCCCCCCCGGGGGTGGCAGAAAGCCCACTAGGCACCAGGGATTTTTTTTGTTTTGTACATAGGGGCGAGGGCTGCCCAGAATGAGCATACCAATGCCCCCAACCCAAAAAAAAATTGCTACAGTCTTTGTCCCCCCCAAAAGGCAGAGGGCAATAGCCCCTTATCTGCCCCCCCGGGGGGGCAGAAAGCACCTTAGACCCCAGGGATTATTTTTTTTAATAGGCCAGGGGTGGGGGCTGCCCACAATGGGCATGCCAATGCCCCCATCGCTTCCCCCCAAAAAAGGCTAAAGTCTCTCTGACCCCCCAGGAGGCAGAGGGGGCAATAGCCCCTGATCTGCCCCCCCGGGGGAGAGGGGTGGCAGAAAGCCCACTAGGCACCAGGGATTTTTTTTTTGTACGTAGGGCTGGGGGCTGCCCAGAATGGGCATGCCAATGCCCCCACCCCAAAAAAACTTTTCTACAGTCTTTGTGCCCCCCCCCGTGTGAGGCAGAAAGCCCACTAGGCACCAGGGAATATTTTTTTTGAAAGTTCAGGGGTGTGCGCTGTCCAGAAAGGGCATGCCAATGCCCCCACCACCCCCTCCAAAAATATGCCACAGTCTTTCTGCGCCCCCAGGAGTAGCCCCTGATCTGCCCCGGGGGAGGGCAGAAAGCCCACTAGGCACCTGGGATTATTTTGTTTTTTATATGTAGGGGTGGGGGCTGCCCAGAATGGTCATGTCAATGCCCCCATGCGCCCCAAACAAATCACCAGTCTTTCTGCCCCCCCTTGGGGTCATATCGGGGCAATAGCCCTGGATTCCCCCCACCCCCAGGGCGGCAGAAGGCCCACTAGGCACTGACTTTTTTTCGCATTGTGCCTACCTGTGGATTTTGGGTCCTAACGCAGCCGGCATCTAGGGAAACCTAGCAAACCTGTACATTTTTTAAAACTAGACACCTAGGGGAATCCAGGATGGGGTGACTTGTGTGCCTCTCACCAGGTTCTGTTACCCAGAATCCTTTGCAAATCTCAAACTTAGTTAAAAAAAAAAACACATTTTCCTCACATTTCTGTGATGGAAAGTTCTGGAATCTAAGGGGAGAAACAAACTTCCACCAACCAAGCATTCCCCCAAGACTCTTGATACAAATGGTACCGCACTTGTGTGGGTAGGCGTAGTGCCAGCAACAAGAAACAGCCCAAAACGCAACGTGGACACACCACATCTTTCCAGTGAAAACGGACCCTTTTTTGGCAATGTGCCTAGCTGTGGATTTTGGACCGTAGCTCAGCCGGCACCTAAGGATACCTAGCAAACCTATACATTTTTGAAAACTAGACACCCAGGGGAATCCAGGATGTGGTGACTTGTGTGGCTCTCACTAGGTTCTGTTACCCAGAATCCCCTGCAAACCTCAAACTTTGTAAAAAAAAAAAACATATTTCCCTCACATTTCAGTGATGGAAAGTTCTGGAATCTGCGCAGATCCACACACTTCCACCCACCCAGAATTCCCAAAAGTCTCCCGATAAAAATGGTACCTCACTTGTGTGGGCAGGCCTACTACCCGCAACAGGAAACGGCCCAAAACGCAACATGGACACATCACATTTTTCCAGTGAAAACTGACCATTTTTTGCAATGTGCCTAGCTATGGGACCCTAGCTCTGGCGGCAGCTAAGAAAACCTAGCAAGCCTATACATTTTTGAAAAACAGACACACAGGGGAATCCAGGATGTGGTGACTTGTGTGGCTCTCACCAGGTTCTGTTACCCAGAATACCTTGCAAACCTCAACCATTGTAAAAAGAAAAACTATTTTCCTCACATTTCTGTGATGGAAAGTTCTGGAATCTGCAAGGAGGCACGAACTTCCACCCACCCAGCATTAACTAAAGTCTCCCAATAACAATGGTACCTCACTTGTGTGGGTAGGCCTAGTGCCCGTGGCATAAAATGGCCCAAAATGTACTGTGGAGACTTCAAATTTATCGATTACAAAAAGACCTTGTTTTGCGAGGGAGTCACCTGCGTTTTTGATCTTGGGTTCGGGGGCCATCTAGGGAAACCTACCAATCCCAGACATTTCTGAAAACTAGACACCCAGGGGTGTCCAGGGAGGTGTAACTTGCAAGGATTCCCCAACGTTTTCGTACCCAGAATCCAATGCACACCTCAAATTTAGCTGAAAAAAACGAATTTTTCACACATTTCTGGGTGGGAAAGTGGTAGGCTCACCAGACTGACACAAATTTCCTAATACCCCGCGTTCCCCCAGATCCCCTGATAAAAATGGTACTTCACTTGTGTGGGTGAGCCAAGTACCTGCAACAGGCAAGGGCCTAAAATGTATTGTGGAGACATCAAAATGATCTATCACGAAACAACCTGGTTTTGCAAGGGTATCACATGAGTTTTTGGTCCCGGGCTCGGCGGCCATCTAGGGAAACATACCAAACCCAGACGTTTCTGAAAACTAGACACCCGGGGGAATCCATGGATGTGTGGCTTGCGTGGATCCACCAACGTTTTCCTACCCAGAATCCCCTGTAATCTTCAAATTTAGCTTTAAAAAAAAATCGAATTTTTCTTACATTTTTGTGTGGGATCACCGTGTCGGCAAAAATGTTTAACCATCCAGTGTTCCCCTTGGTCTCCCAATAAAAATTATACCTCACTTGTGTGATATCCAATACAGAATCGTCTAAAATGTTATTTAAAAAAATATATAGTGCTTAGAGTTCGTGGTGCTATACCCTCAATCCCTATGTTTTTGGCCCTTCCCAGTCGCAGGCACTTGGCCCACCCACACAAGTGAGGTATCATTTTACTCAGCAGACTGAGGGAAGCGCTGAGTGGTAGGACACTTGTGGCGGCGTGGTGATTCCAGCCAGAAATGTGAGGAAAATGTGATTTTTTTCAGCTAAATTTGAGGTTTGCAGGGGATTCTGGGTAGGAAATCGTTGGGGGATCCACGCAAGCCATACCTCACTGGACTCCCCAGGGTGTCTAGTTTTCAGAAATGTGTGGGTTTGGTAGGTTTCCCTAGATGGCCGCCGAGCCCGGGCCCAAAAACCCAGGTGCCCCCCCTTGCAAAACCGGGTCATTTTGTGATAGGTAATTTTGATGTCTACACAACACGTTTTGGGCCCTTGTCTGTCGCGGGTACTTGGCCCACCCACATGAGTGAGGTACCATTTTTATCGGGAGACCTGGGGGAATGCTGGGTCGTAGGGAATTTGCAGCCCGGTGATCCCACAACTTTCCCACACAGAAATTTGAGAAAAATTTGATTTTTTCTGCTACATTTGAAGTCTGCAGGGGATTCTGGGTAGGAAAACGTTGGGGGATCCATGCAAGCCATACCTCCCCTGGACTCCCCCAAGTATCTAGTTTTCAGAAATGTGTGGGTTTGATAGGTTTCCATAGATGGAGGTCAAGCCGGGGGCCAAAAACCCAGGTGACCCCCCCCTTGCAAAAACAGGTCGTTTTGCGATAGGTAATCTTGATGTCTCCACAATACGTTTTGGGCCCTTGCCTGTCGTGGGTACTTGGCCCACCCACACGAGTGAGGTACCATTTTTATCAGGAGACTTTGGAGAATGGCGGGTGGGTAGAAGTTTGTGGACCCACGCAGATTCCAGAACTTTCCATCACAAAAATGTGGGGAAAATGTTTTTTTTTTTTTTTTTACAATGTGAGGTTTGCAAGAGATTCTGGGTAACAGAACCTGGTGAGAGCCAGACAAGTCGCCCCCTCCTGGATTCCCCTGGGTGTCTAGTTTTCATAAATGTATAGGTTTGCTAGGTTTTCCTAGGTGCCGGCAGAGCTAGGGTTCAAAATCTACAGCTAGGCACTTTGCAAAAAAAGGGTCAGTTTTCACTGTAAAAATGTGGTGTGTCCACGTTTTGTTTTGGGCCGTTTCCTGTCACGGGCACTAGGCCTACCCAGACAAGTGAGGTACCATTTTTATCGGAAGACTTTGGGGAATGCGGGGTGGGTGGGATATTGTGGATCCACGTAGATTCAAGAACTTTCCATCACAGAAATGTGAGGAAAATGTGTTTTTTTTTTACAAAGTTTGAGGTTTGCAAGGAATTCTGGGTAGCAGAACCTGGTGAGAGCTACACAAGCCACCCCATCCTGGATGCCCCTGGGTGTCTAGTTTTCAAAAATGAATAGGTTTACTAGGTTTCCCTAGGTGCCGGCAGAGATAGGGTTCAAAATCCACAACTAGGCACTTTGCAAAAAAAAGGGTCAGTAGTCACTGTAAAAATGTGGTGTGTCCACGTTGCGTTTTGGGCCGTTTCCGGATGTTTGTTTTTTTTTTTACAAATTTGAGGTTTGCAAGGTATTCTGGGTAACAGAACCTGGTGAGAGCCACACAAGTCACCACATCCTGGATTCCCCTGGGTGTCTGGTTTTCAAAAATGTATAGGCTTGCTAGGTTTTCTTAGGTGCCGCCAGAGCTAGGGTCCCATAGCTAGGCACATTGCAAAAATTGGTCAGTTTTCACTGGAAAAACGTGATGTGTCCATGTTGCGTTTTGGGCCGTTTCCTGTTTCGGGTAGTAGGCCTGCCCACACAAGTGAGGTACCATTTTTATCTGGAGACTTTCAGGAATTCTGGGTGGGTGGAAGTTTGTGGATCTGCGCAGATTCCAGAACTTTCAATCACAGAAATGTGAGGAAAATGTGTTTTTTTGACTAAGTTTGAGGTTTGCAAGGGATTCTGGGTAATAACCTGGTGAGAGCCACACAAGTCACCCTATCCTGGATTTCATTGTGTGCTAGTTTTCAAAAATGTATAGGTTTGCTATGTTTCCCTAGGTGCCGGCAGAGCTAGGGTTCAAAATCTACAGCTAGACACTTTGCCAAAAAAGGGTCAGTTTTCACTGTAAAAATGTGGTGTGTCCACATTGCGTTTTGGGCGTTTCCTGCTGCGGGCACAAGGCCTACCCACACAAGTGAGGTACCATTTTTATCGGAAGACTTTGGGGAATGCGGGGTGGGTGGAATTTTGTGGATCCACGCAGATTCCAGAACTTTCCATCACAGAAATGTGAGGAAAATGTGTTTTTTTGACAAAGTTTGAAGTTTGCAAGGGATTCTGGGTAACAGAACCTGGTGAGAGCCACACATGTCACCCCATCCTGGATTTCCTTGGGTGCTAGTTTTCAAAAATGTATTGGTTTGCTAGGTTTACCCAGGTGCCGGCAGAGCTAGGATTCAAAATCTACAGCCAGGCACTTTGCAAATAAAGGGTAAGTTTTCACTGTAAAAATATGGTGTGTCCACGTTGCGTTTTGGGCCATTTCCTGTCGCGGAAACTAGGCCAACGCACACAAGTGAGTTACCATTTTTATTGGGAGACTTAGGGGAACACAGAATTGTAGAGCAACTGTTATTACCTATTGACTTTGATGCATTTCTGCCTTCCAAATGTAAGACAATGTGTAAAAAAGAAGTCACTTTGAAAAATGTCCTATAAATCACATGATAGTATGGGTGCCCACAATTTCGGAGATGTGGAAATAGCTACTGTTTCTAAACTCTATATTTTGTTCCCATTCGGAAATACATAGGTGTCTTTGATACCTATTTTTCACTCTTTATATTTTACCAAATGAATTGCTATATACCCAGTACACAATGAAAGACTATTGCAAGAAGCTGCTCAGGTATTGGCTCTGGGTTCCTCGGGTTCTTGGTGAACCTACAAGTCCTATATATCCCCACAACCAGAAGGGTCCAGCGGATGTAACGGTATATTGCTTTTAAACATCTGTCATGCTTAGAAGAAGTTACAGGTGAAAACGCTGGCACAAATGGCTGTTTTTTTCAACTCATTTTCAGTTTTTCTTAATTTCAACTGTTAGTTTCTATTAAAAAAAAACTTGAAGGATCTACACAAATGACCCCTTGCTGAATTCAGAATTTTGTCTACTTTTCAGAAATGTATAGCTTTCCAGGATCCATTATTGCTTTCACACCCATTTCTACCACTAACTGGAAGGAGGTTGAAAGCACAAAAAGTAGCAAAAATAGGCTATGTCCCAGTAAAATGCCAAAACTGTGTGATAAATTTTGGTTTTCTAACAAAAGTCTGCCTGTCTCTGAAAGCTGAGAAGATGGTGATTTCAGCACTACAAACCCTTTGTTGATAACATTTGCAGGGGGGAAAACCTGACGCTTTCTTCTGCAGCACTTTTCCCCCAAAATCGCTGTATTTTGGCTCATTTCTTGGTCCCTTCCAGGGGAATCCACAAACCCTGGGTACCTTTAAAATCCCCATTATGTTGGAAGAAAAGGACGCAAATTTGGCGTGGATACCTTATGTTGACAAAAAGTTACAGGGGCCTAAGCGTGAGCCACACCAAACAGCCAAAAAAAGGCTTAGCACAGGTAGGGAAAAGGCCTAGCAGCGAAGGGGTTAAGGAAATGGGATTTGAAGAGACCGTCCTTTCTTAGTTTGTGTCCTTCCTGTCTCATCAAATTCAATCAATGGAACTTCCTCCATTCTCTTCAGATGCCCACAAGGTAGTGTGTGGACTTCCTCAGGGCTCCTAGCTATCACCTATGTTACTAATATCAATATCCTGCCATCGTTATAGCTTATAAAATGTGGCTTTCTGGTAATCTCTTACGCAGATGACACTTAGCTGATTGTCTGACAAGATCAGTCAGAATCGTTTACAGGTGGGAAGGTGACAAACTGCCTCTCAACAGTGCAAGTTAGGATGTCATGTAACTTCCTACAACTGAACAGCAACACAATGGAGATTTAGGTGGTAGGAAACAAAACTGAGAGATGTCAGACTTCCTTCTGGTCTAGTTCCCTGGGAAACCCCCAGCACCCAAGGTTAAATCTTTGGGGCTAGAGCTGTATTAGGGCCAGATTAGGAGTTTGGCGGCGTGGGAGCGGGCCGCCACGCCATCGCCCTGTTCCCACACCGCCAAACAGGGCAGCTGCCCGCCCACCAGATTACGAGTGAAATCGTGGTCTGGCGGCGTGGCGGACCTGCGTGCAGTTTAAAGGCTCCTATGTGAGCCTTAATGCTGCTTCGCCGCAGGACCACCACGCGCGTTCCAGCACGCCATGAACTGTGAAGTCCATGCCATGCTGGAACTGAGGGTGCATGAACACAGGTGGGCACAACATGTGCCCCCCTGCATACACCAACATGGATGGGATAAGGGGGGCCATGTAGGGCCCCCTCTGTTTCATGACTGCCAGCAGTTTCATGGAGTAAGAATCTCCATGAGATCGCTGGCGGTCATGAAACTCATAATATGGCCCCGCCAGCATATTGTGAACTCCTGACCGCTGCGCCACCATCAGGGAACACAGGTTGTGGCGGTCCGACCACCAAAGTTGTAATAGGGCGGTCGGGCCGCTAGTGCGGCGGTGGCCGGACCGCCACCGCCGCGCCACTGTGAGTTTGGCAGTCAACAGACTGCCAAACTCATAATCAGGCCCTATGTCCCTGTCACTGGAACCCCAGATTAATGCAGTTTCAGCAGTTTGTTTCTACTACCTTAGAATAATAAGAAAGACACTGCCATTCTTACTGACTCAATAACACTCCCAGATGGTGTCTGTATGTATACTTTCTAGAGCACTCTATTGAAATATGCTTCATTTTGCGTTCCATGAATCCGCCTTATCTCAACTGCATATAATCCAAACAATTTGCAGTGCGTTGAGCTTGCGACCGAAAAAAGATGTGACCACATCTTGCAGGCCTGAATCTCGTTGTACAAGCTACCGATCAAGCTGAGAGTGGAGTACATACATTACGGGATGGAGAAATCCTCACTTGCCCTCCGTTTATGCACCACAACATTACTGGGACTCTTTGCTCTGGCACTCCGTTACAGCTCTTTGTGCTTCGTATTAGGAAATCCAGAATGAGTGGTAGGTCCTTTTCTTTGATGGGCCCTGTGCTCTGAAACAACGTACCAACAGGTATTAAAGTCATTTCTAGTCAGGATTCATACAGAAAAGCATTAATGATCCACCTATTTTGTCAGGTAATGAGAATAACTCACTGAGCCCTTTTGGTGTTTTCTCCCAGGCACCTAGATGTCTTGTTGGTGATGTGCGCTCCACACGTTCTTTCTATTCCTGTTCTATATCGTATTCTAGTCAAATCATAGAAATTGTTTAGTCCAGGGTCCTCGGACTCCAGTAGTGATTCAGTGGGGGTCCAAAGAAGCCAAATGGTTAAGAACAGCTGCACTAAACCATCTGCTCAATAATGCTTCAAGGCAGCAAACTTACTCACTGGTTATTAGAATGGGGACAAAATAATTTTGACAAAGGGCAAGGAAGTGCTTGTTAGATTGGAGAGAATACTTTGAAAGTAAGCGTCCTGCATTTACCAGGATGCAATGGGGAGAACTGTGCTAGAATGAGAAGCAGTGTGCTCCCTCCCCCTTGTGTTTGAATAGCTACAATACATGTTAGCATATAGGTAAATTGTTGGTTGACCCTCAAATGTGTTTCTAAAGTTGAGGCAGCTTTCCATGAAACAGTCAACACTGTTTTTCTTTTTAAGTTTGATATCAAACTCTCAGATGCAAGTTCCAGTTTTTTCACTCTGGATGGAGTTAGTCTTGTTTTGACTATAAGAACTAAGACCAAGTCAACTTCAGTCTTTCTTCAAGGTATGCGCAGTTGTGTCCTGAGGTGTTTCATATGAAAGGAGAGGGAAATTGCCCTCCATGGGATGTTCGGCTATTTATTTAATAAAAAAATAAAAAAAGACTTTTAAAGGAATGTAGCTTTAGGAGGTTGGGTAAAGACAGTTATAAGTGAAGCTGGTGTGGACATGACTGTGTTTATGGCTCATTCCATCCATACAGAACCTGCAGGAAGTGTGTTTTTCAGGGGTGAGGGTGGGAGGCATTTTGAAGGTAGCCGGCTGGTCTAATGCAGGGACATTTACTTCTTTCTATATGCAGAAACTTACTTTACTGGGTATGTTTAATCTCTGGTTTTATAAAAGTTCTGACCGTGCATAATGTATGTATGTATTTGGTATTTGTTGAGCGCGTATATCACCCATAGGTCTCATAGCGCTAGCTGATACTTCTAGCTTTGGGTCATAAAATAACAGTTCTCCAAATATGTGACAGGAGAATTAGAATTTTATTAAAGATGTAAAGGCTAGTATTATCCCTCTCCACTTGCCTGTTTACAGGTAACAGTTTTGGACTTAAAAAAAAAAAAGAATTGGTAATATTGTCATATAAAAAAAGAAATGTACATATTATGTTCTGTAATTGTAGCAAATAAATATTTTGTTTCTGTATAGTGTGGTTTTGATTATGCAATTTCTTTATGGTTTCAAGGATTTTTTGTCATTAGTTCAATTTTTTCACAGACAAGGTGCTGTGGCGTTTAAAAAAGTTGGTTTCGGAGGAAAAGCTGGAAGTATAAATTTATTGTGAAAGTTCTTATTATTGGCATATAGGGTTTTTTGGAGTATTTAAGAGGAGGATTATATAACGTGAGAGGTCTTCTTAGCGCTATGGACATTCTTTAATTTTTTTCTGTGACCTAGGTGTTGTGAAGTGGCATTAAAGTGTTTATTGCATAATGCTGGCCTCTGTGTCTTTAATAAAATCCTGATTCTTCTGTTACACATTTGTATAATCATTACTCTCAATGTGAATTACGCTGGATACAAAACAGATACAGACATGTAAATGTGCTGAAGAAAAAACACGATGAAAAAAATGGAAAAAAGTTTATGACAATATCTGCCACGTGTGCATGAATTACAATGTTTTAGAAAAGATGTCCCTTAGCCCTTCATATTTTCTTTATCTTTTTCTTGGGCTGCTGGTTGAAGACTGGTGAGGATCCTATGAGGCTGTCTGCGGAGTGGGAGCTGTAACTCCCCTCAGAGTCATCGGGGCTCTGCGGCAAGCCGGTGTTACTCATGGCGGACATCGGCTCCTCGAAGACATTGTTCCCTAGCACGCTGTGTCCATGCACGGTCGCCTCTTCAGTCTCTTGTGGCTCCAGTTTGACCTGCGTCAGATTCCAGAGAGGGGAGGCATTCACTTCAGCTCCTAAAAAAGAAAGATTGATTTACTGACACTGCACTTGAAACACCACAAACTCTCCCGTCAGAGCACAGAAGAAACATATGCCCAACACAGCATCAAGCTAGGGTGCAATGATGAGGCAGGACCATATACCCCACATTCTTCATGTGCAGCACCTAGACTCCCCAGTGTGGGCAACTACGCGGAGTCCAGCACGAAGAACCTGTGAACTGCAGCAATACAATTAGGATTATAAGTGAGTGCGTCTAGACGTTGCCCATCAGCTCTCCATGTGATCTAGAACAAGTTACATGCTCTTTCAGTGTTTAATTTGTGCCATTGGTTTCCGGTGCTCAGCACCGGCACTTAATTGCCAACACCGGCACTTATGACAGCCTGCCACATGGTGGCGCTGTCTTTCTAATTTAGAGATGAGCACAACAACAGTTGTTTACTAATTCTATATATATATTAAAATGGCTTATACCCGTCACCCAAGCCACTGTTATAGCTTTGCTTTGGGGCCCTGGAATAGTCTGAATTGTCACACTTGTAATTGGGTGATGGTTAGTGGTGGCGTTGGTGCGGTCACTGGCAGCGCCAGAAGGATCAATGGGTGGTGCAAGTTGCAGTGATCTATTAACCTATGCCCCCACAACTTAATTTTTTTTTACAAATTAAGCACTGAGTTAACTATCACTGAATGTCAATCAAACAGCAGAGCGCCACGAATTTGGCTGTTTAAAATATAAAAACATAAGATAGTTAGGCACAGAAAATACTGAGCTACAGATGTGAAGCTAAAGGCTGAAACAAAAGCGGACTTCAATGTAACAAAAGAGAACAGTAACAAATAAAAAATGTATAAGTGGAACAAAAAAGCAAATATTCAAAGACAGCAAGCAGTCTAAGAATGTGTGAGGGGGAAAAAACTAAAAAAAAAATTAAAGGGGCGGAGAAGAAAACTAAAATGTTATTGCTTTTAATGGTATCTGAAATCCAGCTGTACCTTTAAAGTCACCATGAAAATAGTTTGAAACATCCAATTGTCTGGACACACTGAGGCAGACAGAAGAGGAATGTAGGTGCAAGCACAGCAGGGGTCACATGCTAACGTTTTCTTGCCTTGAGCTACTGAAACATTCGATTTTAAAACTACTATACTACCAGAAGTAGCAACTCCAACACCGTCATAGCTTTGAATCATGTAGGTAGATGAAGTGGCATAAGCTGTTTATGTGGTGTATTATTTTAAAATTTGTTTTGAAAATCGCAGTGCTACTCTGGGAGATGTGGCCCTAACGCAGACACAAAGGAGGGCAGACGAGTTTTGGAGTTTCTGTAGAAGAGCATTCAGTGTTTCTTCAAGGGGCCATCCAGTGAATTGGTCAGTTGTGCCCCAGGGCGTCGTGAACCCCCCGCTTTAGCAGCTACAGCGGCGCGGGACGGTTCTTTATGGGCCTCTAATGTTTACACCTAGGCAGATAAAAGCTCATCATTAACGCTGGACTACAGCATCAATAGAAGAGCAAGCAGGAGCAAGAATAAACGACAACTGGGTAGATAGAACAGGGAAAGAAAGAAGGAATAGTGGTAAAATGGACAAAAAGAAGGAAAGATGGATCAATAGGTGGATGCATGAGTATGCGGATGAATAAGTGGGAGAAAGGATGAGTGAATGGACAGGTGAATGGACAGGTGAAAGGATTGCAGAATAAAAGGATAGGTGGATGGACAGATGGATGGATAGGTAGATGGACAGGCGAAAGGATAGCAGAGTAAAAGGATGGATGGATGAGTGGGTGAAGAGATTAATAGATGGGAGAGTAGATGGATGGATGGCAGAGTGGATGAATGGATGGATGGCAGAGTGGATGAATGGATGGATGGCAGAGTGGATGAATGGATGGATAGCAGAGTGGATGGATGGATGGCATAATGGTCCGTGCATCAACACTGCCTTTGATTTTTAAAAATGTTGTAAGTGTTTGATATGTTTTAACTAACTTGTGCCTGCACTTTAAGGGGGTTGGTCGGCATTTTCTGCTCCCTGCTGTATCTATTTTTAAAAACCATTCTCGTCAATTTGGGTCGTTTTTACTGACGCTTCCTGCCTCACTCTGATTGGTCCAGAGGGACCCAATCAGAGACAGGCCCAGGAGGAGCCTGTTAGAGTTCCCCGGGTATTTCATGCAGGCTCTGCAGCCTAGGGTGACCAACTGGCATGGGTGCAAATTCAGGACGGTGAGTGTAAAAATTCAGGACAAAGGGTCGAAATTCAGGACAGGAGGTCAAAATTCAGGACAAAAGGTAAGTTTTACAGACACATCAGAGGAGGTCGCGGAATAGTATACAAGTAAGCCCATCCATATCCAAACATATTCAACCATTTGCAAACCTATCCATCATATATCCTTCCATCCATCATTTCACTTATCCATCCCTCCATCCACCCCTTCACTCATCCATCCATCCACCCTATCCATTCGTACACTCATCCATCCACTCTTCCACCCATCCATCCATTTACCCTTTCATCCATCCAGCCAGCCTTTCACTTACTCATCCATCCACCCAGTCACTCATCCTTCCACCCTTTCAGTCATCCATTCATCCTCCCTTTCTCTCTCCATCGAACATTTCACTTAGCCATCCTTCCTTCCATCCATCCATCCATCCATCCACCCATCCATCTACTCATCCACTCATGAATCCATCCATTGACCCTATCACTCATCCATCCTTTCTCTCATCCATCCACCCTTTCACTCATCTATCCATCCTTTTATCCATCTACCCTCCCTTTCACTCACTCATCCATCCTTACATCTACCCTTTCACTCATCCGTCCATCTATTCACCTTTTCACTCATCAATTCATCAATCCATCCATCATTTCACTCATCCATCCACCCATTCAATCGTCCATCATCCACCCTTTCAGTCATCCATCCATCCTTCCACTCACTCATCCATCCATTTATCCTTTCTCTCATTATCCATCCATTCACCCTTTCATTCATCCATCCACCCTTTCACTAATCCATCCAGCCATCCATCCATCCTTTCACTTACTTACTCGCCCACCTTTTCATATTAATTATGAGCTGAGCCTTTGTCTGCAGACTTGCAGACAGAAGAGGCCCATCAAGAATTTCACCCTTGCTGTAGGTCCTAAAGCAAGGGGTGGGGTGGGGGTATGGTTCACTATGCCCCTGCACATAGGCAGTCTGAAAAAGTGGAAGTCATGAGTCATGCATGATGCACAGTGCCAGGCCGTGAGGTGACTGTGACATGGTGTTGTTTCCAGGGCTTTAAGTGGAATGAAAAACTGAGTAGTCTCTCCAAAGTGGGTGTTCGATGTAATTAAGGGCGTGGCTTAAAACACCTAAGCTAAAAATCTGTGCTTAGTAAAGTGTGCTGCCCGACTGGTATTTTGCCTCTTCTGTCATTGTATCCAGATATATAATACAACAAGTAACGTTTCACCTGCAACAAGCCAGAACTATTGGCTTTGTCAATGGTTGTTAGTTGCATAAAATAAAAAAGCAGCAACCATGGCTTCGTTGAATATAATATTGAAAATGCCTCAGTTAAAAAATGATGAGACTGTGAAAGAACTATAACCCGTTCTTTTTAACTTGTTTCACCGTCTTCCATCTGACAGAATGCCCTGCCCTAGACAGAGGCTGGAGGAGGCCACCACATGCTTTGCAGCCCAGACTGGCCCATTGTCATTCTGTATGTGGCAATCATCAGCCACATACAGAATGACATAGGGCAGGATGGGGCTGCTCTTGTGCTCCCAGGAGGAGGGCGAGGCGGCCCCATTAGGGAGTTGAGGCTTCTATGCAATGCCTGAAATTACGGACAAAAGGCGTCCGTAAAAGGGATCATCACGGACAACGGACGTGAGATCCAAATTACGGACGGTCCGTGAAATTTACGGACGGTTGGTCACCCTACTGCAGCCCCCGCGGTGCAGGGGGGCCCCCCCAAGCTCCAGGGCGCCCCCCCTTAGCACAGAACTCTGGCCAGAGATCTCCCGAATTAGTCCAGAGGGGGCCCCTCACCGTACCTTGCAGGGGGGCCCCCTCAATTTTTGCTACGGCAGTGCGCAAAACTGCGCAGCGGGCGTGCCAGAGGCGCACCAAAGGCAAGCCTGCCTGCGCCTGAAAGGCCAAGGCCACCTGTTTCCCACAACTCTCACAGTTTAGTCTACTCATCGAGTGATTTACATCCATTTTGGACCTCTTCACGCACCTACAGTGAACATGGATGGGTCCCAGATTAGCTAACTTATCGCTGTAAGACCTGCTGTTTTGAGGCCAGCTCTACTGTGCCCACAATCAGGCTGCCCCACCCCCCAGCATACAGAATATAAGCTTTTTAGTTTAAACTGCTGCTCTCTGGTCAAACATGATGCTGAAGTCTTTGATCTTACTCAAAACCACACCCCGGACATTCTGTTTCTTACAGAGACCTGGTTGACCGCGGTCTCTGTAGCTGAACCTGCATTAGCGCTCTCCCCGGTTATCATCTAAAGAATTTCAACAGAACTAGTGGCAGAGGTGGTGGCATTGCAGCGATTTATAGAGATAGCTATATATGTAATCGGACCCTTTGCACTATTCCAGACAGTGAAAAAGTCCTTTTTAAAACGGATTTGAACAATAAATTTACCTTATCAGGGATCTTAATCTATCATCCGCCAGGACCATCTAAAGTCTCTAGGGAGGCATTCACAAATCTCGCTGCTTCACTTACTATCAGCTCTGCGAAAATTAGTATTTTGGGAGATCTGAACCTCCATCTAGAAGCCAGTCACGACAGTGACAATGTTAATTTTATTGATGATCTGGCTGCATGTGAATTAACTCAATTAGTTCCTGGTGCCACTCATTCAGTCGGTCATCTTTTAGATCCTGTATTTTCCAATCTTCGCTTCATGGGGGTAGTGACCCCTCTCCCCATGCCCTGGACTGATCATTGTATGATCCGTATATTCATTCGCTTGTCATTTCAAAGGCTGCTATCTAGACCGGACTTAATCTTTAAACGCCCATGGCACAAGCTGGACTGTGAAACATGTGGTGACTACATTCAGATTCGCCGCCCTCAGTTAGCCTCCACTGTTGAGGCAGCGAATAACATTCTACAATCTTGGCTGAGATCATCCTTAGACACTTACAACCCTGCTCGACTGGCTCAGGGTAGGAAAGTGCATGTTGCCCTTTGGTTTAACGAATTCCTAATCTTTGCTAAAAAAACTTTGTACGGTCTTAGAACGCACCTGGATGAAATGTTACAACCCTTCTCAAAAAAGAAATAGAGAGCAGCTATCAAGTCCTACCACAAACTGTTCCGGAAATCCAAGACAGACTATTTTGCAAATAAAATAAGGAGTAGCAACAACCCTACAAAGGAGATTTCTAGCCTTTTAAATAGTCTTACAAAACCTGTACTTTCAGCAGGTCCTACTGAAGCCTCCAATGCTCACTGTGAAAAGTTTGCAGAGTATTTTACTGGCAAGATAGTGGATATTTATTCAAACTTTACCCTTAAGACCCCCGCCCTGAGGCCAGACGGCCTTATAGCAATGTCCCGTCCTCGGTAAATGTGCTCTCTCTTTTGAGTTTGTCAAGTTAAATCAGGCTCACCTGCGGACACATTTAAGCCAGATGTGTTCCTTAAATTTCAGGACTCTCTTCTTAAATCATATCTAGAATTGATTAATCTTTCTTGGTCTAGTCCCTGGAAGCATGCCAAGGTTATCCCCCTCCTGAAGAAACCCTCTCTGTATGCTTCCAAACCTGAGAATTTTCAGCAATTCTCTCTTCTGCCTTTCCTTCCCAAGGTAGCAGAGAGACATGTTAATGCTATCCTAGCTACGTTTCTAGAAGAGAACCAGATTTTGGACATTCTCAGGACGGCTTTAGGCCGGTGCATAGAACGGAATCTGCACTCCTTGCTGTGACGGTGCATTTCAGAAGCACTTTAGACGAGGGCAGATCCGCAGCCTTTGATTTAAGGGATGCATTAGATACATTATACCACAAAATCCTGCTTCAGCGCCTACAGGATATTGGCCTAGGTGGATCGGCATTGTCCTGGTGTGCCTCCTTTCTCTCGGAGCGTTCTGTCCAGGTTATTTCCCCTCTCTACAGTTTTCAATTTTACGCTCTGCGCCACAGCGTCCCACAGGGCTCGCCCTAGAGCCTGACGTTGGTTAATATTTACATTCAACCTTTGGCTCAGGCTGTGAAATCCCTGAGGCTTGAGCTGGTGTCTTATGCAGACGACACCCAACTCATACTCTCTTTCTCTGACAACCCCATGTCAGACCTGGCCAATTTCCAAAGAAGAATGCTGGCTGTCGCACAATGGATGGATGCCAACTGTCTACGACTGAATTTGAACAAAACTGAAATCCTCCTATTAGGAAAGGATACAAACTCCTGGGGCAACTATTGATGGCCTGCCTCCCTTGGGCCTCCGCCTGGACCCAAGACCGCAGTCAAAAATCTAGGTGTTTGTGTGGATTACACCTTAACTTTTAAAGCGCAGGCAAAACCAGTGGCAGGCACATGTTTCGGGTTCTTGAGCGATCTTACACCCATTCTTGGACTTTTTGACCTTGGCACTCATCAAATTATCATTCAGGCAGCAATTCTTTCCCGGGGGATTATTGCAACATCCTATACCTGGGAGACAACAAGCCAGTGATTAGAAGACTCCAGCGGGCTCAAAATGCCACAGCTAGGCTGTTATTGTCTCTTCAAAAATTCTGTCCTGTCTCCGGCCTCTTTGGCAAAGTGCATTGGCTCCCTGTGGAGAAGCGTGTGCACTTTAAAACTGTGTGTACCACCCATAAAATCTTATACTTCTCAGGGGGCTTCCATTCTGTCTCATCTGCTATCCATCTACTGACTCTACACCCCCTGCATTCAGCGTCACTTAATCTGGCTTCCATCCCTTGCATTAAGAGAGTTAAAGCGGGTGACCGTTCATTCCGTGCAAAAGCCCCAGTTCTCTGGAACGCGCTCCCCTCGGTCTATTAAAAACATCCAAAACCACTTGTCCTTCAGGAAAACTTTGAAAACTTGTTTTTTTTGTCTTAGGTGTTCCCTCTGGCATCTTTTCTTTAGGTCAATGCTTCAGTTGTTCATTTAATGTACGGACTAGCGCTGGGAAGCCCCGTTGCTGGGGCAGCCCCGTTGCTGGGGCAGCTATGCGCTCTATAAATTTTATAACATAACATGACAGAGTGGATGCATTGATGGCTGAATGGCTAGGTTGATGGGTGGATGGGTGGCAGAGTGGATGGGTGGCAGAGTGGATGGGTGGCAGAGTGGATGGGTGGATGGGTGGGTGGCAGAGTGGATGGATGGGTGGCAGAGTGGATGTTTGGGTGGGTGGAATAGGGAAAGATTGAATGGTGGATAAAAGAATGAATTGATGACAGATTGTATAAGTGACATAGTGGATATCAGCAGGTGGATCGAAGGGTGAAAGAATGAATGGATAGATGCACTGTTGGAAGAGACAAGGAAGCTGTTCTATGATGGGTTTGTCTCACTTGATACACTTGCTTGATGGCATCAGCACATTAGTTCAAAGTGGGGCCTATTTTAATTTTCTGGCTACTCCCTTGATTGTGTCATTCACCTTATTCTTCCACCCACTAGAGCATACAGCATGGGGCAATAGGTCAGCCTACTTAAGCCACTGGTTAATTTCCCTGTGAGTGATGGCATTCTGATATTTCACAGGGTGCCCATTTGCCCTCAAAGTAATTCCTTCAGTGTCATGTAGGCTTTTTGCACCCGCAAAAATATTTTTGCTTTTAGTCAGTGTTTTTTTTTTTATATTGGCAAAGGCCCGACAGTTCCCCCTGCAATACAGTTTACCAAAACCAGCATTGACAAAGCCAAAAGACTGGCAGACAATGCCAGACCAACTGGCTTTGCCAAAGCTATTTTCACTTGCAGCCAGTGAAAAGCCTGAAGGCCAGACTAGAGCTAGAAGAGTTTGCTAATTAAAAAATAAACTTGATCCGCATTTCAATTTGCATTTAAAAAACACCAAGCTTTCCAGTATAGACGCTTCTTTCAGGCATCATTGAGGCCATGTTTCATCTGTACTGATAAATTACAATTGTTTTACACATTGAGGGGAAAAGGGGTGCCTATACTAGGCATTTAGTAATAACTATATATTGCACACAGGAAATTACCCAAAAAAACAAAAAAACAATGGGTTACATACAGGAGCTTCTGTACTGGTATAATTTCTCTTTCTTATAATTATAGACCTTTTCGGCAACCTGGATCAATTTTTTAAATATGAGGTAATAAATGAAATATTTCAAATGTACACATCATAAAAAGAGAGATTTTTACAAGCATTTGCGAATATACAAAACGCTTACTTTGATTTGTCGGCTATACAGTCCTATACTGAAATATAGCTCACGGTTTTTCCATTTATGCTCTAGTCCAGTGTATCCCAAACTTTTTAGAACCACGACTCAATTTTTAGAACGAGAAACTTTTGTGACCAACCTAGCTTTAATGAACATGAGGTGGGCTATTTTTTAATGTAACTAAAGCATCGTTTGATAGCCCACTGTCATTTACAGAGAGCACATTTTCCATTGAAATGGCCACTAAATTAGCACAGACATGCAGTTTTACTCCTAAAACTATAAACAACATCGCACACAAATGATAATGTGTGGAAATCGGGTTTCAGTGAGTACTTATCGTTTGCGCAACACCAAGTGTCTTGATTTGTTTTGATCCTATTAAAATCTTTCTTTTCATCACACTTCTGAATTACAAAAAATGTGCTTCTGTTTTGCTTTCCTAACTGCTGAATGTGTACAGTTCATTTACTGGCATTAACATTTTGCTGTGTTACAAACATGACATCCTACAGCGTTTCCTTTCACACTCCCGGTACCCTAGCAAGAGTGTCACATAATTCAATTTACTTTTCCCTCTCTGGCTGCTAAGTGAAAGGATTTTCTAAACACCAATCCCCATGTTAAACAACATAAGCGGAAATTTGTAAGAAGACGTAGTCTGACATTTGACAACTATCTTTGAAGTGCAGCAAAAATGACAGGAACATTACAGAATTTAACCGCTTAACCGCGGCGGCAATTCCGCCGCGGTGCGGCAGTTTAGCGGAGTGGGCGGGGCCGCGTCGGCCAACGGACGTGCACAGCACTACAGAGGTAGTGCTTGCGACGGCCGTTGGCCGACAGAAGCACGCAACGGGTTAAAGGCATCTTTAGTTATTGCTTGGACTTTTATGACTCACCAAACATCGACTCACCCACAGTTTGGGAAACACTGTTTTAGTCGTTTTAGTCGTTTTAGTGTGTCCTGTGAATTCAAATGGTGCACTGCGGGTAATAAACTACTGTGTTTGGCAGGGCAATGCCACTTGGAGATAAGGAATTTAATCTAAAAATCTGACCAGACTTTGTGGCTAGCGCACGAAACACGTGTCACTCCGAATTGTTTTGGCTTTTTTTTGTTGCTGTAACTGTATTAAATAAATCGGCTTGAGCAAAACAGGCTTGCGATGGTCTGCACATGGACTAGTATTTTTGAAGGAGTATTAGAGCATTGGCATGTTGGGAGCTCCATTGAAAACAATGGAGTGCTCTGGGCTTCTAACGGCCGCTAGAAGCCCTAAGCTCCAACTTTCCAGCTGTTGCTGTGAACAATAGCCTCACGGAGCCCGAGTGGATTTCAATCCCCTCTGGCTTTATGAGGCCTTTGTTTTATTTGTTAGAACATTCTGTCCTCTAGTGGCGGATTGTTCTAATAGCCTTGTAGCCCTCCGTAGCTGGGCTATACCGGCATTAAAGTCCTGCTCCCTTGTTAAAGGACCTCGCCTTCAACTCGGGCCCTTAACGCTGGAACAGGCCTTTAATGGCCGGTACAGCCCACTACAGCAGGCTATAGTAGATCTGTATGGCACCATCTGACATTTTCATAAAGGTTTGGGGAGAGGCAGCTGTTTTTTGCCATTGCTGACATGTATGGATTTTTCAATCATGTCGTGCACTTCCTAGAGAACCTACCTCTGCCTGGTTTTATTATTGTGTATACCGAAGTTAACAATATGTGATGCTGAGAACTGCCTACTTATAAAGTAGCCATGAGGACTTGTGCACATATCTGACTTTTGGTGGCTTCCCCAATGAGAATGACATTGCTGACATCACAGTTCTAGGCATGAACCAATTGTTCTCCAGCCTGTAATCTCCCCCCTCCCAACTCAGCCTTCCTGGGTAGCACACTTTTGCTCAACGACTAGGTTTGTGCTGCATAAGTACCCAATGCAATCATGGTAGGCGTCACTGTATTCACTGCTGCATTTCACTGCCTGCATTTACCAATTGTCTGAGCTTGCAGTCTACAATCGCCTGGGATGAGGGTTATATATGGAATAAAGTACCCCGGCCGCACATTATAAGGATATTGCAAGTCACTAGGGAGTTCTATGAGCATTTAAAGGAACAAGGTGGAAGGCAGAGTTGCTTTATAAGATCATGGAACTACGAGGAAACTTGCAATATTCTTTTTTTCGCTATAATACATGATTACACACACCATCACCTTATAATATACGGTCACACCATCACACTTCCCATGAACCGCTTATATTTTTAGTGTCTTGCTTTTTCATGTTCGTTGCAGAGAATAAGAATACAATCAGAATCTGGTAATGAGAAATTAAATGAAGTTAGTAAGTTTTAAATATTAAAATCAGTTTAATGCTGTGGTTCAGACTGTAGAAATATGCAGCGATTCAGTCTTTCAATGACCTCCAAGTGATTAAAAAAAAGTTACTAATAATGTCTTGTTTCTGCTGAACACTTTCTCTTCAGAGAAATATAGCAGCTGAAAGAAAGTCTGGTTCCTCAACTATAGCTGCAATTCTGCGCTGTGACCTGCATTTCACCTTGGCTGGTGGCTCCGGCGGCAGGCAGTGTGACGTCAGAATTCAAATGTAATAAATTGTTACGGCGAGGAACTATGCCATTTACTTATTACAGCCGACTAGAGATGTCAAACGTTGCATGTAATAAGAAAACTCCAAGCGGGCTTTTCTATCCGGCTTGCAGGCTCCCACGCGTTATCCTACTCTTCGCGAAACGGTAGCTGCCCCGACAGGAATACCAATTGCGGGGCTGACTGAACTGCCGGAGGCTATTGGTTTCTGCTCCGCAAATGTCCATAAGTAGGTCTCTTCTGCGAGCCAGGGCTAGAGCGTCCGCCATCACGGAACGTGCCGGAGATCACAGGGGCGGCAGTTCTCGATAGACAGACCTGCCGGCGCTCGGCTTTGGCCTGCGGGAACCGGTAATGAGTGCTCACTTCCAAGCGCCCCGAAGACGGTCCCCTGGGGCCTCTGCCGCTCTCACGCAATAAAAGCCGCGGCACTTCAAAGCGCCTCGACAAACCACCCCGCGCTGCCTGCGCGAGAGCCGGGGTTATTTTTAAAGCCGCCAGAGGAATCTCGCGCACAACTTGTCAGCAAAGCTGTGAAAGAGTTTTGCTGAAGTAAAATGGAAGCGACGTTCAGAGGACAATGGCGTTCAGCAGGTAACCGCTCCCGCATGGGTAATGCTGTGAATCTTTAGATCCTGCCGAGCACGCAGAAACTGACAATTTGAACACCGACTGTGTGAATATCACTTCCACAGGAATAAGATAGTACAAAGTAATCTGCACATAATAACCTTTTGTCAACGTTGAATTTTCTTTACCTGATTTTTAGGTTATTAAAAATCAAGTACCGCAGAGACATTGTGTTATACCTCTACACTTGTGTAAATGCAATGACGGCCGGGATTTAATAAAGGAAGACTATCGCTCTGTTTTCAATGTTAGGATTATTCTGGAGGACAGAAATCCACTTTTTCTGTGCAAATAAAATCGCAGGACTACGAGTTAAGAGGAAGGTTTTCCTGAAAAGGGGCCAGCAACGTGCCCTCAATAGGAGCTTTATAAACATCCCTGCATGAACGTGAGGGGCAGACAGAGGAGACTGCAATGTGGAACTGGGCAACATCTGCATACAGTGTATACTCAGATTCAGAAAATACTTTATTCGGTTTTCCATATTAAAAATCATGAAAGTTCACATAAAAACATTTCCATAAAAGAAAATATATAACAGGATCATATAATTAAACAGAAAACACAACAAATGCACACCGTATATTGATTTTGACAACATCTGGATAATCAGACCACTGTCAATGTTCTTGCGCATGCGCACAACCAGTGCTTCAACTGTTCTCCAAAACGTCCATCTGCCTCAAGCAGTGAGAAAAAATGGATTTCTCACTAGTACTTGCAAGGTGCACCTTATCGTAAATGGGTGGAAGGTAAATAGAAAACCTCAACCCCATGTTGCATGGAGCCTGCATACACAGCCGTCCAAGTACAGGTGTTAAAAAGAAAACCGTGGTCATACGGTGCATTCTACAGTACAGCTTTCTAAATGCACTCAGCTCGCAATTTCTAAGCAAAAACAACAATTGATGGACAGAATGCAGAACAATGTCATACATTCACCCCAGTACAGAGATCTGGGCCTAAATACATCGTTTTTTTGCTCACCATGCCATTCCAGTTTGAACCCAGCCATATGCAAATCAGTCTTGACCCTGTGCCCAATGGGAACAGTCCAGCCCGAACTGCCAGGCCAGGTCCTCCCTGGACTGGAAACAAGCATCCTAGGACCGGTTTCGGGGTTTCACCCCTCATCAGCCAGGATAGCTTGACTCCAGAGCATGGAGAGCACGGGACCCACGTCTGGGCATACCCGTCCCACTCGGGGTGACAAATGCAAAAACAACAATTGATGGACAGAATGCAGAACAATGTCATACATTCACCCCAGTACAGAGATCTGGGCCTAAATCCATCGTTTTTTTGCTCACCATGCCATTCCAGTTTGAACCCAGCCATATGCAAATCAGTCTTGACCCTGTGCCCAAGGTCCTCCATGCATAAATCAGAAAAAAAATGTGTGTACGATAGGAACTTGGGATGTGGCAAAGACATTTGTGCAACTCTGCCTTCTACTGTGTGGCACTACCCTACCATACAAAATGTCAATTCTAAACTGCATGCCGAGCGACATTACACCAGAAAGAAGAAATGCATTTTCCAGGTGATATAGTGCCCATCATTGGCCAGTGATAGTTAATCAAAATCTGGGAAACAGAGAAAAATATTACGATCATATGCCGTAATGGACCACAAAGATACTAGAAGAAATCCCTCCTCTCAACACTGGTAGCTCAGCTCACTGTCCTGCACTACAAGCTGAAAGGCCAGGCTGGAAACCTCATTCTTCGTACAGGTAGGAAAAATATGGAACTGCTTTTTGGCAAAGAGAAGAAACGTCAAAAACCAACTGTAATTCAGGATGGCCCTAAAAATCTGGCTCTTCCCAACATGCTATAAATGGTGCCATCAACCTCCAGATAGAATCATTCACCCTCACAAGAGCAGAGACATCCCTGCACCAAGGATGATACCCACCCTATTACTGGAGCCAAACACCCTTGAGCATGGTAGGTATGAGCAAATGCACAGCCACTTCTCACCATGCATGGTCCCTAGTTTGATCCATTCCTGTCGCGTGTGCTAGGCCACAAGTGGGTTACAGTTTTTTTTATGGGGAGGAGTGGTGAAAGGCAAAGTGGGAGGACATTTGTAGATCACACTAGATTCCAAAAGTTTCAAGTTTCAGTCACAGGAAAATGTGTGACTTTAGGCAAAATTAGAGAATTGTAGGGCATTGTGTGTAAAAAAAACGTTGTGGGATCCACGCAAGGCACACTGCCCTGGAGTCCCCTGGCTGTCTACTTTTAAAAAAAATGTCTGGGTTTAGTAGGTTTCCTTAGGTGGCGGCCATGCCCAGGCTCATATCTCCATTGCAAATACAAGTTAATTATTTGTCAGAAAATGCTGATGTCTCCACGTTGTGTTTTTGGAGCTTTCTGTATCGTGTATGCCATGACGAAACACAAAACTGGGGTAGCGTTATTATCGGAAGTGTTGGAACACAGAATAGTATAATATTTGTTATTAAAACTGAATTTCTTTTTTTTATTAGCTTCCAAATTTAAGCCGGTGTGTAGAAAGGATCAAATTTTTCAAATTGCCCTCTGAATCACATGATCATATGGGTATGAGGTGGATGAATACCCATTAACCCATTACACTCTGTATCTTGAGTACATTTCAAAAATACATATGTTTTCTTCCTATCTATTCTACATTTTACTATATCAACTGATGCATGGCCAGTACAAAAGAAAAATCATTAGAAGTGGTAGCTCAGTTGTTGGCTCTGAAAGTCTCATATTTATGGGGAAAAAAGCCCTATGTATTCCTTCTGATGGACGTAACGGTGTGTTACTTTTATAAATCGGCCATCAGGGCCAATTGCTATATTTTTTCACTATATTTTCATTATTTTTTGTTTCAATTATTACTCTCTTTTCAGAAACCATGAGCAACCTATACAAACGATGCCTTGCTGAATTCAGAATTGTGTCTGTTTTTCAGAAATATATAGTTTTTCGGATTCAGCCAGGTGTTCCACATCTTTCCACCATAAACTGCAAGTAGGTTGAAATCGAACAAAAACAGTTAGAAAAATGCTAAAACTGTGGTAAAAAATGGTTTTCTTTCACAACTCTGCTTGTTCGTGAAAGATGGGAAGACAGTGATCATAACACAGCAAACCTTTTGCAGATAAAAGCCTCAGCAGCTAAGGGTTTAAAACCCCAGCCTCCTCCCTCTCCTGGGTTCACGTCCTAACCTCATAACAGGACGGCCAACAGGCTAAGAGAGAGTGGACGGGGCAGCACTATCCCCATACCCCCACCCTTGAGATCAGTATTAGGCTGCCCTAGCAAAGCTTTAACTCGTGCCAGGACCATCAATCGACCAAGAGAGGAGAGATAAAGGTACTGGCACTATTCCCCCTTCCTGCTCAACTTGCTCATGGCTAGATTGAAAAGGGCTGACTTGCAACTTGCAGGGTTGCTACCAAAGCAATGATGAAGGTGAGAGGACAACAATAACCTTCAAATCGATAAGGTTTAGGAAAGGGAAGTTGTAACCCACATTTCCAATGCAAATGTTCACATTGTCAAATATGTGGAGATAGCAGAGTAGCCTGTGCTGGCCATCACACTTAGTCAAAACAAATCAGCTATTTTTTTAAGTCACAGTTCAATGCAATTTTTTATTTGGATCTGAAGGGGTTCATTTAATACATTATACCATACTACACCACACCTCTACCCCAAAGCACCATAACATCATGAGGAAAGAAATGCAACAACTAAAATACTTACTCTTCAACACAAGATCCATGAACAAAATCCACTTTAACATTTTTGATCTACTCTCAGAAACGACACCAGACCTACTTCATTTAGGAAACATGGCTCCCGCGAAGACTCAGCACTCACATGCCATGAAGTCACCCTACCTGAATTTGGTAACATCAACAAAATCGTATTGTATCAGATAATGCCTGCCCGTCATCCACAAAAACCCCCCACTAAAAATAACATACTTTGGAAACCTCACCATGGACACCCGCAAATCCGTGCTGATAAGATGTCACTCCTCTCCAACTATCGCTTACTCCTTCCTCTTAATAGACCACCACCCAGCAATGAAAACTTTAAAGATGTCTTACTAGATACTGTGACCAAGAGCCATTTAAAACACCCAAACCTATATGTTATAGGAGATCTCAACAAATAGTTTCACAAGAAGAATTTAACAACAACTACAGCTATCACAACCAACCTTGAGATCTCCAAAGCCTAACAAGTTGTTTCTATACCAACTCACTCTGCTGGAGTCACACTGGATGTCATTTTGCCCCCCGGGACAAGCTACACTGACAGACAATTAAGCTCGAGCGACTATGTCATTACATTCAGAACCAGCACACCTATCAACGACAACAGTTCAAAGACACCAACAACAAACGCTCATACAATGGAAAAAACTAGATCTCCGATCACTCAACTTCCATCTTGAAAGAACCCCAACAAAAATGTGACCACATGACATACACACCTTCTACAAATGGAACTCCACTGCTTTGAACAAATATATACCGATAAAAACCACATCCACGGTTAACCACAAAAAGAAAATCAGATGGATTAATGACAACATCCAAAGAATGAAAACACAACTTTACTACAACGCTAGTGGGGAGAATCATCAGCTGAAAAAGACAAAATTACACTATGCCACTGTATGACAGAGCCTCCAGAAGAGCCATCAGAGCCACAAAAACTACGCAGAACTGAAGCCAACTCCCTCTGAGGAATCCACAAGATTCTACAAGAAGTCCATAATCGTGTATTCCAAAACACAGAAACACCACAAACTCAAGACTTCTGTGACAATGTCTCCATATAACGGATCTAAAAAAATAGAAAGATAGAAAATTACTTTAAAAAGAACACAAACACCACCCCAACACATGGCCCAACTACCACAGAAAAGGACGAAATACTTTCAATATGCTCTCAGAAAAAAGTTTCTTCAACATTATCATCGCAGGCAGACCATCAGATCACCATCAGACTTGGCACCTCCAAAAAATCTTTGATAATATCCTTCGTGCAACCTGTGCAGAGGAGGTTTCTAAAACCTTACTCAACAAGTACCTGGAATTAGGTTAATTCCCACCCAAACTCTAAACTTGCTACATTAGGCAACTCCTCTGGAAGAAAAACCTCAAACCATCAGACCTAGAAAACTACAGACCTATATCGAACGGCCCAATCTTAGAAAAAATATTTGAAAGAACAGCGTTTGCTCAACTTCCAAAATTTACAGACGAAATGCCTTGAAGTCAGACCAACAATCTGGCTTTAGACCAGTCAGCCATCATATCCATGACGGATGACCTAAAACACACAATGGACAAGAATAGGGTGGCCGCCCTTTTGCTTCTGGACCATAGAAGTTGCATTTGACCCCGTCTATACCCACACGCTGTTACGAAGTCTCCATCATCCTAGTAATACATGAAATTGCTGTAAAATGGATTACTTTTTCTACTCAGAGACAAAGTATGGCTTACCTACCTCCTTTCACATCAGCTCTTCACATCCACCATGGTGTCCCTCAGACTCGTGATCTCCCATCTTGACTATACCAACAGCCTATACCTTGGAGCACCCAGATTCATCATACACAAAATACAATTTATCTAAAATGCTGGTGCAAGACTCCTTCTCAGCATTCATCCAGGAGAACGCATGAGTTCAGCACTGCAATCACTCCACTGGCTACATATGGCTAGAAGAGCCAAGTTCAAGGCATTGTCCACAGAGCATCCCAAGGAAAAAGACCAGTATAGCTACAAGTTAAATTCAAGCAAAACACACAAAACAGGACCTTGTTCTCCATGCTTGCATCAAGAATCATCTTACCACCTTCATATATGAAATCCATAGAGGCACTACTTTCTCAGCACAAGCCGCCAAGCTCAGGCCCTCACAAGCAGCCAAGATTTAAAGTATTCAGGAGCATACAGGCCCCAGAAGACAGTAGAAAACATGCCTATTTCAAAGATAACTACATAATCCCACAACCCTGGTATAGAACCTGGAAATATAATCACACCTTCAAGTACAATTTAAAGTTTACAGAGAACAGATATGGAACAGCCCAATCAGCACACTAATTTCTAAATTCAGGTAAGTTAAGGAAGGTTGACCTAAGGCTACCCTGTGTTTTATATAGTAATGTCAATTCAGATATAACTCTTCTGCCCTAACCTAATACTAGAACCATAACTCTCAGCAGTTGGCAGCCAACCGGAGCTCATACGGGCTGTACAATAACTCTCTTACACAGCTTACTCCTCTTACACTCATATAAGACATATCTGCTATGGGTCTTGTCCAAAACTCAGTACTGTAAAAGCCCACAAACCAGCCATCACCAATTGAACAAGCATTGTTTAACTGAAGTGATCTGTCACATACTGCTGGCCAATCGAAGGACTCCACTAGTGCACCTTTACAGATTCCCAACTAGCTACATACTATGACCACTTGTTTACATCTCATAATGATATTCAGATATAGGATGATAAATTCCGTCCCAGCAGATCTCGTCACCACGTTTCTCTCCAACCATGGCTGCTCAGAAGCTTGAACTTTACACAAAATATCAGGTTGGACAACCCAGTGAGGTAACCAGTTAAGCCGACCCACCGCAAGAAATACCAAAAAGGGACCTGAAAACTGCTCAAAGCTGCCAACTTACTGAAAACCCATAAACTTCACATCTATATCTCACAGATTTTCATCCATCACACTGCTAAGCACTGAATCCCATAACGTGATAACAGTTTCTCTGAGGTCACCACACACGACATGAAAAAACTTTGCAAATAAAATCCAAAACAAAAAACCCTTCCAATCACACATCCTACAAGGTGTAGATTGTTGACCATGTATCCAAGTGCTTCAGTGACTTACAAAGAGGTAGTAAGCTCTATATAAATGCTGCAATACAATACACTTCAAGCCCGTATTGTTAAAACCACCACATCACAGGCACGCTTTGTGGGAGCCTGCGTATCTGCTCACTTCATTTATTTTGTAAGAAAGCAATCTCCTACCAGAAGCCTGAGGTGAGGATTCTGTCTCCAGGTTGGCAGAGAATCGTTCACTTGGGGCTCCAAGGACTCCAACCGGCAAAGACTGGTCTCCAGAAGCCAAATCCCCCTCCAGCTCTTCACTGATCGGGAAGGCAATGTCGCTGACAGGTTCCTCTTTGATCTTCAGGGGTTTAGTGTCTTCCGATGCCTTCTCTGGACTAACAAGCTTCTCATACTCTTCAGAGAGCTGCTTGCTGGACTGCAGGAGGATTTACAATGTACAGGTCATAGATGTGATAGGCAAAAAAAAAATAACACATTTCAAAGCTATCTATAATACAGCCATCTCTGATAAAAGGACAACCGGTTTTCTGTGCAATACCTTCCCCTGTGTAATTGCCACATATATCTAAGATATTGCACATGTAATCCTACTGAACCTTTGATATGAATAAGGCACAAAACATTGGTAATGCCACTTTGAGATGTTTTGTGGCACAAACACAATAGCAGGGGCAATCATCTTGATTCAGGAAAGTTCTCCAATCTCTTTCTCTCTGCCTACCCACGACCCCAGCTATTTATCACCTTCTCTCCCAGGGCTGTTATCCCACACGTCTCCATCATAGGGTGATACCGCACATGGCTCTTCTTATTCTTGCCTATCAAGCCAAGTTTGGACCACTGGTTTTTCTCCTAGCCTGTAGATTTGTACTTGTACCATGTCTTTCCAAACCTAGTGATCAGTTAAATTGTCACCTAAAGCCAAAATGTGAAAACTTTTAATATATGCACTCTTCTTATGCCTAGTTGAAATGATATATTCTCTGCCTTTTGCTCTTTAAATGTATGCGTGTTTTTAGGTCCTACTTGCACACTGCTTTAGCAAGAGCTCAGGCCATAACACAATACACACGCCACATACATATGCACCACACAAAACAGGTACAGAAAAGGATTTTTGGCCAGGCCTTCTTTAAGCTTTCTCTGGCTTTAGACGTTTACCGACAGGCCTGGCCTTCAGCGTTGCTTTCAGCCCAGACCATTTTGCAGATGTGGATATAAACACTCAGGCTTATCTCGGTTATCCAACTTCCCCTTGCTGACTTTGGAGCCGAGCGCCAGTCATCTTTGAGGTGGCTTCAGGCCGGGAACCACTCCGCCACCAAGTCGAAGTCAGGTCTTAGACTCCAACTCTCAATGCACTGGCTTTGCATGCCTGCTTGCGTATATAACCACAGACCTCTGAGTGCTAAAGGTCTATGGTGGTGCTTGGCTTGGGACAGAATGCTGGTCTCCAGGTCCCATTGTCTGTCTCCGAGTCCCTGCAGCACCAGCTTTCCTCAGTCTCATCAGTGCATGTCATCCAAAAGTTCCTGCCTTTCTACCATTAAGGCAATGAGCAGTGCAGCCTGTGTAGCAGCACCAGAGGGCATAGACTGAGTGCAGCATTAGTTTAGAAAAGTGACAGTTATAATTGTATTCAGAAATAGGCAAATGCTAATTAGTTGTGCTTCATGCTGCAGAATGATTCCAAAGCACTGTAAATAACTGATGTTCCTTGTGCCAGATAGTGCTCATGTCGATATCCTAATCTGTGATGCCTCCCCGTTTAAGGCGCAATAACACGTGCCATTTTAATCTCTTATGTGTGACGCGTCACAGAGAACAGGACTCCAATCCTTGCCCTTAAATGGTCCCAATGTCAATGTCTTGCGTGCAGCACCCAAAAGCTGCAGGCCTATCTACACAATCATGTGTAGAGTCCCCAATGCAAGGTACAGCTACATATAAAATTATCTCGGGGCATCCCCTAAACTGTACTTGCCATGATTACAGAACTTTGAAGTTACAAACCCTATACTGTAATGGTCACAGTTTCAGAGACCTCATGGTATTGAAATTGTGCTGAATGACAGATCTAGGTTTCCTCCCACACTGATGGGCTTAAGCCAGTACTAATCACGTTGCTATGTGGACAGGCCCACCAGTGCTTTCTGGGGAAAACTTGCTGCTAAGTGGTCTGATCTCAGTATTTTGTAAGCTGCGGGTAGATATCTGTCAAAGCAGACGGCCCTTTGTTCAGGGTGGTCAAAAGCAATCCATCCTCTGGACTCCTTGTATCGCATGCATTTGTCTGCAAAAATCGCCGTCCTGCAGGCAGCTTCATATACACCCACTTCTCTGTTCTTGGCAGGCTACTGGGTGCATACATTTTAATCTTGTGCAGCACATTCTTGGGCCATGGTTTCACTCACTTGTGCAAGCACTGGTTACATCCTCATCTTTGGGGACACCACTGGAGTCCTGTGTGGGTCATATGTAATGGGAGTATCAGGCCAGATAGACTATGGCTTTACATTTGAAGCTAAATACGAGAACAGTTGTCAAATAGGCAAGAAATAGCAATGAGGATGAAAATCCTGCACTACATGGATCATTTTTACATAGTGATTTAACATGCTCACAGCAGTGTACAGGCGGCTCACTTCACAAACCAGAACCTCTGTGCTTGCTCTTCCAATGCACTAGTCCAATGGTGAATACCTGAGCAAGACACCACATCGCAATCTATGCCTCATAGGTCCTTACCAACACTTGTACTGGCAGGCTGGAACCTCTCGCTTATAACTTTTACAAACATTCGATGGCCTAGCATCAAGAAATATTTTACATAGGGCTGTGACAGCAATTGCTGATGCCAACACTGGTATTACTTTTCTTGTGGGCAACACACATACTCCCACAGTCCATATATCTGATGCCTTTAAACAGCAGAATTGTCTTGTCTTGACAGTACCTATGGTCTTAAAGAGGAGTTCGCTTTGGGCCTTCCACCCCCATATCGGAGCACAATTCTGATGTCTTAAGTCAGAAAAAGAGGAACACCCCCAGTGGGATTGTACAATTGCCACACTCATTGCCGTACGGACAGTGCCGTACGGAATACGTGCAAGGGTAGGTAGGCCCAGCTTCCCAAAGCTTTACTGTACACTTTCATCCCAACAGCGGGAACTACAGGAATCTTTCTTATCCCATAGAGATAGTCATGGTTCGGAAATCTGCAAGGGCTGTACTTAGAAAAGTCGTTTTAAAAATTATCATAATAAGTGTTGAATTAAACAAAGTCAGTATGCTATCATAAACACACGACTGTTGCATGTACACATCACTGGCAGTAATGCTGGTATTTGCCCACTTTTTACACGTTTCATGTCAATTTCCTAGTATGTATACACCAAAATTGCTTTAGATGGATTTTGTATCTGTTCTTCATATATAATACCTTTTGCCCCGATTCCAGGATCACTGACAGTTATTGAACTTACTGCCATGGCCTACATCACTTTTACTTGTCGTTTTAAGTATGAACAGATGTTCCTTTACTTGCAAAGTTCTTCTACTCTTGGTCTTCTAATTGCCGTTTAGGTAAAAATTATTGTTGCTCTATTTGCAATTACGTATTGCTTTATTTGGAGAAAATACTACTACTGTATGTTTCAAATCTTCTCACACGTAAAGTATTATAGTAAGAACTAAATAAATGCAAAAAAATTAAAAATGAGGCATTAGACGAGGAAGGGGGTGCAATGCCAACAATAAATAAATGGGTGTAATAGGGCGGGACATCCTTGTACAGTAGGTAACGGTGACATTAGCAGTTTTCCCTGATGTAATCCCATGTTCCCATATATTGTCCTCATCTTTCTAAAATAAACTGTTTAAAAAAACATTTTTAAGTGACCGGCATGAGGCTCAGTGCAACGCTTTGAAAAAACATGGTGTATTATTTTGAATCTGGCTTTGACTGCTGTTGCTTCGACTAGCATGGCTGCCTCACAAATGTAGGTAGACTCACTTTCGGTTACATTTATTAAATATATATGTGGTGTTACTTTTATTTATAAGTACTGCTCGTAAAATCTTCACCATCTCCCTAAAAGACTTTCAAAATATGGATTTCAATTAAGGAAGTAATTAGACTAGACTAGAGGTACGCGGAAAAGTATCCATTCGAAATGATTTCACGACAATCTTTGTGCGAGAACATCAAGTGTTTACTCACAATTGCACTTCTCCGTGGATGGCATTGGGCACCGATGGTTCCATTGAGAGCATGGAGTTTGTGGACCTCAAAAAAGTATTTTTCCGAGTCTAATAACCTCCCTCTCCCTCCAAGCCAACAGACAGGACACCCATTTCCCCACTCTAATCTTTTTCCTATCTCACAAGTGTATTCTTTTGCTTGCGGTCTATGGAGAGGGAATAATCTATTTGCCACTACCGTCTCCACTAAATATGGGGAGCTTTAGTGTGGGGTGACAAGTAACACCATGACAGTCCTCGATACAAATGACAGAGAGAGCAAATCCATTGCCCTGAATCAATCAGCAACTTTTGTGCACATAAAGCCACACACAAGGGTCTAAAATAATCACGCTGAACAGAAATCTCATCAGATAAACCAGGCTAGCAGAATGTCACAACATAGCTGCCAAGGTTTCAGATTGCTACGTGTGACAATTTCATAATTTCAGTGTAATTATGAGTGACACTTCCTCGCAAGCAAAATCAAGCAATGAAGACGAGGCAAACATTAACAATTCACAAATTACACTCATATGAGCAACAAGAAACTCTAAGAAGATCTTAAAACTGCTCCAAAGTACCATAAATGGAAGGAAGGGCACTAACCGGAGACAGACTGTATGGCTGCAGTTCTCAGTCACAGAGGGCAGGCAGGCACGGCAGCTGCTCAGAAGATGATCATTCATCTGATCATTCAGGACTGTTTGCTAGCCTAAAAGGCAAGTTTTATAGCATAGCGTAGTAAATGCAACTAGGAGGTTATACTATCAGTCTCACAGCAGGCTGGATCACATCAATGTCCCTGAAAGACTGCTCCACTCATCTGGGATGGACACCAGGTATTGCAGCCCAGCACCTGCTCTCACAACACACATGGAGGGTAAGAGAAGGGTTTAGCGCTTGCATCCCCCATGCCGTGTGGTGGTGAAAGCGGCAGGACGTCCGACAGCCGCCTATTAACAGGCTCACATTCACTGACTGTCAGTACTAGCCATTGGACGCACTGACTTCTGACGTCAGTCGCAGTGTGTCTTGGGTGAAGAATCCTCTTATGTGTTGTTACAAGAGCAGCTACGACTGCCTGCGAGTAGCCTACGGCAGCCCCCAAGCCTTCCGGACCGGCACTCCAGCTTAAGTTATGGTGCACTTAGCAGCACTCCAGCTTGCTGAGGAGGCGCTATAATGCGTGACAATGCATTTCAGTGCGGACCACCACACTGAAATGCGTTAGTCTAACGCCTGATGGCTGGTCTGTCACAAGGAGGAGAAATAAAAAAACGAATTTAGGAGTTCCTTCTATAATACAGGAAAAAAAGGCAAATAAAAAGTGGCATTTAGAAATAGTGGTTTTCGATCTGTGCTTCAAATGTTGTTTGCGAAGTCCAAATATAATCTAGGCCGCTTGTTAGATGCTATCTTTATTTCATCCAATCTGTCTTATTCCATCAATGACTTGATTCTTTCACCATGGTCAGATCCTTTCATGATAGATCTAGGGAAACCACTTGTTATGAAATGGGGGAAAATGCCTTGTTAACATAAGAGATTGGAATCGCTTCCCCTCAGAAGAAACTCGGGCACACGACCTTTCCCGCCCCTGTATGGCAATTTTCTAATTTTCATAGTGACGTCATCACCTTTTATCAGTTTTACATAAGAAACTATTAGCTTACCTACTAAGACAGTTTATCACTCAACTAATCAAACACACAACCCCAATCCATGGTTCAATAATCAGCTGGCTTCATTGAAGCTTAAATCTTGTCAGACTTTGGAGTTCCAAATATGATTGCAACGCTAAACAGCTAAATCTTCAAGCAATAAATACAAACAAAGCATTTGCTTAGCAAAATGCGAATAATACACATACCAAATTATTAATTCACCTAATTTGTCTGGGAAACGTTTCCTTGTTATTACGGCACTATCCTTCCTTCAGTTAATAAAGAATCTTGACTATGCGAAAGACTATCACTTTATGCCCAAAGTCAACATAATCAGAAATTATAGTAATACTGAACTCTACTTCTTGACTACCTTCTCCAACTCTTGCACAAAGCCTGTTCAAAAGAAGTTTTTGCTTTCAGACCTTTGATGGAAACAGATGCCAGGTCGCTAATCCATATTGCAAAAACCAAGGGCTCTCCTATCAACAAATGCCCCACTAAAATTATGAAGCAAATAGCCAATCACATAATCTCCAATTTGTAATGTAATGCTATGCAAATTTGTAGAGCACACTATCATATGGGAGAGTATCCTGGCGCTGAGCGGGTGAGAGTCTAGACAAACCGTAGGGCTTAGTGGGACGACTCGGAAAGCCAGGTCTTCAGCTTCTTGCGGAATGCAAGAATTGAGGAACAGGCTCTTATCTGTAATGGCAGGTAGTTCCAAGCTTTGGGAGCGATGTAGGAGAAGGTTCGACCAACAGATCTGGTTTCCGTATGAGGGGGATGTGTGCAAATAGGAGTCCAGACAAGCCGCGGTGACTTGAAGGTCTGTGAAAGTAAATGCAATTTATTGAGGTATTCTGGGCCAGTGTTATAAAGTGCCTTGAAAGTGTAGATGAGAAGTTTGAATTGTGCTAGTTTGTGTATGGCGAGCCAGTAGAACTCCGCTAAGGCCAATGTGCTAATCACTTGGAACTGATCGAGGATCATATCACCCCAAATCTTTTCCAGTTCCACTGGTTACCATGGCTCAAAGGATCTAATTTAAAACTCTGGTTATTCTTCATAAGATTGTGAATGACCATGCTCTATCTTTCTTTTCCAAGAAAATCAACATCCATGCCCCTTCTCGAAATATTTGATAAGTGGGCAAATTTCTTTTGGATGTCCCAAAAGTTTGCACTTCCTCCTTTTCATATGCGGCTGCTATAGAATGGAATTTGTTACCAGTAGAACTGCGCACCCAAACCGCTTTTATTAGGTTGAAAAGGAGAAATAAAAACCTTACTATTCAAAGCTGTTGTTTTCCCCTAGCTTAAAAAGTTCTCATTTGTTTTTATTTCTATGAAGTTGGGATATTACGTTTAGCACCAAGAACAGAACAGATAATGACCTGTACCCTGTAAATAGGGAATAGCGTGGCTCTACAATCACTAGGCATACTGTGTACTAAAACCTCTGGGCATTGAGGGAGAACGTATGCACTACAAGTTAGTTTCACTTTTGCCCTGCAATATGTTGAGAAATGTGGTGAGATTTAATTGGGAATTCTCACACCTGAAAACGTGGAAACGAATATCCTGTGCACAGTTTATCACTGGAACAATAATGACAATTTATGGCCCGATTTAGATCTTGGGGGACGGGTTACTCCTTCACAATGGTGACGGATATCCTGTCCACCGAAATATAAATCCCATAATATACTATGCGATTTATATTTCGGCGGAAGGGATATCAGTCACCGTTGTGACGGAGTAACCCATCCGCCAAGATCTAAATCAGGCTCCTAGTCACCAAGTCTATGCTCAATAAGGATAATCGAACACCCTCTGGCCAAAAACAACAACTTGACTGTAAACGGTGTTAAGAGTTGGTTAAAGGGGCACATATTTTAATGCAAATGATGAACAGCTAGGCTAACGGAACTCTACCGATTTAGAAACTCCAGCACTTGCATTAAAAGGTGGATACTAGCATCATCAGTACTCATCCCAGCAGCCAATTAGGTTTGTGGTCTTACCTGTAGCATGTAGCTGTGATAGTCTTTGATGCGCTGCTGCCAGAACCTTTGCAAGGTGAGCACACTGCCAATTCCCATCTCATGGAAAACCTGCTCCATGACATCGGGGAATGGGGTTTGCCCCAGCCTGGCTTCCCGGTCCACTGTAAATCTCAGAAGTTTGGTAAACTTCAAGCAGTACTCGTGAGCGACATCCGTCAGTGTTTCCAGGACACTCTCATTGGCAGAGTCAAACCCAGCATGAGCCAAACCTGTGGCCACAGATTGGTACAGAAGCTGTCGGCAGGAGTTCCAACTCAGCTCTGTGACAGGTTCCCCTTTGCCCCTAAAAAGAGACACATTTTCATACATTTGTATTTTAAAGAGCTTAGGCAGAGGCTTGGGCATTACATCAGTATTTCATCAGCTGTTTTGTGGAGCTTGTACATTTCCTTGTTCGCACCACAAATATGACAGAATTAATGATTTTCAGGAAGTAAAAAGGTGTCAGTATCTCCAAAGTACAAGGAAAAAAAAGCATCACAACAAATACAATAGTTATAATGCGAAAGAGGACACCTGTGATCAAAGTAACAGGGCGCCTCACAGAGGCAAAATGAGGACACTGCCTCACAAATGCAAAATGAAGACAAAGTGGGATCGAATGTTGGAAAGGAAAAAGGCAAAATGTGAAAATTAGTGATCATGAGCAAACACAAAGGAGGTCCAAGCCTTCCCATATGACTTCATGTCAAACACAAAATAACATAAAAGAAACAAATTGACTATTTTCCTTTAACTCACTTGAGTGCTATTGTGATAGTGGTATCTCCAGTTCTAGCAGGTGATGCTAGGAGTCCACAGCCAATTGTACTGAAAGACTGTGCAGCACCACAGTCAGATGGTCATGTGGAAGGGCCTAGGCAGAAACCGTGTGAGTGGCAGAGCGGCAAGCGGCGACACATTTAATGGCACCACGAGTGCTAGAGCAAGATGAGAGGCTGACAACGACACCACATTCACCACCTTTTATACAAACTTAGTCCTCCTCACACTCATTTGAAACGCTGGTTTGCAGCAGTTAGGCACACAGTCTGATTATTACCTGGGATATTTTAAGGCTGATTGCAAGACAAAGAACTACTAACCCTGAGCATGTGGACTGGCCTGAAAGTTAGGCCCCTTTACCTAGTGTTGAGGACAGTGACAACCCCAGTCACCTTTTGCACACACAACCTGATGCTCTTTTATCCTTCTAAGAATACCCTCGCCCTGGACAAGTGTGTAGTCTCACTATTCATGTCACTTGGTCCTTATCGGACCTTCTGAATATCACTCCTTAATCCCCCAAAATATTTCCCGGAAATTCAAAGGGGAATTCAGAACTGTTTGCGAATGTTACAATCCTAACTAAGCAGATGTTAATCAATTGTTATATGCTATTATGCCATGAAAGGTAAATAAAAGTCTGGTAATCAAAGACAATTGGCCACTGCAACCACCCGCAAATGCTGAACCTTTTAATTGCTGCCAGAGGTGCTTTGTTCAATGCGGTGTCCCGTTAAAAAAAATTGATTGGAGGACCACCATTAATAATCCTAAGAAAGTCATGGGGGAAGCTCATGCAAATTTCCTTGATTGTTTCAAAGTTATTGATTGCTCTTCTGAATAAATGTTGTTGAGATGTCTCAAGAAATAGTAGGAGCTGCTTTTGTTCAAGGGCAGTTTTCAAAGTTTCAAGAACAATATGTTGGCAAAAACAAATAGTTCTATGAACTGACTAAACTGATATCATTAAAAAGGCAATCGTTCCAACAAATGGTCATAGGGAACAGCCAGAGAAGAGTAAGGAGACAGGGTGAGCATGAAGGGTATGGTGGACAGGGAGGCAGCAACCGTGGAATGAGTCAGGTTAAGGAGAGAACTTGATCTGCCTGGTAACGTTTCATGTTTCACTTGTGATCAGCTAGGGTACTGGAAGAGAGAGTGCCTGAACCTACCCCTGAGTTCATATGATCAGTTAGAGTGATCCGATGTCACTCCTTCAACACTGAATCAATATTCAATGTTTTAGGACAGCCAGAAGATAGCTAGCTATTCTGTACAAATGCTTTGATTCCTATAGGTCAGGGCCATAGGTAAAAAAAATGTCCGTAATGGAAAGCCAACCACATATATACCAGATACAGGTGCTGGCTATTCAGTCCTAAAAACCTTTGAATTTCTTGCCCTTTCTCTCTCAAGCAAAACACATGTTGCAGTGGACATTTCCAACGCTCATGCTGATCGCTGTATTAATGGTCTTGTATCCATTTCTTTAGACACAAACACAGACCTGCATGCCCTCTTGAGTCTTACCACTCCATCGATAGGGAGCCTCCGTCTAAATTGAAAAGTACTGTAATCTATATCAGTGATGGGGTCTATTTGAAAGTGCCATTTAAAATAAAAATGCTGTTTTAGCTATGCTCTGTGAAAACTACCATTTCTCTGACTCTCATGATACTATGAATACCCCATCTTAACTATGACTGATATTTTGGCTTAAGTCCTGTTCTCTTGTGGTCTCAACATGCTAGCGACTCCTGAACCAGTCACAATCCAGCTGAACAGAATGAAGAATCTCCCTGCATACCCCAATGCCCTCTGCATTCTGAGACTGCTGCTATGTTGAAGCAAAAGCTTTCTGTACCCACTGTAAGCGTCTGTGACACACCCATCCTGCCTACCAAAAATTCTGGTAAAGACACCACTTAACTGTACAAGGCCTGCATGCTATAAATGTTGTTGTGTAGTAGATTTTCCCTGTTGTGCAAAACTCAGCAACTGTATTGTCACGCATTCCAGCTAAAGCATCATGGCTCACTGATGCGGATTTATGTTCTGCTTTATTCTCCATTCCTATACATTCCAACAGCCAGTTCCCTTTTGGCTTTAGTTCCTTAATGTCCCAATTAACATGGACAAGACTTCTCCAGCAGTATAATCTTAAATGGTTGCTTCGGACTCCATGTCCCAAAGCAAATCTGATTCCCTCTATCTGCTCACTGAATCAGCTAAGGTAGGGCAAAGAGCTTTGAAGAAATGTTGTCTACCCCACGTGTTTGATATCTGACCACATCGAGGCTGTAAGTAAGCTATCCCTGTCCAGATACTATTTTCCAACTACGCACTCTTTTGGGGATGGTGGGCTACTGTATGCAGTGGTACTTGAGAGATGCTAGTAATCGGTGTAGCTTTATTAAGTGCACAGTTAATTGAAACCTTTGCACGAAGTACCAATCTTTAAAAACTTTACAAAAAGAGTGACATAAAACAGTAATTGTAAAAGACGACATGTTAAGAGCGATATATAAAATACTGGGTTACTAACAAGCATTTTCAGAGTCTGCGTGTCATTATGATGGATTTCAGCTACTGTCCCTTGTGTTCCTCCAGATGCAGCTATTCCCTACTGCGCTGCCATTGCTCGTGTTCAATTACGTGTTGGGGGTGCTCAAATTTAGGGCCCACGTGTAGACTTTAGCCGAGTTCTTGGAGCTGAACTGTGTGCAGTGTGATTAGGATAATATTGATAAACTTCCCTGCTCTCGCAAAAATTTGAGCTGTGTTGTTAGTGAAGCACCACTCTGAAGCTTCCCTGCAGCGTCTGAGGAACTTGCCCCGGAAGAGTGGGAGCAGAAGGTGGCGTCGATCATTGGCAAGGTGAGGGCAGCAACACAGCAGGTAGTTGCAAAGCCTGCAAGATAGCCGCCCATTCTTCCGTGCCCAGAGCGGGTTGAAATCATAGATTTGAAGGGCTAGCAACCTCATATAAGTGATCCTATTACGAATCTGCTGTTGGAGGAAGTAAATAAAGTAAGGTTGAGTTTTCCCCTTAATGTACGAGGCGTCCAGGGCTGTAAAAAGGGGTTTTTGTGGAAGCCTTGCAATGTCTCACTCAAGTGATTTGTTTTTTTATTGTTCTTTTCCACATTGACTAGGGGATGTTTGGGTTAGACAGATTAGTAGATTCAAATCTTTAGTATGCCAGTAGCCAATTGCAGCTGTGAGTGCCAGGGGGAGAGATCGTCCGCAAACATTGATTGTAGTTGTGCTTTCAGGGATTGGGCTGGGGCACGCAGGATGCAGAGGTAACATTTTTATTAAGTCGCCTAAACAGTGAAGATCTGCTCTTGCCAGGCCCAACTCTAGCCTCAGCCTGGCCCTCCTTGCATGCTGGGGAAAGGAGAGCATTTACTTGTAGGCCATTAATTGATAGTTCGCAAGGCATGGGCCCATTTTACCTGAGAAGGCCAAATGGCCATAGGACAGAGCTGGCAGCAGTTTGGCACGTAGGGCATTTAATAATGGCTCAGCGGTAGGGCTGTGCAGTTGACGGTTTATGCATCTCAGCCTGTGTATCACCCCGGCTCCCTTGGACCCGAGGTGCTTGAAGTGGGCCAATTGGTTTGCCCTTTCATTAAGCCAGACTCCTAGATAGCTATAACTGATGCAGGTTACAATTCACCATCCATTTACACGCCGGAGCAGGGTTTTCTTTCTTGGATGGTTCCCGAAAACCATAACTTAGGTTTTTGACTGGTTCACCAGGAGCTTGTTTGTTGGATTGTAAGTATTGAGGGCTCTTTGTAGACCCGTTGATGTATGGTCCAAAATGACAATATCGTCGGCGTATTGCATGGTCTGGAGATGTGCACCCCTAGATACGCTAGTATTTTTAAGCCGTTGCAAGATTTCCTTAAAAGAGACACCGTCAAACCGTTGACCTGCTGCAAGGAGGCGGAACAAGCCTGCGTGTGTAAAACATGCTCTATCTTCTGGACATTCTTTGAGACTCCTCAATGACACCAAACCTTTTACACTGTACTGTCATGAGAGGAGGGTGTTGAATTAGAAGTGTTGGTGCAAGATCATGGTAAAAGAAAGAAACAGCCGGCTTCCTATTGCTCCACCCTTGATGTTACAGCAGTGGGGCTGCCTACATGTCTGCACGCTATTGCCACAGCAGCCCATCTTGTCGAAGCATTTGAAAATATTGTACTTGGACAAGTTTTCACTGCTGCTTGTACTATTACTAACCACAAATGCTGGCTAAAATTCAGCACCTTTCTATGGTGAGGCTGTAAAAATATAAAATATTATAGCGTCCTACTTCCCATATCACCCTGGAGTATTCCCTACTTGCATGGATGAAAAGCCACATGATTGTAATCTCATCACTGCTCACCCGATCAAACCCAGTTTTGACCTCATGGACGCACACTTACCACACTGTGATCTTGTACATTATGTTGATGGTTCTTGCCTCAGAAATGGTTGCTGGTTAAGTTTCTGGAGAGTCAATGTTTACCTCAAATACACCCAAGTATCTGAATTGTTTGCCCTAGCACAGATTTGTATTCTAGCCACTCAGAAATCTGGCTCTCCCCTGGATGTTATCCCAGCAAAAGTAGCCTCCTCCCTTTCCAACCAACTCTCTTCACCCATAGGCACAATCCTCAACCTCTCTATGAAAGAGGGTCATCATCCACGGGATTGGAAGGCGGCACAGGTCATCCCTATTCGAAAAAATCCTAAGGTCCCTATGGAAGAGCTCTCCAATCTCCGCCCCATTTCTCTCACCTGAGCAAAGTCCTGGAAAAATATATTAATCAACATCTATCCGTCCATGTCGAAAATAATGGCAGCCTGGACCCTTCTCAATCCGGTTTTGGGTCCAAATACAGTACGGAGTCTGCCCTATTGGAGGTCACGGATAACATCAGAATGACGTTAGTCAGTGGCCACTCTACAATCCTCGTGCTGCTGGACCTCTCTGCCGCGTTCGACACGGTGTCACACCAGATCTTGCTCAGGAGATTGGAGGAGATTGGACTTAGAGGACCTGCCCTTCAGTGGATGACTAGCTTCCTGTCCTCCCATACTCAGACTGTTAATCTAGGACCTTTTCGGTCAAAGACGATGGAACTGACCAAGGGCGTCCCTCAGGGCTCATGTTTGAGCCCTACATTGTTTAACATCTACATTGCCCCCTTGGCCAACCTCCTCAGGTCCTGCGGCTTCTTGCCCATTTCTTATACTGATGACACCCAGCTCCTCTTTTCCTTTAACAAATCCTCCTCGTCGGCTATGTCCACCTTTTCAGAGGGAATGACTGCCATTGCCCATTGGATGAAAAGCAATTTTCTCCAACTCAACGCAGGAAAGACGGAGATTATGCTTTTTGGAGACGCCCCTCTTCTGTGGTCCCGAGATTGGTGGCCGGCAGCCCTTGGCACCCCTCCTGGCCCTAAAGCCCTAGTTAAAAACTTGGGCATTCGCCTTGATCGTGCCTCAACATTAAAGGAGCATGCTGCCCACACTGCCGGCACCTGCTTTTATGTGTTGGGCTTGCTACGACGAGTCTTCCCCTTTCTGCCAGATTATACCCGTAAAACTCTCATTCAGACCATGGTTATGAGCCGTCTCGACTACTGTAATGCTCTCCTGGTCTCTGCGAATGAGTCATCCCTCAGCAGGTTGCAGGTGGTCCAGAATACCGCTGCGCGACTCATCACGAATGCTCCGTTCAAAACCCCTTCCCTTCCCCTTCTCCACCGGCTCCACTGGCTCCCAATCCGCAAGCGTGTGAAATTCAAAGTCTGCTGTATTGTCCATAAAGCCCTGCATAACAAAGGCCCTCTCTACATCTCTATGAAACTTAAGCCTTACGCTCCCTCTAGGACCCTCAGGTCAGGAAGCAAATCACTTCTCTTAGTTCCCAGGGTTAGAAAAACGAGACTAGGTCGGAAATCTTTTTCCTACCTCGCTCCCCTGTACTGGAACCAGCTTCCCATACACCTGAGACAATGCCCTGACTATTCGCACTTCAGGAAACTTCTTAAGACCACCCTGTTTTAATATTTCTCGTCAGCCTGCTAAGAAGCTCCGTCCAAAGCGCAGAGATACCCCTCTGGGGGTGATTCAGGCGCTATACAAAACCCATAAATAAAAAATAAAAAAATAAAAAAATAGATATCCACATTTGAAGGTAGCCTATGGCTGAGCTCCTTTGAATGCAGCAAGGGTTTCTTACTATAGTAAGGAGCCTGATCAAAAATGGCACCCATGTCAAAGACTTGTTTGATGTGCTTCAATTGTCCCTGAAAGCTGCTTTTAGGCATGCTGCTCATTCATCTTCAAGACAAAGTGTTTGAAGTTAATTCTGCTGACTGTACTGCAGGTTTGTCTCCTCATTCAGAGGCAACTTTGTATGTGTGTCGAATTGCTAAGCAGCTCATGCCCAGCCTTCAAGGTCTTGATGAGCTGCAAGGTCAGGCCCTCGAAAGCGAAAAGAGTGCATGGGCCAAGTACGTATTTGAAAGGCACACTGACAGATTATGGAAAGATGAACAGGGTAGAGTGGTTGCCCCTAAAATGTTATTTCCAAATCTAGCCTGCCTTCATCCTGGCACTGCACGTTAGTCGAGATGGGATGATTAATGCTGCTGGAGTCCCTTGGTTTTCTAAGTACTTTCCTTCCACTGCGCAACACTATTGCCATACTTGCGCCAGTTGTAAAACCTACAATATTGAAAAAGTATGAAAACTACCTCCGCTGCACACCTCAACCCGTTGGGTCTCTTGTTCCATATACACATCAATTTCATCCAGATACCCTGATGCAGTTCTTATGTTCTAGTATTAGTCTGCATGCTTTCTGAGGGGGTCAGAGCTTACCCATGTCTCCCAACTGATGCCATCGCTGTAGCCAAGAGACAACAACAAAACGTTATTCCTAGATCTGGGCCCCCACAGGATCAAAGGTGACAAAGGAACGCAGTGTCTACTGTAGCTCAAGAACTGGGCAAAGCTTTAGGGATCCAACAATATTTTCATTGTGCAGATCATCTAAGCCCTCTGGAAAGATAGAGAGGTATAAAGGACTCCTAAAAAATATATAGTGGTGAAGATCTGCAAAGAGGCTGTGCTCAAGTGGCCTGATGGCTTACCCTTAACACTATGATCAATGGGAGCAACGCCTAGACAAAAGATTAAATTGAGTTCATATGAAATTTTATTGGGCAGACCGATGGTCCCCCCTGCTACTCCTTTTTCTCTATCTTTACTCGATTTACATTTAATCAAACAATACTAGCATTTACATTTATCTGATACTGCAAATCTAGAATACTGTAAACTAATTTGCTGTCTTAATAGCTTTGGTTCTCAGGCCAAGCTGCACTGCCTACCAGCCCAAATGAAGCCTGCCATGATATAAAGCCCAGAGATTTGGTCCATGTCAAGATCGACAAGTAAACGTCAGCACTACAAGCTTGGAGGTGAGGCCTGTATCAAGTCCTGCTCACCACCAACACTGCTGTTGAGTGTCAGGGACTGCCTGCCTAGATCCACTTATCTCACTGCAAGCGAACAACTGAACCAAAAGACTCCGGACCTGCTAACCAAAATGCTTGTCCAAGTGCACTGACATAGGCTATGGCTTGGGCCCAGTAGTGGAAAGCCTTCCAGGTAGCTGATCCTTTACTGGGTCTGACCAGCCTATTTGGGAAGAGGTGTGGCGCCGCGGCCAGGGCGACTGACGCTGGACGCTGGGGATCACGGTTCGATCCCTGGCTCCGGCGGCAGGGGTCTGCCCAGCACCATGTGACTCTGGGCAATAGCTCGCTTAATCTTCCCAACGGCCCCCAGCGCCGAGATACCCCTTCGGGGGTGATTCGTGCGCTATACAAGTACTGGATTTACATTTATTTATATTTGATGCAAGTTTGCTAAGTTGGATCATCATGTGGCTGGTGGGTTGGAATAAGTGAACAGCAAGAAGCGCAGTGCACACTTGTGTAACAAATGCTCTATCTACAAGGACAATATTTTCCTTTAAGTTTTGGACCAGTCCAAGCAAGGTCCAATGCTTTCTTTGTGTTGGCACCGCTTTCATGTGCACACTAACTTCAATGGGGGAGTGCCAATAATTCCAGTTACTTTCAACAGGAAGAAACAATGTGAGGACTTACACCTGAAGGGGCACTTTACCGCTGAATTTAACAACTACATCACTCGTGTTACTCTTGCTAACTTTACAATACCCTTGCCCAACAAACAGATTACTCTCTCTGCTATTTATCTTGCACCTACCACACAAGGATTGGTTTGCGAAATTGACATTTTCTTGGAACACAGTGAATGCAATGTGCCCATCCTCAAATGCACTGCGTCAATCCCTTTTCCAGTCTTTACCCAAGTACTAATCCCATGAACAGTCTTCACCTCCGATGTACTGCAATTTAATGTCGTAGTAGCACTGCTTACGATTATTTCTGTGGCAACAGCACTTCTATGAGGCTGAATGGGGCACTTGCCTGAATTATGTTACCCTATATATGATGTGCCTGCCACTAGACGCTCAAACTCCTGCCATGCATAGACGACAGACCAGAGACATTTCAGAAACTGCCAAATTCTTTGCCATCTCGATCACAAGCTACGGAATAGGACTCTCCATCTGTGAGACATGCCAAGATGTTGGAGGCCTTAACAAATTCAACTGCAAATGCTAGAGAGTTAATTACGCACCAATTAGTGGCTTAGCGAACAGGTTTGTGCGATAACTAGAGTCGCATGTCGCAACCATATTTCAAACCTTTCAGTCAGTATTCATGAACAGATTAATAAACTACGTGAAAGTGTTACGGACTTACACAAGACTGTAGGGTTTTGAAGGGTCGGACTCTGATCGTAGTTGAAAGGTATTTTTTGAGGATGGAGATCAAAAATAATCATCAATTTTTGGTGCGGTCTTACGGATTTCCATCCTTGTCCAAGTCTGTACTGACTCGATCTCAGGTACTACTAGACACAACACTACTTCCACAATGTATATGTTGACACTACACAATAAAGACCACTATGGTGATTGGGAGTGTGACTGCGGTACTCTAGAATGCTGTGAAAGTGATTAAGAACAGGAATTGTGTTGAAGAATTATTTTTAAAGTGTCTTGATGTGTGCAAATGACTAGCGCTGGAAGGAAGAACTGGGAAAAACGTTAAATGGATTTGCTTATATTTGTTTATGTGACCTGTTTCCGCCTCGTTTCTTTCCTCAAGCTAACACTGCCCGTAGGAAATGGCCATCTCGGACACTGAAGCACACTGCATTTTGGCTCTTGAAGCATGAAATAAGTGAATACCTTTCCCAGATGAAACAGTTTTCATTGTTGTCATTAGTGACAGCTATTCTTGTGTTCTCATCTCAGCTAGGCACCCGCTTGTTTTCTCTCTGTAGAATTTTACCACGTGACAAAGTCTACAAATATATGTGTAGTAGAGTATAAATTTGAGTCTTCACTGTAATTATTGAGTTTATCTACATTGATCATTTCAAGGGAATCCCTGGCTGAAAGAATGTGTGAATAACACACTTAATTTATCTTTTGTCAATAATCCTTCGGGTTTCCTGTTTCAAGTTTCTACTGGTTGTGGATTTTCAGTGCTTTCTAATGTTATAGAAATTGTGAAAATCAGTGGTTGTCAGTGTTTACTCTTTCATCTTCAGTTAAAAAAAAACACGGGCTGGTGTTATTCTGGTACTTAGAACGAACTTTGCTCTAATTTTTTCTTCCCTCATTCTTTCCTATTAGACGTTCTACCTTCCTTCTAACCTGTTCCTGTTTCTAACTCCCTTCTTTGTACTCTTTCCTAAAATCTGCTATTTTGAGTAATGTGTCATTATTTCTTTCACCTCTATCGTAGTCTCATTTCCCAGCACGCTCATTCCTCTTTCGAGCAGTCAAATCCCACCCACGTGACGGACATTCATAGATGAAAATATATTTGCATCTCATTAAGATCTGACTGCACCAGATAAAGGTTTAATGGTAGCCATTAAACGCACCTGCTACTTTTTTCTTCAGACAAATAGCAAAGAACTTCTGAATGAAAATGTTCTACTTAGTATATGAAATGTATATACTATGGGGAGCTTGGGGCTCTGTTTTTTAATGCCAGGGCCACATTGCTCTGTTCTTTGTTTTGAGATACCAAGAAGGGGCAGGGCAAAATAAATGTATTACCACACTCTAATCATGGCCTATACCTGCTCTACCGGGTCATGGGGCGGGATGGGGAGGGCTGTACCCAGGGCCCGTTCTAGGATTTTTTGGGCCCTGGGCGAAGGGGAATGTGCGAGGTCCCTCTAATTTACAAAAGTGACACCTTCAGGGCTCCTGAAGCTGCTTTGTGCAGACTTCTCCTGGGCCCCAGCTCCCCTCTCTGCCACCTACAAGCACCTCTTTCACAGATCATATCGGGCTGAAGGTGTGAGAAGAGCTTGGGGGCTGAGAGTTAAAACTGTGCAGATGGTAAAGTGCTGACAATGGGTGTCCGCAGTGTCTCTCAATGGGCAGCCAGGCAGGAGGCCTAATTGCAGGGCACACCTGCAATTAGGCCTCCTTGCAACTGGCACAAGATGAAGTGTCCCCCTCCCCTAGGCCTCCCCACACCATCCCTGAGAGGCCCAGGGAGAGGGCCCCCTCCTGTAAGCCCAATTGCAAACAGACACCTTTCTTCAATGGGATCGGCAGGGGCACAAGAGGTTTAGTTGGGTGTTGCACTGGTGCGGGGCCCCATGCTGGTGGGCTGAGTGCGAGGCCCTGGGCAGCTGCCCACACTGCCCATGCCTAGCGCCGGCCCTGGCTGTACCCACTAGATTTTGTGTTTATTTGAAAGCCAGTGCAAGGACCACTACTCATTGACTTTTACCCAGTTTGTGGGCATTTTGTTTCTGAAAACTTGTGGGAACTGTGCTCTTGCCGGGCATGCATGAAAGTTGCACAAGGCACTTTTATCTTTACGTTATGTGCACCATGCACTGTTCTAATGCATGTGGGGGTAGAACAAGCACAGCTCAATATATTTCCATTAAATGTGCTCATGGATGTTTGTACAGGTAATGTTGCCAAGTGTCAAGCCTTGTTTAAGCACCATAATTTCCAAGCGTCATGTTAAGATGAGGGAGTAGGAATAAATGAGGTCAGTATGTAAGTTCAGAGGAGGGCATGCACTTATTTTTACTGAATTTGCACTGTCTAAATCATAAACAAGCAAACATGCAGCAGTGGTTGCCTCTACACGTTTCTGAACTGTTTTGAGTACAGCTCACACACTAACTTGTAGATTTCCTGAGTTAATGCAGGTGATGAAGGCAGCAGTGCTTCAGCAAAACCCGCACATGGCCTCTGAACGGACACTGAATATATTCAAGAAATGACTTCCAATCATTCTGTAATAGGGGAAGTGGCTCCAGTAGGCATGCTTTTCAGACTTTCAAACAATCACGATGTACAACTAAGAACAGGAGAGTTTGGTCCAGCACTTTATGGGAGGACATGGATTCTGGGTGCATCTGTTGGCACAGTCATCTTTGTGGTTACAATTCTGACACCTGAACTTTCAGAAAACAACATTCTATTCCACTCTCAGGTAGGAGTAACATCATCATGGCGGTGCAAATAAACTTGGACTGAGGCCATACTCAGAGCTCTGCTATAACTGGCCACTACAGAGCAACGTTCAGTGAGCCGTGAGAGAATGCGAGATGGAGTTGAGGCATGCTACCAAAATGGGGGTGAAGTATGTACTGGGTCCAGGGACTATGCAGATGATCACAAGGGTATAAGTGCCTTAACAAGGCTGGAGTGGGTCATAGTGGCGCTATGAATTACCAAAAAGGGCTTACAAGTAGGGCCTTTACTTGTAATACTTGGCAGCAGAGGGTCCAAAAACAGCAAAAGTGCAGCAAAATCTGGCGTTATCCCGCTTCTACTGAAAAATAAATATAAACTAATATAAAAATAAATATCCCTGTTGGCTATGCTTTACAAGTTATAATTAGCTCTAATTGAATTGCGGAAACCCTAAAATCCCTTTCAGATACTGAACTTCAGACATAAAGAGATTTCTTTGACACTACTGTACCAGAGGGCTAGCCTTGAAAAACAAATAAAAAATGAAAAGTCAATAGAGAAATCAAAATAGGACAGCTGTATCAGACAAGGTGGTCACAACACTTTGCAACTTGCAGAGAAGTGCTTTGATCCCACAGAGCCCTCGATGTTTAGGGAAGCCCAAAGGAAGGATTTGGATTAGACCTTGGAAGAATCTGAGAACTGCCGTAATTCCACAGACAACCGTGTCTGTTCATTGCAGGCTAATAACATTTCCCACACAAATGGCTACGCTGGGGCGCTCTGTATATGGGCAATCAGGTAGGCAACAGAGGTCACGACCTCTGAGCTCTGACGTCAGCCTATTTATGAAAACAGGAAGTCGAGGCTGGAGTCAGAGCAAGCAGAAACTGCTCCAGCGCCTGCCTCCAAGTTCCTAATGTTCACCTGTAAACGGTGCGATTAGTAAATTTCACATCTACCAGTCATGGCGTCAGCCAAGATCAGTTTCAGGTCTTATAATGCAAATTCCACCATTTAGGAAACCCAAGTTTCAAGTCACTGCTGCCAAACCCTAGAGCTGTGTTCCCTCTAACATACACGCTTAGGTGCCCGTTCAGCCCCTGCCTTTGTGCTGCGCACACAAAAGAAAGGTAAAAAGCAGCTGCCTGCATTCACCAGGGGAATGACATTAATTTCCTAAGCCGGATGATAACGCCCACACGGCATTCTCATTAGCATCACTAAAGAATAACGTGTTGCTAAAGCGTTACCTGCTTAGGGACACCTTTCTGCCGCGGTTTCTCATGCAAACAATTGATGGCCACTGAAGTCTTGCACACACCTCGCATTCAGCGTCTAGGGAATATCCAGACAAAGTCCTTCTCAATAAATGAACACTAGCATTACCTCGTTTTCCTGCACAAATTAAAGTGGGACTTTGTCTTCTGAACTAATGTATTATAATTATTTGCAAATTATGTTCATATCTGAAAATATATTAAAATCTTGTAGTACCAAAATGCTCTTCACGCTGTACAATGTAAATACCTTGTGTGGCAAAAGCATAAACATTTAAAATGTATTGAATTGGAAATTATTGCAATGAGAGGGAGGAGACAAGATGGCGGTCGTTTGCTCGGCCGAGTAAGCTGGCTATCGGTGCTCTCCTGGATCAACTCCCCCCCTTTGGTTTGGTTTTATGGTGTGGTCTTGGGCGTCGTAGACGGTTCTGGATGTAGGGAAGAATTGCATTATGTTCTGGCGGTGCAGGTCCTGGTGTTTAAGTATCCCACAGCCTGCAAAACTACTGTATACCGGCTTACTGCGTCAGCGGCATACAGCTTGGCGTGTCGATCCAATGCCTCCGAGGAATGCAACCAGGGTCGCTAAGGCCCGGAGGCCTCCCGCGGGCGCGGTTTCTGGTGCTGGGTGTGACGCGAGTCCGGCGAAGAGCAGCAGTGGTAGAGGAGGCGAAGGTGGATGCCGGCAAATGGAGAACTCTTCTCCGTCTGAAATATGGAAAAACGGCACCACAACTCGTGGCCGGCTCACAGTTCCAGCACTATTTAAAGCTCACCCCGGCAAAGGGAAAAGTGTAATAACGCTCACAGAGCCTCGATGTGCATCGGTGGAGAGCAGTAACAGTGTTGTGGGTGAAACTGGCAACAATGTTGCAGTAGAAGGTTCGCTGCCTGGGAGACAAGGTACTGTCAGTGATTCTGTTTGTGTTTCTGTTGCGGCTCCCATCGAGGAGAGCGGGGGGAGTAGGGGGGCCCAGGGTTTGAGGGCAGAGGCGCTTGGTATTGCAGTTAACATCAGTGCAACTCTCCCTACTGAAATGGTGGATGAGCTGGTCATGGATGGACCCAATCCCCCAGGTGATAAAACATCTGAGGAGGGGATAAAAAAAACTTATATTGGATGATGTCCTAACTAGTAATCCTTTAAGGACTGATCAAGCACAAGAAATTAGCAGTGACTCCCTGGAGAGATGGGCAGAAGGATCTCGGGGGATACAAAATGTGGATAAGCCGGTTTCAGGACAAGCTAAGGAAGGTGACTCTGGGGACAAGTTCTATTCCATGTCAGACCCCTCCAATTCTTCTGGGGATGAGAGTCCTGGGAGAGAATGGGCAGAGGAAAGGAGCGATACCAGCAGTCTCCACCTGGATGAAGAGGAGACAGGTGATGAGGTCTCATTGAATAATGGGACCGTTCGGAAACAAAGGGAACAGCCTGTATCTTTGGCAAAGTCAGCTTTGGGTCCAGTTGGCTCACTGGTCTGGGACTATTCGTTCTCTCCAAATTTGGGTGATGAAGGAAGACATGGTGAGATATTTAAAGAGGCAACTGGTTTAAGCACGGCACCGCAAGGCGAAATTACTCTCTCTACTATTTACCAAAGCATAATGGCGCATCGAGAGGAGACCAGGGCTGAAGGGCTACGGACTCAGGGGGCCGTTCGAAAACTGCAGAATACAGTACGTAGAGTTGCCAAGACCTGCTCTGAGTTTGTAACGAGATTTGGGGAAGCTGAAGCTCGAATATCAGTTTTGGAAGATGAGTTAGCCCAGCAGAAGGTTATGACAGAGTCTTTGAAAGCTCAGAAGGATGACACAGCATGGAAGCTGGCTGAGTTGGAAAATCGCTCCAGAAGAAACAATTTGCGGATTTTGGGAGTGCCTGAAGGGGTGGAGGGTAGTGACGCTCGACAATTTGTTGTAGAACTCTTCTCGTAAACCTTTCCCGAGCTGCAGCACTGGGATTGGAAAATTGAAGTGTTAAGAGCCCATAGATTCCCATTCAATCAACGGAAAAAGGCTGCAGGATCAATTGAAAGATCAAGAGCAATTCTGATCTGCCTCAATAATTTTTTATTACGAGAAGCAATTTATGATTTGGCAAGAACAGATAGGAAGAGAAAGGGAAAGGGGTGCGAATTTTTTGTTTGACCTGATTTTTGTCAGGCCACAGTTGAGAGAAGGTGGCATCTGCGGCAACTGATTCCTCTATTTCAGGCGAAGGGGGCACAGATCTTTTTATTAAACCCTGCAAAATTGAAAATTATATATAAGGGTCAGACAAAATTTTTTGTCTCAGAGGTCTTAGCGAAAGAGTTCTTAAATTCACTTTGATGTAGATATTGGGACAAAATTGAATGAAATGAAATTAATGTTTGTCTGGGGAAAAGTTAAGTTGACTTAATGTCATAATTGTAAGGGGTTAACTTTGTTGCTCCTGCTATGTTCCTTTGTCATTCTTTCTCTTTTTTATTTCACTCTTTTCTCTCGCACCCCAATTCCTTTTCTTTTTTTTTTGTGTGTGAGGGGGGGGGGGTCCAGGTGGCACCGATTATCTGCTTCCCATCACAGAGGACTTGGTCCTTATGTCTCATTTGGGTGGAGGGTGGGATGGGTGGCAGTGGGTGGGCGGTGAGGTTTGGTGTACTGGAGTGAGAGTAGGGGGAAGGGGGCGGCACTGTTGTTTTGTGTGGTTTTTGGTTATCAGTTATGGTTATGGTACTTGTTTCTATGAGAAAAATAATAATTGCTTAGTTGTTATGAAATGTAGCTTTGGGTTCGGGCTGGTCAGATCTGAGCTGGGAATTTTTTTTGTTATGATAATGGTTGGTAGAATTCGTATATGTTCATGGAATATATGTGGTTTAAATGATAGGAGAAAGAGAGGTGTGACAGCCAAAATCTTACAGGTCATGCAAGTTGATTTGCTATGTTTACAGGAGACCCATATATCCTGGAACAATCGTGGGTGGCTGCGGGATTTGGGTTTAGAAGTATTGGCTTGCACAAGGCAAAGTACAACGACCAGAGGGGTCGCTATTTTGGCAAAGCATAACTATGGGGTTTGTAAGCGGGTCAAGGAGGATATTTTAGGGCGTTGGGCCATAGTGGAAATTATGATTAATAACTCTCCTTTGTCAATCTGTTCTATTTATGGCTCTAATTTGGAAGTGTTGCATTATTTAAGTGTGGAATTAGCACTTTGGCCACATCCCTTAATTCTGTGTGGAGACCTCAATTTGCATTTAGATAGTGATGTAGATATAACCAGTAATACCCTATATAGAGGAAAAAAAGTTAAAGTCTTCAAAGCCATTCAAGGGTTAGTTAGGGAATTTGGGTTGGTGGATGTGTGGCATAGACATAAAAGAGACGACCCAGGATCTACTTTTTATTCCGCTCCTCATAAAAAATTAGTACGTTTGGACTATTTTTTTGTTTCCACACAAATTGTTGAGACTGCTAAAATGGAGATTGCACCCAGGATTATTTCAGACCACAACCCGGTAATATTAGAGCTACCAATGTTCATAAAGTTCAATCATAAGACTTGGACCTTCGAGAGAAAGTTGTTGCTGGACCAAGCATATTGTACCTATATGAGCAGCTGGATTGAAGAGTTTTTTGTGATTAATAGGAATACAGCTGCAGATGCAATGGTCTGGGACGCCTTTAAGGCTGGGGTACGGGGGAGACTATTAGTTATTCTATAGCTAATCAGAGGAGAAAACTCGGTGAAACTAAGAGATGGATTGAACAGCTGAGATTATTAGAAATAGAACTTATGAGGAATATAATGAGTCTTAGTATTGAAGAGTCTTTAAAGGCTATTGCTATTTTAAAAAGGAAAATTCATCAGCATTTCTGTGAGGAGATAGCTGCTAAATACGCCCAGTTCAAGACTGAAGCATATGAAATTGGAGAAAATACTGGTAGGGTATTAGCCAAACGAGTACATCAGAGGGAAATGGCTAATCGGATTCATAGGATTAAGGATCACCTTGAACAAGTACAGGATTCTCCGGGTGAAATTTTGAAAGTGTTTAATAGGTATTATCATCAGTTATATGCTGAGGGAGAGTCCATAGGTGGCAACGTTCAAATGCAGGAATTCTGTTCCGAATTAGAGACAACCAGGGTTACTCCTGATCAGAATGAGATTTTAGCAGCACCAATCACTTGGGAAGAAGTGGAGGGGGCGATAATGTCATTGGCTTTGGGAAAAGCGGTAGGCCCGGATGGTATCCCTCTGGAATTTTTTAGGACATTCCGGCAGGGACTTCAACAAGATCTCATGCTTTTATTTCAATCTGCACAAAAGGGATCTATTCCGAATTCGTGGCGCAGAACAACTATAATTATTTTTAAGAAGAAAGATAAGTCTGAGCTGTATCCTTCTTCGTACAGGCCCATTTCACTTATCAATTCGGATAGTAAGATTTTTTCAAAAATCTTGGCTTGTCGACTGGGTAAAGTTATAACTCCGTTGGTTTCAGCTCAGCAACATGGATTCATTCCGGGTAGGGATACAGCTGATCATGTGAGACGGGTAATTGCTCTTCTTGATTGGGCGCAGGCAACTGAATCATCGTTAGGGGTGATCCTGTTCGACACCGAGAAGGCGTTCGACAGGGTCTCCTGGCGATTTTTATGGCATACTTTGCAATGGAAGGGGTTTTGCTCGGAATTTATCCAAGCAGTGAAGGCTCTTTATGTAAGTCCAGAGGCGGTTATACGTATTTCGGGACAGGAGTCTAGCGCATTTAGCATTAGCAGAGGTACAAGGCAGGGGTGCCCCTGCTCCCCCCTGCTGTTTGCATTATATATTGATGTATTCCTTAGCAGATTGAATTTGAGCACTAATATAAATCAGAATTAATAATATGGAGTATAAAACATTGGCTTATGCCGACGATATCGCGGTACTTACCAGCGATGTTGCTCTGGCTTTTCCAGCAATCAAGAATTTGGCAGAATTGTTTGGTAGCTTTTCTGGCTATACATGAAATATAGAGAAGACTCAGATGCTTCATTCTCATAGTAACCTTCCGGTAGATTTGCCAAATGTTACTGAAGCAACCTATTTGGGTATCAAAATTACCTCGGTGGTCGAACAAATTCCAGATCTGAATATTATACCAGTGCTGGATAAGGTTAATAGTAATCTGGAAAGGCTAGATCATCTGCATCTTTCTCTCCATGGGCGCTGTAATGTTTTAAAAATGCTGGTCCTGCCCAAAATTCTATATTTATTTAGAACAATCCCCCTTGAGTTCTCCGTCTCTTGCTTTACAAAGATAGATCGGATTTGTTCTAGATTTCTTTGGGGCTATCGGAGGCCGAGAAGAGCGTTTAAACGAATGATACTTCCGAGACAACGGGGTGGTTGGGGTATTCCATACTTTTTGCTGTATTATTGGGCCTCTATGCTGCAACAGTTGGGGCCCCTCATAGTAGGGGTTAAGGCTGAGATACTGTTTGCTAGGAGACCAACCATTTATGAATTTGGGCTGGGGGAGGATGTTAATAGCTGTTTGGTAAGGTTTTTAGAGCCCAGCTATTATAAAAAGACAAAGTTTAAGGTGCTCAAAGCCGCATATCTAGTCTGGAAACAAATAAGGAGAAAGATGAATATCTCAAATTTGAATTTCTATACCCCATTTTCTGCCCCTGCCCTTCTACCACCAATATTTCGGGACCAGGTCACATTTAGATGGGGATCGAAGGGACTTCTCTCTTTGGGTGATTTGTTAGAAGGTGGTCAACTGTTAACTTTTACAAATTTGCAGGGGAAATATGGTTTATTAAAACAAGATTTTTTTAAATACCTACAGGTTCGTAGTTTTTTGGGGAGGACTGGGACAGGTGTAGGGTTATTAATGGAAAAAATTCCCCTGATTGAAAGAATAGGGAAAAATCCTCCATCGGTGAGATCTATCAAGTATTATTGGAAGTATTTCCAGATGATATTGGAATATGGAATTCAAAATGGGAGAATAAGTTGGGGAGTAGTGGTGTAAATATTGAGGATTCTTTGGACTTGGCGAATCAGATTTTAATGACTGGAAGACTTAGGAGTCAGCACTTTATGTCCATCTTTGATTTATATTATACTCCGGGGAAAATTGCCAAATGGGGGGGATGAGGGGGATAAGTGTAATAGGTGTGGATTGCAAGCTGCAGACTCAGTTCAGATGTTCTTTTCTTGCCCTGGATTAGGTTTGTTTCTACAAGAGATTGAAAAATTTCTGATCAATATTTTAGGGACGTCGATTAGTATTACTGCGGATATGGTAATTTTGGGTGTTACGAGTCGATAGGGTAGGAACTACAAGGACGAGATTTATTAATGCAATTCTGTTTATTGCTATGGCCTTGGCCCACTTATGTATAACAAGTGAATGGATCAGTTCTGACCCTCCTACGTTTATCAGTTGGAGGTCTAGATTGCTAGCTATTTATAGTTTAGAAATGTCAATTTATAAAACCAAAAGGTAGGAAAAAAAGGGCCTTTGGATATCAAATATGGGCTCCTGTCACTGATTGGATACAACAAATGTAATTGGTGTAAATGGTGTAATTATAGTTATTAAGTAATACCTGATGTTCGCTTTTGTGTATAACCTCTTTTTTCCTTTCTTTTTTCTGAATCTAGAGCATTAGACAAGAATAATGTGTATATACGGTCGTGATTATGAAATTATGTGGTGTTTGGAAGTAATATGAATCTTTGTGTGTAATTAGACCGAACTGGGCCTTGTATATCTCCTTTTTTTTCTGTCGTTAAGTAGTTTGGTTCTGACGGTACCATAACCTAATTATTGTATGTGCCTTGGTTCAAAAATGGGGTGAAAATCAATAAAAATAAAAAAAATAAAAAAAAAATTATTGCAATGATCTGAAATTCAAAGCATACATCTTTTGATATGTTGCTAAAAATTTTATGTACATTTTATGAGTGGGAAACATGTGGGAAAGAGATTTGGTGATACCGATTTGAGATAAACCAAGTAATGAGTTTTGTACAAGGCTCTTCAATGTTAGATTTGAGGAGTTGCATCTGAAGCGCAACCATAATGATTTTTAAATAGGAATGTATTTAATTATTTAAAAAATGTTCTACTAGTCAATCATTTTTTTCTGTTAATGATTAGAGATATACTTCAAATTAAGTTGTCATTTTGCACTTTGTTTACAGTGAATGCATGACCTATCACAGATAACTCTGTACCCGCAGTACACCACCTAAAATTTAAAACAGTGGTGGTAGTACCATCGAAGATGGTGAATGCATGTTGAGAGAGCACCACTCCTGCACACGTCTCTTATCATAAGCCTGCATCATCCTGTTGCCGATATATACCCCTCAGCTCCACTCACGATATTCACGTGTGGTAGCCATCTCGTGGGAATGGCGGACCTCTCAGCGACTCAGAGAGGAGCGTGCACCGCAGCCTGACGGGGGCGGGGGAGTGTCAGGCTAAAGTATGAGCGAAAAGAGGCTGCTGTTTCAGCTGAAACCTACAACGGCTGGCAGAGGTGATGGTGCCTTCAGTCGAAATGGAGGAAGAGTCCTATAATCCTGAGCCACCACTAGTGTGATGCGGGGCCCGCCGTTCTGGGGGTGACTGGGTCCTGGTGGGAACATTCGCATTAAGGCAACTGGACTGTAGAGCCAGGGTGTGGCCATCTGACTAAGCCCGAGAGTGTGGAGACATTGTGTTGTGATCCTGCAAAGAAAGTTGTGAACGAAGGTAAAACCTGTGAGCAATTTGATCGTTCTGCATTCAAGGGCAGATGTTTTAGGTGCGGGAAGATGGGGCATTTGACAAATGACAAGAGGTGCCCTGCAAGGAACCAGAAGTGTGCAGGATGCGGCATCTTGGGACACTTCTAGAAGGTGTGCAGGATGCGGCATCTTGGGACACCTCCAGAAGGTGTGCGTAAGGCAGAAAGGGGTTGTGAAGGGAGTAAATCTTCTCAAGCAGGACTCAGCAACGGATTCGGAGGAGTATGGGGATGATAATATTAACATTTTGTGTACTAAATATCGATGAGGGTGTGCTCAGTGTGGATGGGAAACAAAGGAAAAAAACCAAATGCGATGTTGCTATGGGGGAGGGGGGGGGGGATACTTATCACTGTTACAGCTGACTCTGGCTCGCCTTACACTATTGTAAATGAGAATGTATGGAGTGAAAAAAAAATTCCGATTCTGTGTAATGTTCTGCATCCTACGGAGGTTCGCCCCAAAACATTCACAGGGGAGGACATTATAATGATTGGGGTGAAAGAATTGGATTTTATGTTTAAAGATAGGAAAGCCAAGTGTAAGTTGTATGTAGCTGAAGCTGGGTCGTCTGTTAGGCTGGGGTGATCAGGGAGAATTAGGAATAATACTCAACCCCAATAGTCAGGAGCCAGTATTAGTTGTTCAACAGGACAGTGCATTGGAACAAGAGATCCTTTGAGAATATCAAGAGGTATTTACAGGCACTATAGAAGAATTAAAAGGTTTCCAACATAGAATTGTCCTCAAACATGGTGCGGAAGCACAAGTTCACAAAGTAAGAAGTATCCCCTTAGCCTTGAGGGAGGAAATCAAGAGTGAGCTAGAGACGTTGTGTGCTGAAGGGGTGATTGAGATTGGTGATTGCCAGGAAGGCCAATGGAAAACTTAGGTTGTGTGTCAATATGAGGGACCTAAACAGGAATATAATTGTGGACCAATTTCCATTACCAAAAATTTGGGAAATGCTCTCAGCCACCAAAGGGGTAAAGTGGTTCACTACAATAGACCTCACCGCTGCTCACCACCAGCCTTTGGTGCCTTTCGGACTGGCATCGGCGATGTTTCAACTTATTATGGTTGAATTGTTTAAAGATGTGAGAAATATAATGTTTTTTCAGGATGATTTCTTGATAATTGGTAAAACCAAGGCCAACCATGATTTGACAGTGAGGAAAGTGATGGATGTGTTAAAGGAAAAGGGGCTTACAGCAGAATTCAGTAAGTGTAGGTTCGCTCGACCGAGTGTAAGAGGGAATTGCTGGAGTCCATAGAAAAGTCTCCAATACCTAGTAACAAGGACGATGTAAGAGCCTTCCTACGGCTTGTGGAATTCTATTCCAAGTTCATTGAGAATTTTGCAAGCAAAACGTACAACGTGAGACAACTCCCAAAGAACAAGTGTAAAGTTGAGTGGTCAGCTAAATGCCAGGAGGAGTTTAGTTCTATTAAGCAGGAGATGTGTGCCGCTTGCCTTTGCAAGGTTTCGATGCCACGTTGAAGTCTATAGTTACGACTGATGCGAGCGGAAAAGACATTGGTGCCGTGCTCACCCAGAGGAATGAGACAGGGGAAGAATGTGTACACCCACCGAAGAAAAGTATTCAGAGATAGAACGTGGAGCTTTAGCATGTGTGTGGGGCTTAAAGCATTACAGACCTTTCATCTGGGGAAGTTATGTGGTATTAAGGAGTGATCATAAACCACTCACCAAGGTTTTGTCCACTAAGGTTGGCGATACTGTCAGTGAAACTTCTCAACTTTAGGTATAGTGTGAGGTACATGCCTGGGGTACGAAATAAAGTAGCTGATTTCTTGAGCAGGTTACCGCTTCCTGTTAAGGATGCCATGGGTGAAGACATTGGGCAGTTCAGTGTAGCATATCTAGGAGAAGATGTGGCTGTTATTCCGTCTAAGGAATGGTATAAGGCTTACGTGGATGATTTGGTGTTGGCTGAAACTATGGTCAGAGTCAGGGAAGGATGACCTACTAAGGACCATGTTTCCACAGATTTGAAGTCATTTTGGGAGCTGCAACATGAATGGTCGGTGGAAGACAACAAATTATTACAGAATGGCAGGATTGTGCACCCGTTAGGTTAAGAAAACGGATTATTAATTTGTGCCATGAGGGGCATTTAGGAATTACAAAAATGAAAAACCGTATTAAGGAACTATACTGGTGGCACGGAATGGGGTTGGCCATCGAGAGGAAAGTCCGGAAGTGCATTTTGTGTGAGAATGCGGATAAAAGCCAAATCACACTACGACCACCTTTGTGTCCAATTAGTGTTCCGGGAATACCATGGGAGAAGCTAGGCTTGGACATTACAGGTCCGATTTGGGAGGGAGCTGTTCAGAAATATCTAGTGGTGGCGGTTAACCATTTTTTCAAGTGACCAGAGGTGGAAGTAGTTGATCATGTGGATACTAATACTGTGATTAGATTTCTAGATATAATCTTTCTGAGGGAAGGATTGCCCGAGTCTGTGACCACTGACAATGGAGTACAATTTGTGGCTGTAGCATTCGAGAAGTTTTGTAGACGGAATGGGGTGAAGCATTGTACTACTTCACTTTACCACCTAGCTGGAAATGGGGCAGTGGAAAGGTTTAATAGAGTGCTCAAGGGGGCAATACAGCTAGCTAACAGCAATGGTTTGGAGAGGGAGGTAGAATTGTTTCGGACTTTGTGGGCGTTCAGAATGGCGCTGTGTGCTTCAACTGGACACAGGCCCTTTGAGTTGATGAGGGACAACTGCTTTTACGAAGGATAACATTGGGTGGATGCCAAGTACTAGAAGAGTGAATTGGGAACTGGAAGTGGTGAAGGGACGTATTGACAATGCTAAGCATGTTTACAAGCAGTATTTTGATATGAAACATGGATGTAAACCTGTCAGTTTGCAGGTAGGAGACTTGATAAGAGTTAAGAGGACGTGTGTGTTAAGAAGTGGACAGTACATATTTTCGAGACCGCATAAGGTGGTCAAAATATTTTGCAATGCTGCGTTATTGAGCAATGGGAAAGTGCAACACTTGAGTGCATTGTCTGTCTGCAACACGGGAGGAGTACACTTCAGGGAAAGTGGAAGAAGTGTTGGAGGGTGTGGACAGATGATAGCAATGTGCCTAGGGAAACCAATGAGGAAACGGGTGTCAACCCAAGAGGAGAAGAGAGTGCAAGGGACACCACCACAGGTGGAGAAGAAATTGGGGCAGGAGGAGTTACACCTTCCGAAGAGAGCGCAGCAGAACTGGGAGTTAGGACGGGGAGGTTTGGTAGGATTGTAAGGAAACCAGATTGGTTGAAAGAATATGTAGATCATTAGAGTTTTATGACATTGCTACCCTTAAATTTAGAACCCGGAGAGAGTTTATGTTTGAGATTGCTGGGCCTACCGATCCTGGACTTCAATCCAACATGGGCCAACCAAGACAATGGAGGCACTTGCAGGTTATGCAATTATAAACACGACTCATGGCGGCACCTTCTGTGCTGTTGTCCTGCTATGATCCAAGAAACCTGCGTGGAGGCCTCGGCAGTATGCTTTTCACAAGCGGAGGTCTCCACCCTTACTCGCTGCTGGAGATTTGTAAAAATACTCAGCGATGCATTACACCCTCGGCCTGAACCTTTGCAACGTCCTTATAAAGTCCAGAAATTGATATCGGACTGCTACACAAAGAAAGCAGGAGACAAATAACTTCTCCTACGGCACTGGATTTTCCAGTAAACCCAAAGAATTGGAGTTATCTTGGTTTCATGCTGTTACTGGCGCACCTTGCATCGCCAAAGGCAGGCCCTCCACAGGAATTCAGAGCAACCTTATTAGAACTAAGATTATCACTGAGCTATGAACGCTTGTCTGAGCAAATTTTAACGCACTTTAATTTTTCTCGAACTTAGTGAATATAACATGGCACCAGCACTTTATTCCGCTCTATTGTGTCCCAAGAAACAGTTACAATTATATAACCCATCTCCCCCTAATAATAGAGCAGTCATCTGTTAGAGGCTTCGACACAGGGAAAGAAGGGTGAGTTAAAAATGTACTTATATATTTGTATGAACTGATTTGTAGTTCTTTTAAAGTTTTTTTATCCTTTTTGTAATAGTTTTAATTAACTGATACAAATAAATTGTGTTAGAAGGTGGTTCTGACCATCTGAGCCGCCTGGATTTTTCGCTTTTTGAGCACCTAATTGTTGAGCTTTTACTGTGGGAGAGCCTCATAAGTTGGGACTCACCCACAGTGAACTCATGATGAAAGAGACTGCATGTGGATTTTACTGGTGTCCCCCTGGCTTGACTAGGCCGCTGCAGCTGGAGTAAGGGGCACCGGGCTGGTTACATGCAGACACCTGTGTACATGCGTGTGCACACGTGTAGGGGCTGCGCAGGGGAGATTCCTAGCGTGCGCAGCCAGGGAGCAGGTGCAGATAGACTGGTGTGGCAGGACTTATGCAGAATTGGGTGGTGACATGGAATAGGCTTTATACAGTGGGAAGAAACATGCCAGGGACAGTCAGTGTGTTTTACTGTTTTTCACTTCATTATTCTCCTATGGGGATGTGGAGCCCATGGGCTAGTTTCACATTCCTAAGGCCTACAAATTCCAGACACGCACTAAAGTCCACTGTAACTGGTGTGAGAAGAAGTATTCTGCAGAGTCCAAAGTCATATTTGTACTGCTTTTGGGTCATCCAGAAATGTCATATTTCTCTGAGTCAGCTCATAACCAGGGCCTGGCTGGGGGCTGACCCTGGCAGGCTGAATTAATGACCTTCCTCTCCAAGCTGTAGCCTCAGAGGCCCAGCCCTGCACAACAAGCATTCCAAGGGCGAGGGCCTCCACTCCAAGAAGAGAAGATGGGTAGAGCTACAGGTTCATCCATCAGCAGCTGACACCTGGTGCCAGGCACCAGGCTGCTCTGGGGAGAAGGCAGCGAGGGGGGAAGGGGCTCTCAGAGACCATGTGGCATGAGACCCCTGGACGACGCCATTTTGAACAAACCCAGAGGCCTGGGCAGCAAGGAGGGAGCAGGGGGCAGAGAAGTTAGGTATCGCTGTGTGATAGGGAAAATAGAGACTTCCTGACAGCCCCCTCCCCAATTCTTTAAAAAGAACTTGCACAGGAAGAGGAGCTCTCTCTGGGGTGTGGTCTGCTGAGGCAGAGGGTGCTGGAGCCTGGCGCCATGGGCAGTTGGAAGGAGGAACCCCCGGACTGTCCCAGGATCCTGAATAGCGCCAGGAGAGGAGTCCAGGACCAGTGAGCAGAAGCCTGGGCCTCTGCGCAAGGAGAAGAGAGGCCCAGGAGGAGAGCCAGGTGAAAGGCTGGCGCAGGGAGCCAGTGAAGACAGCTCCCTGCTGAATCCACCCTCCGTGTGACCAGGAGGGCGAAGGAAAGTGCTCCCAGTGGCTGGGGTGCGCCGCAAGGAGCAAGAAGAGGCCAGAATCGCGAAGATCGGACCCCTGGGGGCTGAGATAGGCCCCCCCCAGAAGGTAGGCGACCTTTGACCTCTGGCAGACCGACGACGAAGCACGTGGGGCTCCGCCGCCGGCCTTGGATATGCCCCCGGGGTGGGTCGGGTCAGGTCCCGTGGGCTGCCCCCCCACCCGAAGTGAAGACGGGAAGCGCCGTCGCGCCCCCCGTGAAAGTGGCCTTTTGGGGGTCCAGAATCCCAACTCCGGGCCCCGAAACAAAGCCGGGGAGCGCCGTCGCGCTCCCCGTGAAGTTATGCAACATGGGGGTGCCAGAAGCCCACCCTGGCCCCCCAAAGCCACGGGAGGAGGGGGGAGCGCCCCCCCCTCGAAGAGATCGCGGGGGCCCGGGACCCCCAACTCCGGGCCCCGATGAAGGCGAGGGGGAGGAGGGGAGGGCGCCGTCGCGCAACCCCCCTCGCGGGCAAAGATGGGCGTGCCAGGAGCCCACCCTGGCCCCCGCAGAAGAGCACCAGTCGGAGAGCGCCGCCGCGCTCCCCGTGAAGGCGGAGGAGGGGCCCGGGATCCCAACTCCGGGCCCCGGCGAAGAGGAAGGCAAGCCGGGGAGCGCAGTCACGCTCCCCGTGAAGAAATGCCTATGGGGCCCAGAACCCCATCTCCGGGCCCCGAAGTGGCGAGAGAAGGAGGGGGGAGTGCCGCTGCACTCCCCCGAGGCCAGCTGGAGCAGCGCTGGCCTCCGTGTCTGCCCGCCGGAGCGGGCAGACCAGAACTGCGGTGCCGGCTACCGCGGCAGCACGCAAGGGTGCTGCCTGGGCGGGGAGCCGGCGGGGGCAGCCGGGGGTGGGCTCCCCGGGCTGTCCTCCAACGTGAAGACCATGTGGGGGTCCCGGGTGGGACCGGGACCCCGAAAGGAAGAGGAGGTGGCAGGGGCCCGGGTGGGACCGGGCCCCGACAAACAAAAGGAGCGTCCGGGGGCGCCCCTGATGCTTCAATAAGTTGCACACCCGCCAAAGGTCGAAACGTCGACGTTATTGTCACCATTAGTCCATGCAGTCTCCCTGACTTGAACAGGAAATTAACACTAATGTTTGGGTTTTATGCTACTAGGAATGGACTTGACTAATTAGTACCCCTTTTGTCTTTTTTCATGTTTGTCATTTATGTAACCCTTGTACAGCACTTTGTCACGTATCATCACAAGTCACTTATTGTACACCACAGTCACTTGTATATTCGCCGCATGTTTATTGTGTCATAGACAGCCATTTCTAATATTTACAGATGTACAAATACTAAGTAAATAACTTTATTTTTGCTAAGACAGTTGTCTCCTTTTGGTGTGTTCCGTGAAAGCATGATTATAACTTGAATTTCGTGGTGTATTTATTACCCTGAACAAAGCAATTTGCCTACCCGACAGAACCACTTGCTTTACATATTGCATTATAATGATCAGCAAATGTGATGAGTACTGTCATTCTAAAGTGATGCTTAAACATGTATTCTTGCTGCTGCGCTTAGGTGAAGAACAACCCGGACTGTTAGCCACTAAAGAGGTAGAGGTGTATACTGTATGGTCAGTATGAGATACTCAGTCAGCGTTATGTGTCACCAGGGCAGGTGTGCCTATTTTAAATGCTTGTTGAGATAATGGGGTGGGTCGCCACTGGGATGGTGCCAGTGCGCAGGGCCCTCGCTCCAGGGTATGTTCAACTAACCGCATTAGGGGGCAAGATGATGTGCATACTTGGGAGTGGTGGTACTAGGCCCCTCCCCCCCGCGGGAGGGGTGGAGATGTTATGCAATGTCACAAAGTAATTCCAACAGCTTATGTATATTTGTAAATTGGTGCATAGTATTGAGTAGTGTGTGTGTTTAATAAATGTACTCTTACTTTTATAAAGCAAAGTACAGACTGGACAATCAATTATTGAGTGTTATTTCTGCGCACCTGTAATGGGGATTACTAGCCCACACCACCTCCCTTGAGTAAGCCTTAGACTGCTCTGCAACGCTACCCTCTGAGAGTCAGGCGCTACACTAGGGTGTTTGGTTCCCAGTGAAGGACAAATGTGACATGTTATTTGTGCAGGCCTCACAGATACGGCCTCGTTTTCCAACAAATTGAAATTGACATGGTTTCTCTAATTGTAAACTCTTGTATGCTTTGGTTGAACTAGCTAGCTTTGGTCCATGTCACTGAATTATTTTTTTCTTTAAAGATCCTTTTAATACATGTGGAAAGTTATGTTCATATTGTTTTGTTCTCACGTTATTGTTTTCTTGCTGTGTAGAGGGGAAGATGTGTGGTGGTCCTGTCCTGGCCTTGGAGTGTTGAGTGTGTAATAGTAGAATGGGTAGGTGGAATGCGAACGGGTGAATGGAATGGAGGAGTGGATGATTCAGAGAGTGTCTTGAGGTCAGGACAGGTGCTGGTTGGGGGTGCAGGATCTGCTGTGTCAGTACCAGGATTATGGAAATAAAGTATTAAACTACACTGCCGACTATGACTCATCTTTACACATTGGAGACAGTGACATCTGGTGGGTCACCAGAGTAGGCAAAGGTGGCCTGGGGCCTCCTATATGCGCTGAACCAGACGGACAGGAGGTGAGGTGTCAGCCCATCTTGGACTACGCGCATCGGTGATAGTGCATCAAGTTTAGCCCTACCTGGTGTGCAGCTGTGCTGGGGTTGAATGGGCGTTCCCTCCAGGCCTGGTGCCATTTGCCCCCTGCTGAGGAGCTGAATATACCTGCACATAGGGGTGGTTGCTGTGGCCTGAAATGGCATTCCTAGGCTAGGAGCCCTGTGGCGGTTTGGGACATCCCGAGTACCTGGTATCTCTGAGCGATACATGGACACTGGTCCAGTGGAGTTGGGACAGCATGACCTTACTGCCTCAAATTTAGACACTGCTGAATGAGGCTGGATCTGTTAGGGGCTAGCGTGCCTGGGCCGAATGGCATGGGGACCCTTGAGGTGTCAGCAACAGGAGTTTGAGTTTGCTTGCTTCACACGGACGATGGGAGAGATGCCCACGGTTGGGTGGTCTTTCCTTTGTGCTCCAAACATCCTCTGTTTGACCGTCGTTTCTCCCGGGGGTGATGCTATTGGCACTTTCCCAGGCCATAACTAGACTAATGCTAAGCCAGAACAGGCTGTGTCGGGATCAACATTCACTCCCTTCCTAGAAAGGATCTGGCTTGGATGCCCATCTACTGCCTGGCAACCATTCTCAGACTACTTGTGCTGCCCCAGATTGACCCTTGCTTGCTGGGGCTCTCTTACAGGGTCACAAACTAAGGACCACATAGAATGGTGAAGAACAAACACAATCTGGCGCCAAAACAAGGCACAAAGGACAAATTTACTCATCCTGCCAGTACAGGTATGTTGTAGCCCACTCCGGCACTGTCCCAAAATCAACGGATACACCTGGTGAGTTCACGTCGGAAACTTCAGCCATCCTACAAGCCATAAATTCCTCAAAGGAGGTGCTAAAGGCTAAAATAGGAGGAGCCGGCTCGAATGTTATGCTGCTCCATCAAAACTAACAATCGGTGGACAGAATCGGAGGGGAGGTGCTCGGAATTGGAGGACATGGTTCATGTGCTCCGTCAGAGGGTCTCCAGTCTTATGGAGATGACCAAGAATTAGCAGAGGGCAGAAGTTGCAGAGGGAAGGGCCCGAAGAAACAATTTGAGATTTATGGGTTTATCCAGAGCAGTGTGAGGATGCTACCCAGGGCCGGCACTAGTCCTGGGCAGTGTGGGAATTTGCCCAGAGCCCTGCACTCAGCACGGGGCCCCACACCAGTGCGACACAACCAGGCCACGGCACATAGGTCTTCTTGTGACTCATACCGATCCAATTAAGAGAGAGGTGTCTCTTTGTAATTGTGCCCACAGGAGGGCCCCCTCCCCTGGGCCTCGCAGACATGGTGTAGGGCGGTGAGACCCAGTGGGGGGGAGAAGGGGCTCCAATGGGCCCAGTTGCAAGGAGACACATGTTTGTCTGGCCAATAAAGAGGCACCACAGGACACCATTCTCCCTCAGTTTAATGCTCCAGCAGTTTACCCGCTCAGAAGATGAGCATACCTTCAGCCCTTTATGAGCTGTAAAAAGAAAAAGAGGTACTTGTAGGTGCTGAGAAGGTGGGGCTGCAGCCCAGGAGGGGTCTGCATAAAGTAGCTTCAGGAGCGCGGGTGAGTGGGGGGCGGACAGGTCATCTATTGAGATGCAAAGCGCCCTGAATGTTTATAATTGCCTAGGGATGTTCATTTCACTGTATTAGTGCACTGCCCTAGGAATTGCCGTATCAATTTACCAGGGGGTCCTTTTTATTTTTCACTAGAAGCGCCCTGAATGTGTCACATTCTATGCAAATCAGAGGGGCCTTGCACATTCCCTCTCTGTCCAGGGATCCCTAAATCCTAGAACTGTCCCCAATGCTGCCCCAGAAGGTTCCTGGAACAATTACTCCTGGCCGTACTCCCTTGTAGATAAACGGTCATGATGTTTCACAGTGGAAAAGGCACACAGAGCCCTGGTGCAGCGTCCACTGCCAGCGTCTGGGATTGTCTCCCAGTCTCATGCTCACTTGCTTCCTGAACTATAACAACAGGGACAAACTCCTTAAATTTGCAGGAGAAAGAGGTCAGCTTACATATGAATTGGGGAGGATTATGATATTTCCCAATTACACCAAACTAGGCCAGAATCAAATTAAATTCAAAGAGGCCCAAAAGGAAACTGAGATCGCTCAATTTCCGATACATGTTTTTATACCCAATTCCAATCCGAAACTTTTTCTTTGAAACTCCTGAGGCAGTGTGGGCAGGGGCGTAGCTCGGTCAGTAAGATTGGGGGGGGGGGGTGAGCTTCAGATTTTCCGACAATCACACTGGCATATCATGTCAAAATACATTATACTGCAAGCAGTGTGCATGAAAGGGGCTAAAGGGGCAGTGGAAAGGGAGACGAATGCTAAGTGAATATGGGCACTAAGTGAGAGGAAACACAATTTTTGTAAAAAAAACAACGTTTTTTAAATCTTTCAAAACAGAGGGCGAGTGTGTGTGTTTGTGTGCTTTTTTGTCTGTTTGTGTGTAAAAATCGCTGGTGAAATCCGACACCTCACCATACCCGACTGAAAGCACCTGTACTCAATCATTAAGCAGAAAATACATTTATTAGCGGGGTGTAACACCAGTGCCTTAAATGGGGAAAAAAATAGTGCAAGTACTCATTTAAATGTGGTGAGTGGGCGGGGCTAAAGGCAAGACATGCCAATGCTTATTGGCTTCTATACTAGTTGAAGCACATACCAAAACACATGAGAAATTTGTTTCTATAACCAAAACAGGTTAATTCGTTATACAAAACGAAAGCAAAACAGTGATATTTTAGCATTTCCTTGTGTTGTAATATTTCTCTTGCTTTTCCATCACACGAAACACGCACAGGCAAGCAGGTAAACAGACAAACATAAGCAGACACTCACACTAAAGAATCAGGTGGGATTAAAGCCATTTTAACCTCCTTACCTCCCATGGCTTTCTTCATTGCGTGGTCACCAGTCAGCCTCGATTCCTTGCAGCACAGCAGTACGGCTATCATAACACCCGGATATCATGCAAATGAGCGTTCGCTGAATAGTTCAGCGGGGGCTCAGCACTACAGAAGTGCTTTGGCTGCCAAAGAGACAGGCTACCATCACTAGCAGCCAATGCGCCTACCCTTTCATGAGTACCGGTACTCTCCTCGGCAGTAGAGAAGTGCCGGTACTCAGAGTGATAAAAATAAGAAGTGCCGGTACTCAGTACCTGTGAGTACAGGCCCACTTAAAGCACTGTGTAACACCCCACACATCCCTCATGAAGCTACGCCTTTGAGTGATGAGAATGGGTGGATGAAAGCCCGGACATCCACCTAAACCGACAGCTGCACCTGGATGTAAATCCTTCCTCAGTACCCACAGAATCTGCCCAAATGAAAACCCGAGCTAGATCACGCAAGAGATCCCGGTCGCCCTTACGGCGACCTACTGACATGACGGCGTTGACCCCGGGGATACTCCGGCCTCTGGGCAGGGAGCGCCCCCTTTAACGGCTGAATACCATTTCACTGTATGAATGTCTGCCTTCCAGGGGCTGCCATGGTTCCCCATATAATGTGATGAACTTTGCTGTGTTGGGGTCTTAGGGACAGGTGACAGGGGTGCGGTGGTTGCCTGCCCCACCCTTTACTCCCTGGACACAGGTGGATGATGGATGACATTTTTCTTCCTGCATCTGTTTTCTTAAGTTTGTTACTCTCTTTCTCTTCTCAATTTATCATTGCGGGGTAAGGGAGGAGTGTTTAGACAGTTAAGTGGGGTAGTTGGGAAATGCATCACCGTGACAGGAGGGACAGTCTGCCCCATTGACAGCAGTCTTGGTTCTTTCCGGTAACGGATACTTCATGCTTGTGAGGGTGGGAGTTTGAGAGGGATTTTGCTCTCTCTGTTTTATTAGTCAGGCATATAACTTTAGACACCAGACACAACACCACATGCTTCCACTGATGAACCATTCCTCCCCTATGGCTGAATGCGACTGAAGTCCCACGAGGGACACTTGTGTATCTTCACATGGAATGTTAATGGTGTGCTCGACAAGGAAAAAAGAGAAGTCCTCAAGACAGCCTAGCTCCATAATCAGACATCCTCTTTCTTCAAGAAAAACATTTGCCGGCTACAAAGTGTCTCTTCCCGGCCCCTATGGTATTCACTCAGGTATTCCACTTGGGGCTCACGGGGAGTTCAAGGAGAGGGCCATCCTTTTTGGATGCAGTCTGCCATTCCAGGTCAGTTGCCCCTGACTTGATAGAGTGTGCAGATATGTGGCACTCTGGCTCACTGTATAGCAGGCCGATTTCCTGAAGTAACGTCTGCGCACTTCCTGCATTGTCAAAGTCCTTTTTGGAGATCAATTAGTGGGATACTTGATCATCTTCCCTCGGGACCTGGGTTTTGGGAGGAGACTTGAATGGGGTGGCAGACTATATGTGAGATAGGTGGCGGGACTCAGGGATCCCCCACCAAGGAACCTCGATCCTGGCTAAATTTCTGGCAGCATTGGGAATGAGCAATGCCTGGTGAGCCTTGCATTATCAAGAAAGGCCTTTTACCTTCTATTCTGGTGCACACTGCATGTTTTCACGTCTCAACTACTTTTTCATGATCAACTCTGAGTTGACTTCAGTGGCAGGATCTTGTATTCTGGCCTTTATATAGCCTCTCGGACCATTCTCCGGTTGAACCTTGTGGTGGGCCTGAGCAGGGACAGATCCAGTTGCCGTTTTAATGTGTGATGGTTGCAGGACGAACGCTGAAGGGAACACATTGGGGACGCTATGGAGTCATACTACGCTGTCAATAAAGGATCGGTCTCCTTTGGCATGCTTTGGGATCCCTTTATAGCTACTTTTTGTGTGGATATCATCACCTATCAGGCTGGGAACATTCACTTTCGCAGCGGGAAGTGTTAGAACTGTGGTCCAAATCCTCGAGTTAGAACACAGACATACACATACGCACTCAACTCCCATCAGAGATTTATAGTACAGTAAAGCACAATGTGTATAGGGTAATGAAGGGTGAATGTTTGAAGAGACTCCCTAGATCCAGTATAAATATCTATGGGATGTGGATTTGATTTGTAAGTTGTTTGCAAAGAAGCCAGTTAATAAGTTTTTAGGTGTTAAGGAATTGTCATGGAAGTTGACAAACCTATTGTGTTTGATTTTCTTCAAAAGCGAGTAGGGTGTGAAAGCTTTACATATTAGTAGTAAGTTTTATTAGCCTAATAAAGTTATGTTTGAAATTTGGAGAACAAAAACTATGTCCGCGTCTGTTTGCTATCCCAGATTGGATAAATTTCTAAATTGTGGTATACGATGTATCAAAGAGCAGGAGGTAAGAGTTCAGGAGAAAAGAAGTGCAAGTGTGGACTAATTATTGATTTCTTTTGAGAAGCCTTTTAAGACTGTTTCTTCAGCTACTATTGCGAGATGGGTAAGGGTAGTTATGACTATGCTAACCTCTACTCGATAGTGGCCACACCAGACCTTTGTGTTGTGACAGTTTCTTTTGCAGCTCTTCTTATGCAGTGACTCTCAGAGGCAGAGAAGGTCTCTATAGAGGGGGAGGGGGGTAGCTAAGGAGGAATTGACAGAGACCCATAGCCAACTGCACCATTGTAATATTCTGGGACATAATGTGTTCCCAGTTGAATCCTTTAAATCCTTTGTGTCCAAGCTCCTAGATCCTCAGTTGGCAGTTCTGATGGAATCCACATCATAGAACCAGCTACTGCTCCTCATATCGACCAATGTTTTTACTCAACATAGAGGTCAAGATCCTCGCTAAAGTCTTGGCTAACCATCTATCGACGATGGTCCCCTCATTAGCGTGCAGGGATCAATTGGGCTTTATACCCAATAGTACCACCAGGCATAATATCAGACGCTTCCATAATGCCCTGACACTGGCGCATAGGCTGGACGGGCCCACTAAGATCCTCCTCGCCGACTCTGAGAAGGCATTTGATTCGTGGGGGTGGAACTATCAATTTACTTTATTTAGAGACTTAACATTGGCCCCATCTTTCTCAAGTAAGCTCGACTCCTCTCTGTGGAGCTCTTTGCTAGGGCCCATTTGGGATGGGAGGTCTCAGACCTATTCCCCATGCAGTGCGTTACGAGGCAGCTGTGCCCGCTATCACCTCTGCTATTTGCCCTTGCCACAGAACCTTTAGCAGAATGGATCCAAATAGATACACAAATACAGAAAGTCGAGTGGACAGAGGGGGGGAGGTAGTGGCACTATATGCTGATAAAGTTATGCTCTTCTTATCGGATCCTGAATGGTCTTGTCCGAGAGCCCTCCAGATCCTCCCTATCTTTGGGGAGGTGAGAAGGCTTCCCCTTAATAGGTCCAAGTCCTCTATGATTGTGATGGGTGATCAGTCGCGTTGTCTTGGATGGGTGACCCTACACTCCCACAAAGTTGGTATTTAAGATATGGAGAGACTCTATTCGAAACCTTGTGTGAGGTAAGAGGATCACCAGGAAAATTCCTGTGTGGTTGGAGACTCAGCTGAGACGGGTGTCTACACTGGAGGCCTTACCCCGAAGAGGCACAATACGCATTTCCCGTCTGGGTGATGTAATGCTACAAGTAGTTCTTAAATCATTTACATAGTTTTACAGGAAAAATTTGAACTCCAAAAAACCCAATTTTTCCGATATCTTCAGCTGAGACACAACCTCGCCCCTTATGTAGGGTGCCTAGACATACTTCCTGATTGTACCCTCCTTGAACCTAAACTATTAGTGGGTGAATTTTCTAACTATGAAAAAAATCACACAGATCTATAGGACCCTAGTCATTAACACCCAGGACACATTCGGTGGCTCACCAAGCTTGTGAGGAAGACCCGGGATCACCACGGATGAAGACTGGCTGGAGGCTTTGGCGTCTCTGAGGGAGTCTGCTATTGCTTTGGGCTAGAGGCTGATCCAACTAAAGTATCTCCATCGGGATGAGACATAGGCTGCGGAGGGATGGAACGAGCACAGATTTCCTACACACGATTTGGGGCTGCCCAAAAATCATTCACTTCTGATAGTGGGTACTATGATACGGTGGGGTCTCTATTGGGCGGGGCAATTTCTACTGGCCAGAAATTAACTATTTTGTACATCACTATTGATCTGGATTCTTATAGATATAAGCTAGCCCTACTTTGAATGGGTATTATAGTAGCTAAGAGCTGAAAAGAACCTGAGTCTCCAACACTTAGGAATTGGAGAAAAGGGACTGGATCAATGTACGAGTTTGGAGAGGCCGGCAAGGGGATGACCACAGAATTACTACAAGATATGGAAAGACTGGAGCTACTATAGCAGATTCACCCTGGCCCCACAGGAGAATGGGGGCTGTGAGAGTACATGGAGTTTCCTAATGGACATATCGGGTGGGTAGCGAAACACGGTATGTGTGAAACTTGTGCCTTTAGCATCATGATGTGGCGATCAGTGTTGCTGTGGTGGTGTGCTATTATTTGAGGAACAATAATCTATTCTGGTTTAAACCTCTTTAGGACATGTTATTAAAACTAATACTAATGTTCTATTAAAAGAAAGAAAAAAAAAATCAAAACAGTGGCCCTTCGGTTACACCAAGAAAACCTGAAGTGATCGCATTAACCAACCGAGCTTTCATACAAGCAAAAGTATTTTCCCCCACACAGAAAATTAATTTGCAATTGTTTTTCATTTAAGGAGTGCACTGCTCCAAAAAGCTAACTTTACTCTCTGGTCCTGCTCCTGTTCCTTCCATATGGAATGGGAACTATCTGTGATGCAGGAAGAGCCAGAAAGTCTCTTTCTTGTCTGAGATGAGCCTTGACTTCACCCATGTGTCACTACAGTTCCCGTCGAGTACCTACTTTTTGTGATAATCAGACCAGATTCTTGACAAAGCTTCTCTGGCCGTCCTCCACTGTGGGAGGGGCAACGAAATGGTTTATTTTTTTCCAAAAGTTTTTTCTATATTTTTCCATTTTTTATAGAACAAACGTGGCCCAAGTCAATTGGAGCACTTTACATGAGCACCCAATAACATTACAGAAGGTCAGATTTTTTAAATTTGTTTTAGGCATGGGGAGATTAAGTGATTTGCTTGGAATCACAGGATCCTGAGCCGTCGCCGGAACTCGAACCTGGTTCCCAAGCTCCAAAGTCAGCAGCTCTGACCATTAGGCCACATCTCATTGGAGACGAATATAGTGAAGTCGGAACGCGATGTGATAAATTTGGACTTTGTAAATCGCAATACATTCTAATGCTCAAAAAGAAGAGAATAAGATTTAGAGAGCTGATAGAAAGGTCTCGTCACATAGGTAAACATGCGCCATGTTTGCGAGGTGTGACCAGATTTGTGCAATTCACATACATTTGACGTTTTAGGCAGAAGTGACCAACGTGACACTTGGATACCCTGCATGAATCAGTGATTTTGTTGCACTTGTATTCTCTCAGATGGATACAGTGAACAGTCAGTTGTAGGCAAGTGTGCTGTAGGTTGCAGATAAAGACGCTGAGATCGGTGCTGATACCCTGTCCTTGCCTTGCACATGTAGGTGTTCAATGATTGCCAGAACTGCGACTCAATACCGCTGTGTGGGTCGAAACCAGATTGGCAGTCACATAGGTAGATCAACTTTCCAATGGTGCTGTACTGGCATATGCCTTTCCTTTCGATTCGTTTACAAATGAGGGATTAGTTGTAAATTCGTACATTTGTTGATGTGGGCAACATGGTTTTTTAGTAGGATAGTGAATTGTGCTTTTGGAAGGCTTTGGTGATCTCACATTTGCTGAAAAAAGAGCGCCAAACTCTATTTGGTTGCTCGTCCCAGTGCCTGGATGGTCCTGTGTGTCGTGAGAAAATTAGATTGGGAAAAGCAAGCTGTGGCAGGAGATGTTTTCATTGACCAGTGAGGTCTTGTGAAAATTTTGGGGGGGATTTAGCGAAACTAAAGAGTCAGGCCTTGTTTTGTAATAGTGATCCATGGTTTGTTATTTGACACAAGTCTGGCTCTGCTCTTCTAGATCCCGGATTGCAAGAAAGTGGGACATACATCAGACATTCATGGGGAAGGGATCGTATTGGAGGAAACTGGGATAGGGGCATTATAGATGAGAGGTTCCTTGTATTATTTTGACAACTTCAATTGTATTTTTGTGGAGTCCCTATTATACAACTACATTCTAAGGCTCACTGGACTATCTTTATAAACTACAATGCACAATATTTAAATTAATTTTCACCAGTATCAATTTAGTTCTGAGCCAATTCTTTTCAGAGAAAGTAGTTTCTTATTTAAAAGCTTACTCTCTGAATGTACATCAGAGGTGGTCTTTGAATTCCCAAAGAACAATTTATCAGCTTCAATCCCAGCATTAATGTAGCTCATGTTCCTGGGATACAGGATTTGTTCAGAGCTGGGAAGTTAGCTAAATAGGTTTGTGGGCGGGGCAATGGCTTTTGAAATCAACAGGATGTTTCTTTGGCAGCAAGTTTGCAGAGCTCATGGCCGGGGAAATGTAGTTAGGAAAGTAAAAAATGTAGGTTTGGGACTACCTTGATTAAATTAGTCCATGCATAGGATGGGGAGAGGATGGTGAAGAACTAGGGCGCCCATTAGGAAGATGCAGAGCAAGAGGTTCAAGACATAAAATGTTGACTTTGTTGCCCAGCTGAGGTGCAGCATGAAGAACAGGTCAACATCAAATCTTAGTTCCTGGTAACTAAGTTGAAGACTAAGGGCAAGCAACAATATGAAAGGTAGCAAGGCATCATTGGTCGACAGGCCACAAGGCACATCCTCCTTCTTGGAGGCATACAAGCACTGGCAAATGGCATCATCCCAGCCTATGAAATGGAGGAGGCAATCCGCAACCCTTTCACGAACATGCGCTCCATGATGAAATTGAAACATAACTGGGTGTTATCAACATACATATCTGATTGCATCCGGATTACAACTCCTGGTATTTTTACTTCGTCACAAACAGGCACAAAATCTATTTTTCTGTGAGAAGAGCTCTACATTCTTTTGATCTGGGACAAGCATGGCTTGATCATTGAGCCTATGGAGGTTAAATGCCACATTCTGTATTCCAACTGTGATCACCTCTTTAAACTTACAGTATGTCGTAATCTAAAAGTACTACAAAAAAAGCAGAAATGGAGCAGTAGACCAAAGGTACCAGGAGGGTTACTGGGTCAAGGCATTCAGCCTTCTTCAGCATAATAATTCCACTGAGGTCATGGCACATTGACTTTTTGATTATACTCAAGAAAGTCTCAATGAAAACCTGTGCAGACTTTTATTCTATTCTACTTATGTGGTCTGAACACAGAAGGGAGAGGAATTCTCAATGGCGTGCTACTGTGCTTGCTGGTAGACTCTTCTGGTGGTACTCATGCAGAAGGAGTGGAAGCTTGGCGAAATCTGCTTACAAATAGACGCAGCTCTTAGGACCAGAACAGTGTCCCATGAACGTGCGCATGCGCTTTAGAGAACTCATCTGACAGTCTCTAGAGAGCCCACCACCTCTGATAGAAACTCACATGAGAACTTTCTGACACTCACATCAGCCCTTCCAAAACAAGTATAAAAAAGGTTCCCTTTTCAGATCAGGTGTGCCAATATGAACTGTACCAGTAGCAACACGCTCTACCCATTACTAATTTGAAACACTTTCTCGCTCACCCACCTATGTACCTACTGTTCTAAAGAAAGAAATCGGTTCCATTGACCATCTGTGCTGGAAAGAAATAGATAATCAAAAAGCAAACAAAATTCAAGGATCCTGGGGTTGCTATCTAAACCAGGCGATAGAGGACCTGCGTGCTGAAGACATTTGGAACGCCAGTTTTGGGAAAAAGGCCTTCAACAAACTAATCAATTCAACAACAAAACTCCTGTCAAATTCAACAGATGAGAATACTTTACTACAAAGACATCACGCCTGGACGGTGATCAGCTCATATGGCACAAGGAAGCCTCAGGAATATTTATCAGCTCATTTTTCTTTGATCTTAAAACATCAATTCATGAGACTGTGTTTCGGCATGTGGGAAACAAAGGATGGGCAATCGATCCTCATTAAACAATAAGAACACGAGACACCCGGAATCTTCTGCTGTCATCTTACTCATTTGACGTGTGAATAGTAGAGTGTTTTCTGAACTTTCATGAATGTGATGCAGTACTGCTTCTGCAATTTACAATAACGTGTGCACAGGCATTTGTAACATATATTTGTGTGCCTTGTGTCTGGTCGAGGGGTTCAGGGTCATCCCTTCGCCTGTAGCACCATACGACACTATTATCATATACACACAGAAGCGCACACGAGTAGGCGCCATCGTATACCACACAAATCCAAACCCTTCCCTTGCATCTGGGAAACAAAGGATCTTATCCCTTCATGGAAAGAACAAAGGCAAAACCGAGACTGCAGACTGTGTGGCTATAAATATGAATCACTTCAACATATTCTCTGTGCATGCCCAAAGCTACTAAAAGAAAGGAAGATTTTATTAAAAGAAATGTTTAACAACATGAACATTCGAACAAGTAGAGAAGCAGTAACCACCTGGCTCGGTGGGTCCTCAATCCCCCTAGTCTGCAGGGGGGTAAAACTTTTAAATCTGTATTTAAAGGAAATTGGTCAAAATCCTGTGGAGACCCAAACAGATTCTTAGAATTACTGGAACAATACAAAAAACTTGTAAAGAAAATAAGCTGTTTTACATATGGGTTTTTATAATGACATCGTTTTTTCAATTTTAAAAGAATTTTTATTAATTGTACTTTAGATGTAGAACAAAGACTAACTGTTTAAAATTCTATCAATGCTTTTTTATTAGCGCTGCTAAAAATGTTGTTTGGTGTAATGGTTTTTTCCAAAGACCGAACACTTAAATAAATAAACTAAAATAAACTAAAACACAAATGAACTCTCAGGCATCAGTCTAGAAGCATGGCTGGAATCAAGGGTGAATGAGAGAATGAGTACCAATCCGCTCAGAGGTATGTGCCTCTCCCTTCTATCTCAGAATGGGCTCTTTACAGGAAATGTTAGCTCGTTCCAGACAAGTACTTGGCAGGAAGTGCAGAGGTGGGAATTAGATTACAAGTTTTCTAGGCATATATCTATGTGTCGAATGAGTAGAGAACCAGAAATGAAGAAGCAGCTTTACTTCAATGTCAAGTAGCGGTTACGTCTGACCTACACAAACAGGTAGTAGCAGTTGACTTAGAAGTGATCAGCTAATGAAATAATGTTCTATGTTCCCTACAAACAATGTGAATCTACTAAAGAAAATAGACATCACCATCATTCTCATCAGACACAAGGCAGGGAGAGCTTCAGCCAGTCTGCTCGACATCAGATCTTGGCCATACCTCCCTGATGCCAGGGACACACTAGGTGAAGAGTACTCTGTAAATACTGAACTTCCCTATGCTCCGCCTGCTCCAAATGGAAACACTTGTAGTCAAGGTAGTGTAAAGCAGAATCGAATGGCATACCCCGCCTACCGAGTATGTATTTGCCAGAGATATTATACTTCTTTTCCTTCCAAGGACCAAGGTAAATATACAGCTTTTAAGAGGATTTATTTACACTTTTTTTAGCAATGTTTGATGCTAGTAAGGCCAAAAGTCCTATTCTCTTAAGGAAGACAAAGGCTCGCTGTCCATGTTCAGTATTTTAGATTACCAGACCTGTTTTGTGAATTTAAAGCATGCCAAAGAAATGCATGCCTGTGGAGGACTGAAAGAAGTGTACACATACCTGTAAAAATCACTCTCCGGGTCACTGTGGCGCAGCTGGAATGGCAATTTTGGGATCTTTGAATCCAAGGGACGCAGGTCATCAGGCAGTAACGGGGTAACTGGACGGGGTGGCAGTGGCTCGCTCTCTTCTACTTTGACGCCTTCTGTGGGTTGCTGGTTCGGAGCCTGGCCTGCGGCAATCAGACCGCGCAGGCGCCGGTTGTGTTGGATCAGCTGGATGGTGTGAATGGTCAAGCTGCAGGGCTCCGAGGGGATATCCAGCATGGTGGTGTGCCGAGGCTTGTTGGCTGAGGGCTGGTGTAATGGAGGGTCTTGCACTTCCACAGTCCTGAACTCACGCTGCAGCAGATCAAATGAGCTTCGGCTAGCCTGGCTGGAGGAAGCCGGTATTTCACCCCAGCATTTCATCATCGTGCCTCTGGTGTTAAAGCATCACATAGGGACCGTGTGAAATGATGAACTGTGTGGCCTGTGAGTAACGTTGATACAAAAATACATTTAAGATCTTTCAAACAGAACATATAATTTGTAGGCACGAAATGTCCAGATGAGAACTTTTTCCAGGATTCAAAGCCATCGATTGAACTGTCCTGATTTTAAGAACTGCACAAGCTTGACAATTCTAATTCAGAAGATACATGTGTACCACAAAAAACATGCCTGCCAGAGAGAAAGAAAAGCAGAATATTTAGGGTTTATTCACATAATTATAATGTCTCAAAAGTTACAGGATTTAATGAGGCTGCAGAATCACAGCCCAGATAAATGTGTAACAAGCGAAATGAAATTTCTCTCTGCAAACAGTTAACCTAATTCAACAAGTTACTACTGCACAACCTAAGCAGCGACTAGCGTAATGACAGACAGTGAATGAAGAATCCAAAATGCACACTTGCACCATGAACTATTCTGTAAATAAGTATAAACTTTCCCCAGTGCACCATCACCTCTCAAACTTTTGCAATTGCTAGGAAAACATATGTCCCATCCGATTTATAGTTCCCGATTTCCTTACTGAATGTAAGCAGCACTGAAGTCTCTCTTCTTAGAAATTGAAAACTCGATCTGTCGATGTACCAGCCAATGTCTTATATCACCACCCTGGCCAATGACTCCAAAACTGTAAATATGAAATACAATGAAGCCTACGTTTGTCTTAGTCACACTTGTCTAAACCATAAATTATCTACCTTTTTTATGTGCAACCACCAACATCTGGTGTCTTGTGTGCATATGTGTTACCAAGTACAGCACTTGTTTGAATGAGTCTCCAATGTAAATAAATACAGTCTCATTGGCTGTACTTCCCTGTAAATGTGAACTATTGTCCCCCTTCAGACTCTACTGGCTTCTATTATTATGTAACGACCTCTGCACAAAAGGCGATGGAAATAGTACTTGAAAGTAGCCTCAATCACTGACAATCGGTCTAGGTAGCATTCCAATCCATCGTTTTTTCACTTAGACTGCTCTTTAGCCAGAGGCATGCATTATGCAAATCAGTACTGATCCTGCTGCTCATGAAAACAGTCCGTCCCGAACCGTCAAGCAAAGCTCCTTTCAAGGGGAACACAATCCCCACTGTCTCAAATGCACATATTTCTGCACTGATGTACCGCATTTTCAGCAGCAATTGCTGAGTCCCACATTATTACAAAGGTGACTACAATAAAACACATCACTTGTATGCAAATCTGTTAAAAGTACAAATTGTTAACTTTTTTTTACAATATAATTTATTTAAAATAGCCTATAAACAGTGGGTCTTAGCCTTTTGACTTCTAAGGACCCCCACTTAAGAATTACTGGAATCTGGCGACCCCCACTGAATCATTATTGGAAACCGGGGACCTCCTACTGAATCTGGGGACCCCAGCCTAAGCAATTTCGATGATTTGAACAGCAAAACACAACAGAAAAAAAATATGGAAACAAGCATTTATCAAACAAATACACAAATTATAAAATATTTTATTTAATTCACAAATACATAAAAAAAATCTAAATTTTACTTTTAATGGGAAGGTTGCAGCTCTTCTAAATTCAATTAAAGCCACCCATCGGTCAATACTATATTATGTTTCATGCACTTCTCCCGTAAATCAATCTGAGGATACTAATGTAATTTTTAGCCTAGAATTTCAAATTCCTTCACATTTACAAAATATCTTAAATTTTTGGGTTCAACATTATATATTATCTACTGGCGGTCGCCAGTAGATAGTTATAGTTACAACCTATTATCCATAGGAAATCCGCGACATTCTATTTGAAATAACTCTCTTGCCGGTTGACGTATCTTCGCAAAATTTTCAAACTTTGTGGGGCGCTCCGGTCCGCTCCTACCCTGAAAGTCTCGGGGGATTCGTCAAGCGGGGGCCGAGAAAAAGGGGGTCCCAAAGCGTGTTTTCCCCATGCAATTTTCCATAGGAAACTTTAGACACGGCTACAGCCCGAACTGCTGAACGGAATTACACCAAATTTGGCAAAGAGGTAGTTCTTGGTTCAGAAAGAACCCTTTTTGTTAAATGGTGTAAATCCGTTCAGTAGTTGCTGAGAAAATCAAAAGTAAAAGTACATATATATCTATGGGCACGGAGGATTCGCGCACCCTGAGCGCACCCTGCGCGCACCATCCCGATCACGAGCTGCATGTTAATTGGCTGTCAGCTGGCTGTCAACATTCCAATTCAGGAAATGTTGGCAGCCATTTTGTCCCTCGGTAGAACCGAGGGACAGAAACAAGTGCGCAAAGCGCACAAAGGGAGCAGGGTAGAAACACCCTGACCCCTAGAGCTTGCTCAAGGGGTCCCACAAGGACCCCCTGGGCAAAAAAAAAAAAAAAAATTTAAAAAAATCGGCAGGATGCGCTCAGGGTGCGCTCATCCTGCCGAAAAATAAAAATAAAAATCGAGCGCGGTCTCCCGCGCTTCGGTGTATTTGCCCCGGGTGGCCCAAGTCCCGGGGGCATGGTGGGGAGTTTAATTTTATGTGTGGGGGCCTCAAAGGGCCCCCAAGCGCCCGAGGACCGCCACCCCCGGGGCTTTCTTTTAAAAATGGTGCGGGAGGGCTCTGAGCCCTCCCGCAGCCCGAGACCACCACCTCCCGGGGCTTTTTAAAAAATTAAACAACCTGTGTGGGGGCTCCAGCCCCCACACGCCCGAGGACCGCCACACTCCCGGGGCACTAACAAATTAAAATGGGGGTCCGTTTTGGACCCCGAAGCCCGGGGACCACCACCTCCCCGGGGCTGTGCTGATGTAGGGGAGGGGGCCGCGCGGCCCCCTCCTGGAAGCCCTTGATGGCCCTGGGGACCGCCACCCCCAGGGCCGGCTCCTACAGTGTCCCGGGGTGCCTACCCCGGGACACTGCTGTTTGCAATGACAGGGACGGGAGCCTCGCGGCTCCCGTCCTGTCATTGCAAACTTGCTTTGGATATTGGAAGAGAGCAGGAAACCTGCTCTCTCTTCCAATATCCAAAGCAGATGCTTTCCACATGGGGAGCAGCATGTCAGCTGCTCCCCATGTGGAGACTAGCAATGCCGGCTCCCAAGGGACGTGGGGAGCCGGCGGGACTGTGGGGGGATTGGGGACCCCCCACAGTCCCCAACGGAGAGGAGCCAGCCCGGGGGATGGAGTCCCGGGGCAAGTAGTGGCCCAGGAGGGGGCCACACAGCCCCCCTCCCAAAAAATAAAAAAAATAAAAAAAAATGGAAAGGCCGGCCCCGGGAGATGGGGTCCCCGGGGCCTTAAATGGGCTGAGGAGGGGGCCACGCAGCCCCCCTCCCAAGAAAATATAAAAAAGGCCATGCCCCGGGGGATGGGGTCCCGGGGCCAATACGAGGCCCAGGGAAGGGGGCCACGCGGCCCCCTTCCCGTTTTTTAAATAAAATTAAATTTAAAAAAAGGGGTAAGGCCCTGGGGGATGGGGTCCCCAGGGCCCAAAAACAGGGAAAAAGGAAGGGGGCCACACAGCCCCCTTCAGGAGACAAAAAATATATATTTTTTTAAAAACGATCGGGCCCGCAGGCCCCGCCCCTTTCCTTCACCACTCTGCAAACGCGCCCCTGGCGCGTTTGCAGAGGAAAACGAATTCCCCTTGAATACTGGGGGTCCCTGGGGGCCAACTAGCCCACCAGGAACCTCCAATATGCGCCAGGGGGCTGCGTTGCAGAGACGTGTAGAGAGGCCACACCCCTTTTTACACCTCTCTGCAACGCAGCTCTGTGGCGCTTTTGAGGTATATGGTGGGCTAGTTGGACTCCGGGGACCCTCAGGATTCAAGGGGACTTAATCCCCACTTAAAACGTGCCACGGGCGCGTTTGCACAGTGGTGAAGGGAGGGCGGGGCTTCAGGTGACATGTGTGCAAACAGGCCCCGTGGCGCGTTTTAAGATGGGGAATTAAATCCCCTTCAATCCTGAGGGTCCCTGGGGGCCAACTAGCCTAACAGGTACATCCAGAAAGCGCCACAGAGCTGCGTTGCAGAGAGGTGTAAAAAGGGGTGTAGCCTCTCTACACGTCTCTGCAACGCAGCCCCCTGGCGCATATTGGAGGTTCCTGGTGGGCTAGTTGGCCCCTAGGGACCCTCAGGATTCAAGGGGACTTAATCCCCCAACTTAAAACGCACCACGGGCGCGTTTGCACAGATGTCACCTCAGGCCCCGCCCCCTCCCTTCACCATTGTGCAAATATTCTTCTAAAATCATCCGAAATACGAATTCCGATTTACTCACCTGTTATCAGGAGAGACCTCAGTGCTGTATCTTTCAGCCCAGTACTGGTCCTGAAAAGTAATTTTAACCGTACTTACCAGTAACTTGAATTTCCTTCCATAGGCTAACATTGACTGGTTTCACTTGGAAATTCTTCTAAGTGTGGAGTTTTGGAACTTTAAAATATTCCTCTAAAATCAGCCGAAATACGAATTCCGATTTACTCACCTGTTATCAGGAGAGACCTCAGTGCTGCATCTTTCAGCCCAGTACTGATCCTCAAAAGTAATTTTAACCGTACTTACCAGTAACTTGAATTTCCTTCCATAGGATATCATTGCCTGCTTTTTGCTGAAAAAGTTTCTAAGTGTTGATTTTTGAAACATACAAATATTCCTCTAAAATCAGCCGAAATACGAATTCAGATTTACTCACCTGTTATAAGGAGAGACCTCAGTGCTGTATCTTTCAGCCCAGTACTGGTCCTGAAAAGTAATTTTAACCGTACTTACCAGTAACTTGAATTTCCTTCCATAGGCTAACATTGACTGGTTTCACTTGGAAATTCTTCTAAGTGTGGAGTTTTGGAACTTTATAATATTCCTCTAAAATCAACCAAAGTACGAATACCAATTTACTCACCTGTTATCAGGAGAGAACCCAGTGCTGCATCTTTTAGCCCAGCACTGACCCTGAAAAGTAATTTTAACCGTACTTACCAGTAACTTATATTTTCTTCCATAGGAATCCATTATCTGGTTTTCAGCAAAAAAGTTTCAAAGTGTTGATTTTTACAAACTACAAATATTCCTTAAAAATCACCTGTATGACTTAAACGCATTCTTTCAACTGTTTACAGGAGATGCACCAGTGCTGGATCCAGGATCCAACACTGAGTAAGAAAAAGTAACGATAACAGTTTTTACCTGCTAAGTGAATTTCCTTCCATAGGATAACATTGGTGATTCTATGAGAAAAAGTTTCTAAGTGTCAACTTTTAAAATACAATAATATTCCTTAAAAATCACGACTGTAACCAAAACGCTTTTACTCAACTGTTTACAGGAGATGTACCAGGACTGAATCTAGGATCCAGTCCTGTGGTTAGAAAAAGTAATCCATAAAGTAACTAATTGCATTTAACTAGAAATTCACATTGAGCTGAATGTTGCATTGTGTTTGAAAATGTGTTGCCCATTGCAACAACTGTAACTACTGTACTTAAAAGTCTATTGCCTATGTGCAAAGTATTTAAACTAAAGTAATTCATTCTGAGAAAGTATTTTTTGTAATGTAATGTATAATGTAATTACAATGTAATTTAAAAATAAAATATGTTAAAAAAATTGTTTCTAAAAATGTAGTAAATCAGTATGAAAAAAATTAATATAACAATTAATACATTTAAAAATTGTCATTTACAAAACCTTTGAAATTCACTGAAAAAACCGTAGGTATCAGGCACGTTATAGTTAGAAATTAGCATTTAAAAAACCTTTGAAATTCACTGAAAAAACCATAGGTTTCAGACACGTTATAGTTACAAATTAGCATTTAAAAAACCTTTGAAATTCACTGAAAAAACCATAGGTTTCAGACACGTTATAGTTACAAATTAGCATTTAAAAAACCTTTGAAATTCACTGAAAAAACCATAGGTTTTAGGGACAGTTATAGTTACTTGGACATTGCACTCGTACAAAACCCGTGAAATTCCCCCGTTATAGTTAGTTCAGCTAACTATAACTCGCGCCCCGCAATGCACTGCTGATGACGTCACATATTACATCACTCATGACATGGTCAGTGACATCACTGATGACATCACTGATGACATCTCAAATGACATCACTGATGACATCATCCACGTGATAATCTGATGCACCTCCTCACACCCTAATATAATCTTTGATACACCCACTCTAAATTACAGACTGCCATTCGCAAAACCATAGACACTCCAACACCAATAACTACATACCCACTCACTGATTCTTAGGTCTACACACACACATCCACTCACTCACCCGTACAGTAACTCATACTTATGGTCACTCAGTACAGGACTATCATATGCACTCTTACTCCTATATAGACACTCAAACAACGCCACTCATCCATAGAGATACTCAGACACCTAGTCAGTCATGCAAATAATTAAACACACTGACATTTACTCACCTATACAGTTATACACACACCAGCTCACTTACTCATACAAATAGTAGCACATTGTTACGCTCTTATACAATCACTGATACAAGCACACACTCATCCATACAGCCACTATCACAATCACTCACTCTTGCTTATAGCTATTTATATACTCCAACACACATATATACTGCCTTTCACATATGTAGTTACTCACACATGTACCACTGGGACATACATTCACTCACTAACACACTCTTACACACACTTACCCACCCATACAGTCTATCACAGATGCACTCTTGAAACCATCCACCCAGTGAATTACCCACTCACACATCTATGCACAGAGTTGCACACACCCCTCCCACACAAACACTCAGGCACCCATACAGATACTCAGACAAGCATTCAATAACTCATATAGACACTCATTTAGCTATTCACAAACACATGCAGCCACTTACACAGCAACAGACAGACGGATACAGACATTCACCCAGATTAGTCACTAACCCATGCATTCAGTAAGATACATTAAATCACTCACTTAAAGAGTCAGTCACGCACTTACTAAATCATCCATACAGACACTTACACACCCACTCATTCTTCAATACGTCTTTTCCTATATATATTAAAAATATTTAAACTTTACAGAAACACACAGTCACTGGATGATGTCATCAGTGATGTCATTTGAGATGTCATCAGTGATGTCATCAGTGATGTCACTGACCATGTCATGAGTGATGTAATATGTGACGTCATCAGCAGTGCATTGCGGGGCGCGAGTTATAGTTAGCTGAACTAACTATAACGGGGGAATTTCACGGGTTTTGTACGAGTGCAATGTCCAAGTAACTATAACTGTCCCTAAAACCTATGGTTTTTTCAGTGAATATATATATATATATATATATATAAATAATCTCATATGCATTGCAAATAAAAACAATTTTTTTGCTGGCCCCCCCCCAACATTGACAAAGCCTATAGGGCACGATGTAATGTAATAAGTAAGATTTGACTTTTCTCGATGTCAGTACATAATGTTATGTGTTACAAAGTGGCAGGCAGACACAGAGAGCAGGGCAGTTTAGGCATATGGGGCTTAGTAAGACTCTCAGGGCCTGGTGACCAAGAGACACAGAGCTCCAGTTAACCAAGAGCCCCCTGAGCAAGAGGAATATGGGAAAGGGTAACTCACAGTCATACGCATAAAGCAGCACACAAAGGTATAAAGGCTGCAGTGGCCGACAGACGCTCAGACAGGCTAACCCATTAGTATAGAAAGCAATGCGATCAAGAGGCATATTGATCGGAGAAATCAAATGACGTATGAGATTAAGTGGCCTATATGCAAAAGGGGTAGGTAGGCTTGCCAAGGGGCACATATGGGAGTGTAACCAATGGGCACCTGTGGCGTGTCACCTCATTTGCTAATGAGGTCACTGTTAGAACTCTCAGAGGTCTCTCTTGTGAGAAGATTCTGAGGTCTGGCAGTTGCTGCGCCACCGCCGTTGGATGAGGTGTATATTAAAATAAACACCACTTACCTGTTCTACGTCTCGTCTCTACTTGAAGCGACATCACAATTTGGCGATGCTGGATGGGATGCTTCACGTTTCAAGTGGTTACACCTCAACAAGGCGGGGAGTTGAAGTGAGACCTTTAAGGTGGTGTTGTCTGTCGATGGTCCAGCAGGCATCGCAAGCGAGTGAATTCGGCTAAGCTCATCATCGTGAAGTTGTGGGTCCACTTCAAAGGTTGCACGGTCTTCGTCCGATTTACAGTTGTGCTGCCTTGGCTATTGAAGTTGCTGCGTAGGTCTGGTTTGAGTCTGACGCCGCTAGCAAGCCGATCCAGGTATGTGTGATGCCTGACATAGGTTCAGAGGTACGACTATTCGCCCTCTAACCCGTAATATGTGATAAAAACAAGTTAGGAGGAACGACGCTTCGCCCTCCGACGTTGTATTTCCCTTGAAATTGGCGCATGCGTGGCCTGTCAGGAAGTTTTTTTAAAAAGAAGAGATCTTCACTACACAACTAGAGCGCGCTAACGGCAGGAAGAGGATTGCCATTTGTGCGCTTATTGCTTGATAAGTGAGAAGCTTTAACAAACAGCTAGTGCGCGACTCAAAATAAAGAGGAACGACGCTTCGCCCTCTTTAGTTTTGAGGGAAGTCAAGTATAATTGTGTTTGTGCGCGTCTGTCCTACTAGTTGAAAAGTATTATTAAAGCAAATGGTGCGCGACCCAGAGTAAAGAGGAACGACGCTTCGCCCTCTTTAATGTTGTTACAAGTAGAGTTTTATTGCAGCATTTGTCAGTAGAAATTAATTAAAAGATTGACAAGAGGAAGAGTTCACTTGAGAGTGATTTTATGGAACAAATCGTTTTTATTGGTTTAGTCGGGAGGTGCGGTTACACCTGAACACCGCTATTTGCCTACAACCACAGGGGCCGGCAGCTAAAGAACAATGCAATATAAATATGTCTCACGTCACTGCTTGCAGTCCAATATTGGTAGGCAGGCGGTATTCAAGGTGAGGCAATTCAGGCCGGGAAAGCTGTACTTTCAAACAGTATAGGCTTTAGCGTGCTGTCCCGCCTTAATAAGCAAACAGTAGATAAGAAACACCCACCCTCCCTCCCACCCCGCAAAAACACATAAAAAGAAAAGGAGAAGAAGACAGGGGGACCGTACCACCTACACCAAAGGAATGTGCGCCATCCCGCAGAGCCCGTTGAAAACCACCCAAGTCATACTACACCCTCATGTAGGGGTCGCTATGTCCGGAGGGAGGAATGAGTCGTAGCACCTGTAGGAGTTTGGGGCAGGTGACCTCGCGTAAGTCCTTCGAAAGCATTGTTATAAAGGGGGCCCAGAGCTCGGCATATTTCTGGTATTCGTGATCGTGACTCATCGTTAGCCGTTCCATGGCCAGGGTCGTCCAAAGCCTATGCAACCAGGCCGTGTGGTCCGGCACCGTAACAGTACCCCAGTGGATTAGGATTGCCTGGCGCGCCGCCAGCAAGGCTAATGCCATCTGTCTGCCTCTAAGGGACCGTAGTGGAAAAGTGATTGGGTTAGACAGTCCTAGCAAAGTGTAGGCCGGGAAGCGGGGAATCTCGGTGTCAAATGCAACGTCAATGTCGTTAAGCACCTGGTCCCAATACCTCTCCAGCCGTGGGCAGTGCCATAGAAGGTGTGAAAGGGAGCCAGTCATGCCACAACCCCGCCAGCATTCTTCAGTGTGATTCTTGTCCCATTGGTGTATCCTTGCTGGCGTGAGATACCAGTAGGACGCCACCTTGAAGGCAGATTCAGTCCCTGCAGTGTTGTAAGCCGTGTGGTGCGCCCTATAGAAAATGTTGTCCCACTCCTTGTCTGTAAAGGCCACGTCCCAGTTCTGCTTCCCATCTAGCCTGTCCGCGGGAGCGCCCCCCTGCCGCGCGTGGAGCAAGGAAGGTATAGAGTTCTGTGATGAGATGCTTATCATCTGCCTTGTGCGCTATCCAGTTCTCGAAGGGGGTGAGTTTACGAGAGACGTAGGGAAGGAGGGCCGGGAAAGTAACCCAATGCCGGAGCTGAAGGTAGAAGAACTCATCTGTCTGGGGTAGGGAAAGGTCCAGACGAACCCGGTCAAAGGGGATAATACCCTCAAAGTCAAACAGGTGGCCTGCGCGCTTACATCCAGCCTCTCTCCAGCGTTGAGCAACAACGCTCTTACATCCTGGAGGGAAATCTGGGTTATCTACCAGCGGCGTCATGGGAGAGGGAAAGGTCGTGAGGCCTCTCGTCAACGCCGCCGCATCCCACACTTTCATTGTTGCTGCCGTAACTGGAGAAGAATAAAGGCCCCAAGAGCGGGCGCGCCGGGAAAGCCATATTTCACGCCAGACGTTCACCCCAGCCACGGTCTGGTCCATGAAGGTCCAGTGCTTCTCTGAAAGGGGTCGATTCCACTCCAACACATAGCGTAGATGGGCAGCCTGGAGGTATCTGAGGACCATCGGCATCTTCACCCCTCCATCATTTTTGGGACGTGATAATTGTGCTATAGATAGCCGTGCCTTCTTATTACCCCATATGAACTTGTTTAGAGCAAGCTGAATGTTGCGTAGAGCTTTAGGCGGCGGCGTCAGCGGGAGGGTCTGAAAGAGGTAGAGAATGTGCGGTAAAATTGTCATTTTGACCGCTGCTATGCGCCCAAACCACGACAGGTTATGCTTAGTCCACCTATCCAGATCCCTCCTCGTCTGTGACACCAAGAGCGAGTAGTTTAGTTCTAATATGCGTGGAATCGAGGGGGTCAGAAGGATGCCTAAATAAGGCGCAGTGTCGCTGATCCAATGTAAAGGGAGGGACTGCCTAAGGGCTTCCGCCTGGGCTCTCGGTAGAGACAGATTAAGGACCTGGGACTTGCCAAGGTTAACCTTAAAGCCCGAGATCCGCCCAAATAATTCGAGTTCGTCAATGAGGGCAGGAAGCGAGATAGGGGGCTGGGTAAGGGAAAGGATGACATCGTCCGCGTAGAGGCTGATTTTATGGACATCGCCTCCAAACCTGATGCCTAGGATGTTAGGGTGATCGCGAATTTTCTGTGCGAGGGTTCCAGATAAAGTGCAAATAAAAGAGGCGAAGTGGACACCCTTGCCTCGTTCCCCGGGCTATCGCAAAGGAAGAGGAGGAAGTTCCGTTAACCCGAACAAAAGCCTGGGGAGCCCGGTACACGCACTTCACCCATTGGATAAAGCGGGGGCCAAATCCGGAAGCTGCGCAGGACGTCGAAGAGATATGACCAGCATACTCTGTCGAACGCCTTTTCGGCATCGACCGCAAAAGTATTGCTGCTTTTTGGGAGCGGTGGACACTATCAATGAGATGGAGGAGGCGCTTGGTGTTGTCGCTGCCTTGGCGCGTGGGGATGAATCCCGCCTGGTCTGGGTCTATCAGACCGGCCATCAGGGGTTCAAGCGAGTTGCGAGTATTCCCGTTAAAAGCTTCACGTCCACATTGAGCAGCGAGATCGGGCGATAGGAGCTGCATTGCCCAGGGTCTTTGTTAGGCTTGAGAATTACGGAAATCGCCGCCTCCGACATAGAATCCGTCACCGCCCCATATTCTAAGAAAAGAATTGTATAGGCGGGTTAAGAGGGTGCTACTTCATGACAAAATGTTTTATAAAACAGGGCAGGGAAGCCATCGGGGCCCGGCGATTTGTCAGGTTTCAGCCGGGAGATAGCAGAAATCACTTCGTCCAGTCTAATGGGGTCCTCCAGCTGCTCTGCCTGCACTGAAGGGAGGCGAGTGAAGTTGCTGGATTCGAGGTAGGCCTGTGCATCAGGGGGATTGTAAGACTCTGCGCTGTAGAGTGCCTGGTAGAAGCGGCGAAACTCTTCTGCAATCTGGGAGTCCAAGTGGACCTCCTCCCCATTGGACCGTGTCAGGTAGGAGATATTCCCCGCCACCGCCCTGGCACGTAGTTTGCGGGCTAACATTTTCCCACACCTATCACTTCCCAGGTAAAATCTATGTCGGAGCGCAGCAGCGCAAACTCCGCTCTATCAAAGTCCAGTCGCTTGAGAAGCAATCGCTTCTTTTCAAGTGAGCGCCCCACCCTCTGCGCCCCTGTGCGCTTATGTATCGCTTCTAGCTCCGCTACTTCCTTCTCAAGGTCGGAACGGACCTCACGACGTCTCCGATTATCCGCAGCAGAGATGGCAAGGAATTCACCGCGAATCACCGCCTTGAGAGTTTCCCAAACGGTAACCAGAGATGTCTCCCCATTGTCGTTGTGTTGGAGATATTCTAAAAGCTTGGTGCGCACGCCCTGTACTACGTGGGGGAATGCAAAAGGCCTACGCGCAGTCGCCAGCGGGTAGGGATACGCTCAACCCCTGCAGGACTCAGGGAGATAGAGATGTGTGCATGGTCGGATAGAGAGCGTGGAGCTATTGTGGAATCGCTGACCCTATGGAGGAGTGCAGGAGAGACCCAAAACATATCTAAGCGTGCATATGATTTATGTGCTGCCGAATAGTATGTGTAATCACGGAGGCCTGTATGTTGGACCGCGCCATATATCATGAAGGCCGTTATCTGCCATCCATTGTTTGCCTTCTGGAGGAGAGCTCCTACCTGAGAGTACCGTTGGCCGGAGCGGTCCCAATCACTATCCATGACCAAATTGAGATCCCCGCCTATCACTAAAGCAGCGTCTGGGGAGGAGAGACCCTCGGACACCTGGCGGCGGAGGAAAGCCTCCTGGTGGGCATTAGGTGCATAAATGTTGAGGAGTGTAAAAATAGTAGACCCCCATTGAATCCGCAGCGCCAGGACTCTCCCTTTGAGCTCATACAGAGTGGACAGCACCTTACCCTCAAATTTAGACCCAAGCAAGATAGCTACCCCATTCTTCTTTGTTGAGTCAGAGGACCAATACGGACGGGGGAAGCGCCGGGAGCGCATGCGGGAAGTGTCTTTAGCAAGCAAATGGGTCTCCTGAAGGAGACATATGTCTCCGTCTGACTGTTCCAATAGGGAGAGAATCGCTGTTCGTTTTGTAGGGTGATTAAGGCCTCTCACATTGAGGCTGACTATCTTTAGGTGTCCAGGCATAGTGGGTGGGAATTAGCATGCAAGGGCCCATCGTGGATGCTGGCGCACAGCCCGGTGTATGGGCGGGAGGGAGTGCAGGCCCATAGGTGAGGGATGGGAATGCAGAGACTGGTACGGGGGATCCCTAAAAAAAAGGCAATGGGTACATGTAAAAAAACAACCCACAAACACGCAACCCCAAGTAGAAACAATAGACAACAGTTCGTCTGGCAGGCATAGCCTAACGGGAACATGGTCCTGAGGAAGACCGTAGTGTAGGATACCTGGAAAACCAAGAGCTGCAGAGAGGCACCTAGTTGGATCAGGAGAGGTGGTCATCTCATGTGCCCCTCCGGCTGTGCTTTGCAACATCCATCCCCATGGTCTATACTTGAGTGGTCAAGTGGAACACTAGCGTTCTTGGGACTGGGAGAGGGAAGAGAGCACCGCCTCTCGTTCTTTCGCCACTGCTTCCGGATCTGGTTTCAGCAAAGTCGAGGTCTGCCCAACAGTCTGCCAACGGGGTGGTCGCCGCAGGGACCGGGCCCCGGGGTCGCCACCCTTTATCGAGTCATCAGCGTGGTCTAGTCCCAGCAGATCCAGAGCCTCCCGCAGTGAGCGCATTTGTCGCAGCTTCCCCTGGTGTTTAAAAATTATGCGGAAGGGGTGGCCCCAGGAATAGGGAATGCCGTTGTCACGCAGATAGGAGGTGACCACTCGGAACTCCCGTCGCTTGGCCAAAGTGGAGGCTGCGAGGTCCTGAAAGAGGGCCGGAGAGCGTCCTTGGAACTGAATCGGCTGCATCGTTCGGGCTTTGCGAAGAATCTGCTCTTTAAGCTGGAAATCGTGCACACACACACAAGGATATCCGGCGGGGCGCCTTCTCTCCTCTAGGAAGGCCCACCACGGTGAAACGCGATCCATCTGGATCTCCTGGTGGCTGTCATCTCCTAGCACATGTTCAAAGAGGGCCCTGACGTATGCTCGCAAGTCTTCTCCTTCCGCCTTCCAGGGCACCGCTCGGATGCGAATATTATTCCTCCGTGAGCGGTTTTCAAGATCCTCTGTGTGTGCCTGCAGATCTAGATTGTGATCCCGCAGCCTCAGCATTTCTTGCTGTAGTTGATGAAGATCTTCCTCCCGCGTGAGTTCACGTTCCTCAAGAGCAGCCACCCTCTCGCCCACTTCGTCAACATCCCGCCGGACTTCTTTGAGATCTGCCGTGATCTGCCCTTTAAGGTCTAGGATGTCCTCCTTGATGGCGGCGAACAGCTCCATCATAAAGGCCTTTGTGGCTGGTTCATTCGCCCCTTCAATCAATGCGGGATGGCCCAGGGCCTGGGCTCCCGCCTGGGCTGCATCGGAGGTGCCAGACTGCTTCGGCAGGAGGTCCTTGAGGGTCTTCTCCTTTTCGCCCGGGCCGTCACCATGTCTCGTCAGTGGTGCCGGGCGGACGCCAGGGGAGGGTAGCCGGTCGGGGCCTCGCAGGTGCACCGTGCACAGTACTGCCCCGGTTCCCAGGCCAGGGCGGCAGCCCTCCCACCCGTGCCAGGAGACCTACTCACTATCCCGCTGGAGCCGGTAGATGCAGGGGGGTAGCCCTCAGGCTGGTCTCTTCGCTTGGACTAGCCGCAGTAGAGGTCAGGCCAGCCACCAGGATATTGCGTCGTCTTCTCCACCCTGTGGGTCTTAGCTGTTAGTCCATCGGGAGGGCTAAGCTTGCGTGCCAGTGGGGCAGCCCGTCTAGGGATGCCCAGAGATCTTGCTGACCTCTCCCCAATGAGGAGAGATGCCCGCTCACGAGGCCCTCAGGAAGCTGCGCACGGCCTGCGCCGGATAAGCTGCGGTGAGAGGGCCAGATGATCCTTGCCCGGTGGGCCCGAGGGTGCCAGTTCTGCTAGCAGGGACGGCCGCCGCTCCGCCAGCAGAACACCAGGGGCGGGGTCCGAGGCACGGAGGAGAGGAGCGGCCCGCCAGGACCCGGATCCACCACCGCGCCGTCTAACTCCTGCAAGGCTGTGCGCGGCCACTTCTATCGGGGGTGAGCTGGCGCCAACGGGCGCGATTCGCCGGCCGAGTCGTGGCCAGGAAGTGTAGGCCCCTTTGCAAGATGGCGGCTGAAGAGTAGACTCGCTCCAGGAGGGTATAGCGCTCTCAACAAGGATAGTGCCTGCCTCCGTGCCATGCAGGAGGATCCCTCGCTTCTGCCCCCTGGTGTGATGGATGGGGCCACAGGTTGTAGAACAAAGCCGCCGACCTGGGGGGGCGCCGGCCGGCCGAGCCAACAAGCAAAATGGCGGGCGCACCACGTACCTCTTACGGGTCCGCGACCCCCATTCACGCGGCCCCACTGCCGCCGAGCCCCCGACAACACACTCGCTGGTCCCGGGGCTGTTTGCAATATCGGCGGCAACCCAGGAGCGCGTAGCCGCAACACCGCTGTAGCTCCAGTGTCGGCCCCCTCAGCAGTGCCGCCACATCCGCCGTACCTCCTCCCGGATCTCCGGCGTAGCTCCGGGGATCACTCCGTTGGAAGCACCAACGCGGCTACGAATCAGCTCCTCGGCCGCAGCGGAGGGTCTTCCAGCTATGCCTTGTTCGCCACAAGAAGACCAGGGGATGGGGCTGAGACAATGCTAAAGAACGGCGGCGCCGGAGGGACAGAACAACACGTCCTACCGAGCCGCCATCTTGGCTTGAGAGTGATTTTAAACACAGAAGAACAATTAACAAGGATAGGAGGAACCAGGAATTTCATAACAAAGCATCATTAGTTTAATGGAACTTTTTTATGCATTTACATGTAATTATTCATTGGTGTGTTTCATAAATGTATTTAAGATCTAGTTAATTGCGTGGATACGTAAGTAAGTTAATTTTGTTGTGAAGTACAATTTACATTTCAAAAGTGAAAATGCAGAATGTATCATCACCTCCTTTCTCCTGGTGAACCATCTATTGAGTGGCCAAAGTGGAAGAAAGTGTTTAGCAACTATGCACGAGTTTGTGGCACCAATTTGAGTGCAGAACGAAAACATGCTTTGTTACTACATTGTTTAGGGGCAGAAGGGCAGGATGTTTTAGAGAATTTACCTGATCTTCCACATGCTGAAGCAAGAGATTTAAATGAATATGAAATTGCAATGGCAAAGTTAGATCGACATTATTTGCCACGTGCAAGTACCATTCTAGAAAGGTATCATTTTGGTTTAAGATGTCAGGGTAAAGATGAATCTGTTGAAGATTTTGTAACTTCTTTAAGAAAATTGGCTTCTAAGTGCAAATTTGGAGGTGCAGCAGAAGAGAGGATTAGGGATCAGTTTCTGCTTCGCTGTAACAGTGATAAGATACGTGAGGAATTATGGATGAAAGATGAGCCTCCCCTTGATGAAGTGCTCATTGTTGCTAAGCAAGTGGAACACATGATGAGGTGTGTTAGTGAACTTAAAGTTGAGAAAGAAGAACATGTTCCTAGTTCCTCTGCAAAAGAGAGTACTGTTGAGGTGTGTGTTGTTAAGTCTTCTGGAGTTAAATCCCAAAGTGTTCCAGAAGTTAAACAACCCTCTGAAGTTAGAGGTGGCAGGATTAAAGAACAAAATTTTAATGTAACATGTTTCAGATGTGGTTATGCTGGTCATACAGCCAATGACAGATTCTGTCCAGCTTTGTCACAAGCCTGTAATCTATGTGGTGTCAAAGGTCACTTTAGCAAGTGTTGCAGGAACAAAAATAAGAAATATTATAAGGGTAAGGATAAGGAATCTTGCCAGGAGATTGTTTTGCAAGTTAATGAACATAAAAAGCTTTTCCATCTGAAACAGTCAGTATTGATGGGAAAGAGACAATAATGAAGTTTGATTCTTGTTCCCGTATCACCATCATCTCGAGACAAACATTGGAGAATTTATTCCCTGATGGTATATCCCTCAATGAATTAGATATACGACCTGGAGGGTATGGGGGGAGCAAGATTGACATGATGGGATTTTTCATAGCAACAATTGGCGTTTGTGGCAAGAGCACGTGTGGGAAAATATATGTATCTTACAAAGGTGATGATCTTTTGGGTTGGGATCACCAAGAAGAGTTGGGTGTCAGTCTTCATCCAAGTAAGAATCCACAGGTACAGGTTGACCAAGTTGATCACAAAGGAAACAAATTCATTAAGGAGTTTGATAGTTTATTTCAAAATAAACTTGGTAAGTTAATTGGCTACAAGCATAAAATCAGATTGAGAGACAATGCCACTCCTGTAGTAGCACAGGTAAGGAGGATTCCAATACACTTACAGTCAGCAGTTGAATTAGAACTCAAGAAGTTGGTAGAGTGTGGAGTCATTGAAGAGGTTGAAGCTACCAATTAGTTGGCTCCCATTGTCGTTGCACGTAAGGGGAATGGAGACATTCGTCTCTGCGTCGACCTGAGAGCGTTGAACAAAGAGGTTGTGGTTGACAAATTTCCGCTCCCCAACATAGAGGAAATGATCTCTACCTTTTCTGATGCTAAAGTCTACAGCACTCTAGATCTGTCAGCTTATCATCAGGTTGAACTGCATGAGAGTTCGCAAGATCTTACAGCTTTCACGACTCCGTTTGGCATATTTCGATTCAAGAGGATGCCATTTGGTTTAATTTCTGCAGCTGCAGTATTTCAGAGATCTATGTCAATTATTTTAAAAGGTCAACCTGGTGTGAAGTGTTATCAGGACGATATAATTATTTATGCATCAAACATAGAGCATGACCTCCGTGTTCGTCAGGTCTTCCAAAGACTTCAGGATGCTGGTCTAACACTCAAGGCAGAAAAGTGCAAATTCAGTGTCAACGAAGTAAGTTATCTAGGCTATAATGTCACTGCTACAGGAATAAAACCTAAGAGAGAACTCGTTGATACCATAAATAGTTTGAAAGAACCCATAACAAAGAAGAACTCTCATCTTTTTGGGAATGGTGGAGTATTACAGTCGCTTCATAAAAGACTTTGCTAGTAAGACTTTTCATATGAGGAAGTTATTAAAGAAAAACACTGATTTTGTGTGGGGGACAGAATGTAAACAAGAGTTTGTCAGTATAAAAGAAGAGTTAGGCAACGCACCCTCTCTGAAATCTTTTGAAGCCTCATCTGACACTAAGATTGTGTGTGATGCCAGCAGTAAAGGTTTAGGTGCCTTATTAATTCAGACTAGGAATGGAAAGGAAAATCTTATTGCTTGCATATCAAGAACGCTCAGAGATGCAGAACGCAATTATTCTGTAATTGAACGCGAGTCATTGGCTGTGTTTTGGTCCATAATAAGGTTTAAACAATTTCTCTGGGGCATCAAATTTGGTGTACAAACCGATCACAGGCCTTTGGTGGAGATATTTGCAAAAAAAGGTCTCGATTCAATTTCGTCACGCATTTGTAGATGGGTGGTGGGACTACAAGACTTTTTGTTCTCTGTTCAGTATGTACCAGGTGCAAGCAATTTTTCAGCTGATTGTTTATCTAGACTAGTTAATTTGGATATGGTTCAGTCTAATGATTGTGATGATTTTGATCAAGAAGAGGGTGTGAGTGTGTGTGAAGTGACTGAAGGATCCATTAGTGAAGAAGAGTGGTTAGACGATCTAGGGAAGGATGTCACTCTGTGTAAAATTAGAGATATAGTTACTTCAGGTATGAGAGATAAATCTAAGCTCAAGGAATTTACAGGATGTTGGGAGAAGGTGTTAAATGAGCTTGCAGTTGACAAAGGGTTTCTGTTGAGAGGCACGAGATTAATTCCTCCAGAGAATTTGAGAGGTAAAATTTTACGTCTGGCACATGAAGGGCACATGGGTATTGTGAAGACTAAAGGGAGACTGAGGTGAGGAGAGATTTTTGGTGGCCTACACTCGATCATGATGTTCAAAGCTTGATTAGAGGTTGTGTGGAGTGCACGGTTTCAGACAAAGGGCTCAAGACTAATCAACTACCCATGGTTTGCAGAACTTTACCCAAATATCCTTGGGAAGAAGTTGCGATGGATATTCTTAGTCCAATAAGAGGTGAACATGCTACACCTTATGTCATTGTGCTCATGGATCTGTATTCTAGGTGGGTTGAAGTGTCGTGTGTTCAGGACATTTCTTCTTCAGCAATTATCAAATTCTTGGAAGGTGTGTTTAAGAGAGAGAGTTTTCCCAGGTATCTGCTTACAGATAATGGTGTACAGTTCTGTTCTCGTGAGACAGAATCTTTTTTGCAGAAATGTGGCATTGTGCACAAAAAATCAGCATTGTATCATCCCGAGACTAATGGTGCTATTGAGAGAATAATCAAAACTTTAAAGGAGGGCATCCAATTAGCAAGAGCGAATGGCTTAGATTGGAAAAAAGAGTTATCCAAAAGACTTATGGGCTATAGATTTTCACCTCATGGCTCTACAGGGAAGACTCCCTTTGAATTATTCAAAGGAAGATCAGCATCCACTTTTGTGTGTCCTGGGTGGATGAAGTGGAGCAAAGGCTGTGTGGATAATTCTCCGGGTTTGTGGAGAGAGAAAGAGATAGCCTCTCAGCAGAAAAGAAGAATTTGATTTTCATAAGGGTGTGAGAGATGTGGAGGTCAATGTAGGTGATTTTGTAAAAATAAAAGCTCCTAAAGGGTGTGCAGAGTGGTCCAAGTTCACCAAAGAACTTCAAGTTATCAAATGTTTTAAAAATGCTGTTAAGACACATGATGGTCATATTTGGAATAAGAGTCGAGTTACTGTCACACGTAAAATATCTAATCCCATTGATCATTCATTGTTGAAACCTCTACCAGCAGTAGGTGGATCTTGTATTTCAGGTTTGCATGGTTGTTCTAAAAGTGTTCCACCAATACACAGACGAAGTGTCAGAGTGATCAGGAAACCTGCTTACCTCAAAGATTTTGTAGCATGAGATATAGCTCATTTGTTATGGTTTATTTGTTGTTTATTCTTTTTATCATACATTTTATTATTTAGCTTTTGTGATGTACTTTCTTGCATGGAAGGGAGAAGTGTGGCGTGTCACCTCATTTGCTAATGAGGTCACTGTTAGAACTCTCAGAGGTCTCTCATGTGAGAAGAATCTGAGGTCTGGCAGTTGCTGCGCCACCGCCGTTGGATGAGGTCTATATTAAAATAAACACCACTTACCTGTTCTACGTCTCGTCTCTACGACATCACAGCACCCTCAAATTAACAATGACTACATGTGCCCGGGTGGCTGTTAAGCACACAGAATAAAGTTGCCAATTGAACATCTCCACAAAGGACTTTTGTTAAATGCGATACTCTCAGCCAGCTCAGACATTAAAGCCAAATACATTTTGTAAGCTGGAGGACACATTCATAAAAATAAATTAGTAAATATAATACATCTGCACTTGTTTAAGTGCTGTTGCACAAAAGTGAAGATTTTCAATTCTTCCCCAATACACAAACCATGCCTGTAGTGCATCGGAACAGTCAGAGCATTCCAGTCATACTACTGAAACAATGATGTGACTTTTTAGCTTTTGCTATTTCCTCAAAGTAAAATGTTACACTGTTACAATTCTGCATTGGAGAAAGATAGCCCAGCTGTGCAATTGCACATTTTTCTCCCTTTTTCGCCACCAGAAAAACACCGTTCCCCATAGAGAAACCCCACCCGTTCACCCCATGAAGTCTGGGGTGTACCATTCCATTTTCACTGTGGATCGAGATTTCCTCCAGCCATTTGCGGGATCAGACCCACGACGATTTTCACACTGAAAACCAGTCTAAGAGGAGCTTGTGAATGACCACAAACTGAAAGGTTTGTGGTATTCACACAATTGTTTTGGTCGGTGTTCACAAACTTTCGAGGCAATCCATACCTTTTACACCCACAACCCTGCGTTACTCTTGCGTATTCTACACACAGTAGTGTCTTGCAATCATTCAAGAGAGGATTATTTTGTCCTGCTACTGATACCAATCTATTGTGAATACAGAGCAGGTCTATATCGAGCATTTCGGCAGTGAATGTGTACGCTCATGGCAAAAAAAATGTCTTTGTAAATTGAGTCCTGGACTTTTATGGCTATAGGTCTCATGAACAATTTGGAACCACACATCCCAGAATGCTGGGTGATGCTGAAAAATAATCCAGGGGAGATTTTGGACAACACGGGTGCCGCATGGCTGCTACGACCCCGCTGGCAGTCGGACACATTCTCCCAGAAGATGCTAAGAGCTGCACACGGAAACGTGAACGGCTAGTTAGTTCCTAAACCCGTAGAGAGACGCTCCTCCTAGGCAAGTATACAAAGCTTACCGCGTATCTGACAGACTGGAGGCAGGAGGGGGCGTCAGCCGTACGTGCCCGTGACGTAATGCGGGCCGGGTGGCTCTCGGCTGCGGACGGCGCTGCGCTACCGCTGTAAACGCTATCTGGCTTGCAGAAGAGTCAATCCAATGGCGTCACTGTCGTGTTCCGGCTATCTTGATGCTCAAGCTGTACCTTAGCGTTAAGGGTACATGTGTTCACCTAGTAAACATGCAGTATCTCTGGAATCGGTAGCCCATTGGAACACACCTACAGACAGAATATTCCGATGTGCGGCAGCTTATTATTGTCCTGTAAGCACTTGCTCTCGCCGACCTCCGACAACTCAATGAGTAGCTGGCAGCTGCCTGGGAAATATTCACAGCAACCCACGGTACGGATGGAGTCGCTCACTACAACTGACTGGAGCTCCCTCCGCCAATCGCATGAAAGGAGCTCTCTCAACCAATCCGAGATCACCACACATCCCACCGCTACTAAAATGTGTCTCCGCCTGCATGATTGGAGTAGAGCACAGGAGTGCTACAAACTCTGGTCCTTCTGGCTGTATTCACATCGATCTCAAAATATTACACGATAACAACACAAAACGTGTCTTTGAAAGGCGCAGTGACAGGCAACGGACTTCAGATCCCAATCACGGTTAATCGACGGCTCCACTCAGGACATGGGGGGAGCCGGGGACTGCGGGCAACAAGAAGCGCCAGTAGAAAGTGGAGAGCAGACTCACGAGAGGTCAGTTGAGCAGGGCGAGGGGTCAAAAGAGCAGATTGAGAGGACAAGAGTACACGGAGAGGGGTCAGCAGTTCAGGGTGAAGGGTCAGCAGTCCAGGGTGAAGGGTCAGCAGTTCCGGGTGATGGTGATGGCTCAGTAGCCCAGGGAGACGCATCTGCAGATAGCAGTGAAGGTTCAGCCAGGTTAACTGTTCATGGGCAGGTACAAGCAGTAGGGGATGATGGGTCATCAATGCACGGTGAGGGTCTAGTGGTGGAGTGTGACCGACCAGCAGGTGAGGGGAAAGAAACAAGTCAGTGCCTGGATTTATCAGCCATGGGAGATGGACCAGCAGCTGAAGGTGGGGAGCTGTCAGTTCATCACAAGGTGCCAGCCAGGCAGTCTGAGGGCACATCCAGTCAGGGGCCAGCTGAAGGCAGGGAGCTGTCAGCTCATCACAAGGTGCCAGCCAGTCACACTGAAGGGACACCCAGTCAGGATGCAGCTGCACAAAGCGAGTGCCCACGTGATGAAAGGGAAATATCTACTAGTGATGTCAAGGCAGCCAATCACTCCAGTGGGGCAGTGCCACAGTCCACTGGCTCTTCACAGAAGACACCACGGGATGGTAGCCTGGGGAGAATGAGACCCCCCGGGAAGCCACCGGTGCTGGCAAGGAGCACCCCTCCCATCCCGTACCACGAGCCTCCATGGGCCGCAGTACCACCTGCCAGCGCCTCTTATCATCTGGAGACCCTGAAGAACGGGGTCATCCTGTCCAGCCTGCACCTGGCAGGGCAGACCTGGTTTGTCTTTGGGCGGCTGCCTGGGTGCGACGTCTCCATGGAGCACCCTTCCGTGTCGCGGTACCACGCCGTGCTCCAGTACCGTGGGGCAGCCGGGTCCGAAGAACAGCAGGACCGAGGCTTCTACATGTACGACCTGGGGAGCACCCATGGCACATTCGTGAACAAGAAGAAGATTCCACCTAAAACCTACTGCCGCCTGCGAGTGGGACACGTCCTGAAGCTTGGGGGCAGCACACGGCTCTTCATCTTACAGGTAATGCAGAGGAGCCATAAATATCTTTAGCAACACTACCATTTTGTTTTCATTTAAAGAAAACATTTGACATTCGCATTAACTGCATGCCCACATACCCTTCACAATACACAGAGTACGTTCAAAACTTTAAAAAATGAATACTTTCTAGCGTAAGCAAACTTACTCTAAAGAACCAGACTTTTTGTATTTCTTGGGCCCCAGTCACAAAGTGTTTTTGGACACCCAAATGTGATATGCAGTTTTATATTGATTTGCTTATACATAAAATACACCACTAAAATCCCCTTTCAAAGTTGCCGGGCAATATTGAATTGTGACTAAACAGTTTTTTTGCACCTGGTTTGCTTTGAGAAGTGTTACAATATTTGGGCATTTGCAAGATTTGTTCCCAGTTCAGATTTTGCAAGTTAATAACTGTCAAAATTTGCACAGGGAAAATTGGTCTAAATTGTTTGCGCTAGCACTCTACCGTTGCAGGTTATCCCTCATTCTGGCATCTGAAATACTTGCTGTTAGAAATGGGGGTCTCTAGTTGGCAGAGGTAGGTACCTTTGTCCAAATAGGGTCTCTTGCTTCTAGTCAGGGTAAGGGGGATACACTTCTAAACAAGCATTGGCATAGCCAATAGGTCTCGCCTTTGGGACCTTATAAGTGTTTAGCAATGCAACAGTTGCATAACTAAATACTTATAAGGTCGCAAAAGCGAGACCTATTGGCTACACCATTATAATCGCGGCACCCACGTTTTACTTTTAACATTAAAAGTAAAGCGCGGGTGCCGCGATCATAGCAAAAGTAAAGAAATGGATTATTTTTCTATTTCTTTACTTTTGCTACAATGGCGGCACCAGCGCTTTACTTTTAATGTTAAAAGTAAAGCGCAGGTGCGCGATTATAGCAAAAGTAAAGAAATAGAAAAATAATCTATTTCTTTACTTTGCTATAATCGCAGCACCAGCGCTTTACTTTTAATGTTAAAAGTAAAGCGCTGGTGCACGCAATTACTAGCAAAAGTAAAGAAATAGATTATTTTTCTATTTCTTTACTTTTGCTATAATCACTGGCACCCGCGTTTTACTTTTAACATTAAAAGTAAAGCGCGGGTGCCGCGATCATAGCAAAAGTAAAGAAATGGATTCTTTTTCTATTTCTTTACTTTTGCTACAATGGCGGCACCCGCGCTTTACTTTTAATGTTAAAAGTAAAGCGCAGGTGCTGCGATTATAGCAAAAGTAAAGAAATAGAAAAATAATCTATTTCTTTACTTTTGCTATAATCGCTGCACCAGCGCTTTACTTTTAATGTTAAAAGTAAAGCGCCGGTGCCGCAATTGTAACAAAGTAAAGAAATAGATTATTTTTCTATTTCTTTACTTTACTATATCATGTTACCAGCTTAAAGTAAAGCGCGGGTGCCGCGATTATAGCAAAAGGAAAGAAATAGAAAAATAATCTATTTCTTTACTTCAAAGCCGCGAAAGTGATCGCGATCGCGATGCACTTAATGACCCGTGACGCGCGTGCACGCTCATGTGAACGCAAGCTGGTCGCCAGTGCTGTTTGCACTTCCAAAACCCGCTTACTAAAACTCTCGCCAGAGCAGCGCATGCGCTGGCTCAGGCGAGACCTAAAAAACCACTGCTCACCCCCTTGGTAGCTTTGCACGAGCAGACAGGCTTATCTCAGAGGCAGTATGTAAAGCATTTGTGAACACATACAGTAATACAGTGAAAACACTACAAATGGACACCACACCAGTTTAGAAAAATAAGTAATTTTTATCTAAACCAAAACAAGACCAAACGACAAAAATCCACAATACAGTATTAAAAATAAGGCTTTCAAATGGTAGAAATAGTTCAGGTCAATGCAAGTTGTAAATGTGACACTTTTCTCAAAAGTACCTTAGATGCGTCACGCAAAGCAAACAAAATGGCCGCAGGGAAGGTTATGCGTCTGTTCCTTACACTCAGGGGAGGGGATGCGTCTGTTCCTTACTGCAGCGCAGGGGAGGTGATGCGTCGATTCCTTACTGCATGGGGAGTTGATGCGTCTGTTTCTTACTGCGGCCCCCGACGATGCAACAGTCTTGGCGCCGCGATGCGTTGATCCGGTACGATGCGTGGTTTCGTGCAGCCGCACAGCAGGCTTGCGTCGGAATCGGTGCAGCGATTTCGGAGATCGTTACACCTGATGCGTTGTGCGGCGATTTCTCGAGCCGCAGCACGCGCTGCGACGGTTTCTTCGGCGATGCATCGGAAAACGAGTGTGGATGCAACACGCTTCTTCGGTGTTGCGTCGATTTTCCAGCTTCCAGCGACAAACAGTCTCCAGAGGCCCTAAACAGCAGCAGGCACCTCTTTGCAGGTTGGAATTCCCAGCAAGGGAATTCAGGGGAGCTGGGGGTGAAGTCTTTGTGTCCCTGAGACTTCAGAACAGGAGGCAAGCTCAGTTACCAGCCCTTGGAGATCTTCCTCAAGATGACAAAGCAAACAGGAATGTCCTTTTCTCCTTTCCTTGGCAGCAAGCAGCCACTGCAGGCCAACCCCAGATAGCAAACAGTACAGGGGCAGTATTCCTCTTCAGCTTATCCGGCTCTTCTCCTTGGCAAAGGTTCCTCTTGATTTCCCAGAAGTGATCTAAAAGTCTGGGGTCTGGGCCCCTCTTTTTATACACCAAAATCCTTTGTTCTCTGAAGGCAGAGAGTGTCTGAACCTAGCCAAAACCAGTTCTGTGGGGCACTTTGCAAGTGCACAACAACCTCCATTGTCAGTGTGAGCCCTGGCTTCAGACACACCACAGGGGGGCAGAGCCGTTGTAGGAAGGTGGAATCTGACTGCATGGTTGCCCCCACTTTTTTCCTGGTGTTATGCTGGTTTTCGACTTAGTTTGGCTGGGATCCTGCTATTCAGGACCCCAGCCTATCTGCTTCCCCCTTAAATTGATTGCATGTACTTTAGGTACACTCCAGATTGGATTCTGGGGGACCCTTATGAGTCCCTAGTATATGGTATACTATGTACCCAGGGCATAGGTACCCCAGAGGCCTCCCAGGGGCTGCAGCATGTATTATGCCACCCCTGAGAGGCCATCCAAGATGACACAACAGGTCTGCTACAGCAGCCTGTGTAAAGTGGTGTATCCACCCCTTACTGAGATATAGGTTCCCTATATCTCTCCATATCACTGCACATGTAAACCTATCAGTCACCCCTATGGCAGGCCTTATCAATCCTGAAGGCAGGGTGCTGGGTTTCGTGTGAGAGGGTGCCCATGCATGAGCAGAGCCCCTCTGCAGCGTTCGGAATCTTCATTCCGGGGTTGTTTGTGATGCAGCCAGACCATATACTCTTAAGTGCATTATAACCCCGCGGTAAATGCTAACTTGAGAATGGCTGCATGGAAAACTGTCATGTTTGGTGTCAAACACCTTGGAATCATACCTCCACTCCAGTACTGGGGTGGGAGGTATGATTCCTCCCTTCTAGAGGGAGCAACATGGCATCACCGGTACACCCAGTAACAGCTTAACAGAACCCTGGCATCACAAAATGGAAGCTGCAGCCACAGACACAAGTCTTCCCTCCTGCTGCTGGACGAAACTCCGGCAGGGGAGGCCTGGACAATAGGTTTCCTGTCACAGGGAGGTGTGACCACCTCCCAGACAGGCTTTAGTGTATTGGGGCTGGGTGGGTGCACTCTGAGAGTGCTTTGAAGTCTGCACTGGGGACACATTTGGTGTCCCTGTGCATAGTCCAGCTCAAACCGGTTGCAGGGGCACACAGCCCCTGCTCTGGTGCGAAACTGGACAAAGGAAATGGGTGTAGCCACCCCTCTTTCCTGACCCTCCCATAGGTGGGTCCCCAGAGTTTGTCCCACCCCTTCCTTGGGTATAAAGTAGGAAACCCTGACTACAGGACTTTAGATTACACCTGGACTAAACTCTGTTACCAGAAACCAAGTACTTCGACGATCTGCACGACGCTGGATGACTGAAGAATCTCCCTTGGAGTAAAGGAGTTACTCCCCTGCAAGGCAGGCACCTTTAACGCAACTGACCGGTTGGCATCTCCGAGCTCCTGCGGACTCCGAAGAATATTGCCACACAGGAGGTGGGTTTTCCGAGGTCTCTGAGGTCGATCTGTGCCCACAGCAAGTCTGAGGCCCGTATCCCTCGTGGAGACCGTGCAACCCGAGCCCCTGGACACCGCGACCATTTGCAGAAGCATCAGCTTTCCGGCGACCCCTGAGGCTGAGCTTTGGGTTACTTGTAGCCCTGACCCCGAGCAGTAATTGCACCGAAGATTGCAGGCCTACACTCAACGAGTGTTCCGTCGGTCGCCATTTTGTGATTCCTCTCGAGGTCCCTTCGCGATCCCTGGTCCGTTGACCTGTGGGTCCCCAAGAAGGCTACTCTAACTTTGATTGGGCTTCCCTGGTTGCTCCAGACGTGCCCTGACTCTCCATCACTTGGGGAGTCCCCAGGACCTTGCTGGTCCGCACAGAAGCATCTTTTCTCTTCCTGCATGGGGTGCTGTTGCCAAGGCTTGTTGTGGTCAATCCGATCACCGACACCCCAGCACTCGACATCCTTCGTGGGACAGCTCGAATCCGGCTCCTGGTCGTCGTCGACGTCTCCGGGACCCCGTGGCTGCAGAGTCAGGCTTCACCTCTTCGCACCTGAAGCACCCGACATCGGTGGGCATTCGATTGCTCCGCTCCTGGTCACTGGCTAGTGACCCAGACTCTGTCCCCTCTGCTTTCACGTTCTTCACATCTTCGATCCAGGCTTGGATCCACCCGGACACTTTTCTCCTTCACGGCAGTAGCACTTTGCAGCAGATCGCCATTGAAAACGACGACGATTCTTGACACCTATGCACCCGGCTTCCCTGGGTCAGGTAACTCGAGTACTCCGGTGCTCACGTGGGTGTTGGCCCTAGAACCCCTTAAGTCTAAAGGGGTTTGCTGAAAGTCCTCTCCTAAGTGTCCTTTATCTTTAAAATTCCAACCGCGACTTTCCGTATTGAATCCTACTTCGCTCGCGGCTGTGTTCTAACACTGCACATGTCCCCCGTGGGTCTCCTTTGTCACTACCTTGGGTGGTTCCTTGGGGTTCCAGCGATTCTACGTGCTCTAGGCACTGTGTCTAGTCAAGTCGTGGTTCTTATACCACTTTCTTAATATATGGTTTGGCCCCCCCCTGGGGCCCAGTGTATATTGTGCTATTTACTGTCGTTTTAATACTGTGATATTGTGTATCTTGGACTCTAATCTCATAAAGAGATTAGTAGTTAGTGTTTAGAAATAAATACATATATTTTATATATATATATATATATATATATATATATATATATATATATATATATATATATATATATATATATATATATATATATATATATATATATATATATATATACCTTGTGTGGTTCTCCTTTCATTTAGTTATTCAAGAGGTTATAATCTAGTAAACCAAGCTGCTTTACACTCCTTCAAGACTTAGCCTGAAGGCTGCTCTCCATAGCTACCACTAGGATGGCTTTCAATAAAGGTTGTCTTTAAACCTATCATCAATAAGGGTCGTTTGGACTGGTGCAAGGTGCCCACTATAACTAGTGGACAGCATATGCCAGGCCAACTTCTCACATTGGTGTGCAGCGGTGGGATTCAAGCTTGCTATTGCTTTACCAGATAATCTCTTTGAAGTGACTAACTGAAAACCACTATAGGTACATAGGTACATATAAATCAAGTTTAGAATACAGTAAGTTCTACTGAACTTAGAGTTGTGTGTCAAGGGCTTAGCACACCCTTTCTACAACTCAAGAGAGTTTCAGTTCCCACTAGAGTAGGTAGGTGCATACACCACACCACACTAGAATGTCTTCAAGGCCTGAAGTCAGTGACTCCTTGCTCACTAGGTATGACAATCTCACATTCCAGGAATTGAGAAATATGTGTACCTCTAGGAGACTGAAAACAGGGACACATGCAAGCACTCAACGCCTCATAGAGGCTTTGCTGTTAGATGACCTCAGAAAGACACCAGGGTCTGATGAGGCAGGCAAGTTGGGTGGGGCAGTAGAAGAGGAAAGGCCAGGTAGTGAAAACTACTATGACCCAGACTCTGATGCTGGCCAGGGGGATCAAAATGATTCCCACCTGGAAAATCCAATTCTTCCTGAAGGTAAGGAAGGAGACCCCAGTGGGGTTCTCTTTACCCCACCTGGAAGGGTTAATAGTCTACCAAGAAGATCAAGATCTCCTTCTCGGGAATCTAATCATTCTGGTACTTCTATAGGGTCCTCTGCTTCTCATAAAAGGGCATCCTCTTATGAGAAGAAGTGCCAACTGCTTGAGTTTGAGAGAGCTAAGCTCAGAATCAAGAGAGAGCAATTGGCCTTAGACAGGGAATCCCTGGAGCTTCAGAAAGCTTCTCAAAATGGTGGCAGCAACAGTGTCCCTAGGAGTAGAGAAGAGACTCATCCCCATAGGAACCTGAACAAGATTGTCCCTCCCTACCAGAGTGGGGATGACATCCACAAATGGATAACTGCACTGGAGAGGGCCTGTAAAGTACAGAGGGTCCCTCAGGAGCAGTGGGCAGCAATCTTGTGGCTCTCCTTTGCAGACAAAGGTAGAGACAAGCTCCTCACTGTAAGAGAAGAGGATGCTGATAATTATAAAGTCCTGAAGAGTGCTCTGATTGATGGGTTTGGCCTAACCACTAACCAATACAGGTTAAAGTTCAGAGACACCCAAAAGGCACAGACTCAGGACTGGGTTGACTTTGTAGATTGTGCTACTAAGGCTCTGGAAGGTTGGATACATGGCAGCAAGGTGCATGACTTTTTAGGATTGTACAATTTGATTATGAGGGAGCAGAACCTTAATAATTGTCAAAACCAGCTTTTACACCAGTACCTGGTGGACTCTGATCTGACCTCTCCCCAAGAATTGGGAAAGAAGGCAGACAAATGGGTCAGAACCAGAGTAAAGCCAAAGAATCAGGGTGGTGACCAGAAGAAAGATTCTACCAAGTCCCAAGAGAAAGTTGGGGATAAATCCAAGGATAAATCCACTACAGGGCCCCAAAAGTCCTCTCCTGGGGGTGGGTCCCAAACTCCTTCCTCCCCTGAAAAGAAACCCTATTGCCATAACTGTAAGAAGCCTGGCCACTGGAAAAATGACCCCAGTTGCTCCCAGGCTGGCAATAAGGAAAATGTTCCTCCCAGCAATACTACCACTCCACCTGGTACTACAAGTAGTAATCCCCCAGGTGGTAGTAAAGCACCCAAAAAGTTAGGTGCATTTTCGTGGGGAACTGAGGTGGACCCCAGTTTATCAAGGTCCTCCTCACAGGCCTCCTTAGTCTGTGATGGTGGCATGGGATTTGCCACTTTTACTATGAGTCCCAATACTTTGGGCAAGTACAGACAGTAGCCCCTAATTAATGGTCAGAAGGCGTTGGCATTCAGGGACACAGGGGCTAGTGTCACCATGATGACAGGGAAACTAGTCCCCCCTCAACAGCTTTTACCTGAGTTCGAGTACCAGGTGACAAACATTGATGGTATCAGAACAGATCATCCCATGGCCATAGTCAATCTCAGCTGGGATGGGGTCACTGGCCCAAAGAGAGTGGCAGTGTCCCCAAACTTGCCTGTAGATTGCCTGTTGGGCAATGCTCTAGAAGTTTCAGCCTGTGCTGAAGTTGAAAACCAGGCCCATTTAAAAATGTTGGGCCTCTCTGAGAAGGTTGGTGGGGCTGTTAGGGCCTCAGCCCCATCCCAGGGAAATTTTGGAGAAGTGGAGCCTGAAAGAATGGCCCACTCTACTCCACAAGAGAGCAGAAGGGTTGAAGAACAGTCTTCTTCCCCCCAGACAATAGGTAAGGGTCAGCTTCCTCAGGGAACTGATCCTACCCCTAGTGAAGGAACTGCCCCAGAGGTGGTCAGGCCTGGCCTGGCAACACCCCTGATGGCAGGGGACCCTTCCAAGGTGGTACCCAGTCTGGAGCAGGTAACCTGCCCCTCTCTACCCTCCCTCTGTCAGCCCAGGGCTGCAGAGGTCAGGGAGGTCAGTGGACCCCTAAGGGCTCCCTGTCCAGAGGAACCCACTCATCCACAGATTAGGGGCACCCAGTCTAGTAGCCCTAGCCAGGTGAAAATTCCTCAGCACACTGAGGGATCCCTCTTACCATTGTGTAGGGACCTCCCCCAGATGGACTCTGTTGGGCAAAGGCAAACCTGGGACCAAGTGGTTCCAAACCTACCATGTCCCTCCATTGCTCCAACCAAAGGGACCCAACCCCCAGCTGTAGGCTGCCAGAGGTTGACCTTTAGGGCCAGATACGACTCAGTCAAGGAAAGAAAGGCCTCCATGGTGACCAGTGATCTGAGGAAGCTGAGACCAACTTCAGTAGGGCCTCACTTCTCTACTCAGACACCCCACCAGCCTTTTACTTTGCCAAAACACACCACAGGTAGTAATTCCAAATGGTGGAGATCATCCAATGCTCTTGGGGTTAGGAATTGCTTAGTGGACCATAAGACAGGGGGTAACCATGCTAGTGCAGGTTCTTCCTTATATGGCCACTTAGTCAATAAAGGCTCAACTGGACAAGGTTAGCCTTATCTCCTTTCGTTTGGGGTGGGGGGTTATGTAGGAAGGTGGAATCTGACTGCATGGTTGCCCCCACTTTTTTCCTTGTGTTTTGCTGGTTTTCGACTTAGTTTGACCGGGATCCTGCTAGTCAGGACCCCAGCCTATCTGCTTCCCCCTTAAATTGATTGCATGTACTTTAGGTACACTCCAGATTGGATTCTGGGGTACCCTTATGAGTCCCTAGTATATGGTATACTATGTACCCAGGGCATGGGTATCCCAGAGGCCTCCCAGGGGCTGCAGCATGTATTATGCCACCCCTGAGAGGCCATCCAAGATGACACAACAGGTCTGCTACAGCAGCCTGTGTAAGGTGGTGTATCCACCCCTTACTGAGATATAGGTTCCCTATATCTCTCCATATCACTGCACATGTAAACCTATCAGTCACCCCTATGGCAGGCCTTATCAATCCTGAAGGCAGGGTGCTGGGTTTCGTGTGAGAGAGTGCCCATGCATGAGCAGAGCCCCTCTGCAGCTTTCGGAATCTTCATTCCGGGGTTGTTTGTGATGCAGCCAGACCATATACTCTTAAGTGCATTATAACCCCGCGGTAAATGCTAACTTGAGAATGGCTGCATGGAAAACTGTCGTGTTTGGTGTCAAACACCTTGGAATCATACCTCCACTCCAGTACTGGGGTGGGAGGTATGATTCCTCCCTTCTAGAGGGAGCAACATGGCATCACCGGTACACCTGGTACCAGCTTAACAGAACCCTGGCATCACAAAATGGATGCTGCAGCCACAGACACGAGTCTGCCCTCCTGCTGCTGGACGAAACTCCGGCAGGGGAGGCCTGGACAATAGGTTTCCTGTCACAGGGAGGTGTGACCACCTCCCAGACAGGCTTTAGTGTTTTGGGGCTGGGTGGGTGCACTCTGAGAGTGCTTTGAAGTCTGCACTGGGGGCACATTTGGTGTCCCTGTGCATAGTCCAGCTCAAACCGGTTGCAGGGGCACACAGACCCTGCTCTGGCGCGAAACTGGACAAAGGAAATGGGTGTAGCCACCCCTCTTTCCTGACCCTCCCATAGGTGGGTCCCCAGAGTTTGTCCCACCCCTTCCTTGGGTATAAAGTAGGAAACCCTGACTACAGGACTTTAGATTACACCTGGACTAAACTCTGTTACCAGAAACCAAGTACTTCGACGATCTGCACGACGCTGGATGACTGAAGAATCTCCCTTGGAGTAAAGGAGTTACTCCCCTGCAAGGCAGGCACCTTTAACGCACCTGACCGGTTGGCATCTCCGAAGCTCCTGCGGACTCCGAAGAATATTGCCACACAGGAGGTGGGTTTTCCGAGGTCTCTGAGGTCGATCTGTGTCCACAGCAAGTCTGAGGCCCGTATCCCTCGTGGAGACCGTGCAACCCGAACCCCTGGACACCGCGACCATTTGCAGAAGCATCAGCTTTCCGGCGACCCCTGAGGCTGAGCTTTGGGTTACTTGTAGCCCTGACCCCGAGCAGTAATTGCACCGAAGATTGCAGGCCTACACTCAACGAGTGTTCCGTGGGCCGCTATTTTGTGATTCCTCTCGAGGTCCCTTCGCGATCCCTGGTCCGTTGATCTGTGGGTCCCCAAGAAGGCAACTCTAACTTTGATTGGGCTTCCCTGGTTGCTCCAGACGTGCCCTGACTCTCCATCACTTGGGGAGTCCCCAGGACCTTGCTGGTCCGCACAGAAGCATCTTTTCTCTTCCTGCGTGGGTTGCTGTTGCCATGGCTTGTTGTGGTCAATCCGATCACCGACACCCCAGCACTTGACATCCTTCGTGGGACAGCTCGAATCCGGCTCCTGGTCGTCGTCGACATCTCCGGGACCCCGTGGCTGCAGAGTCAAGCTTCACCTCTTCGCACCTGAAGCACCCGACATCGGTGGGCATTCGATTGCTCCGCTCCTGGTCACTGGCTAGTGACCCAGACTCTGTCCCCTCTGCTTTCAGGTTCTTCACATCTTCGATCCAGGCTTGGATCCACCCGGACACTTTTCTCCTTCACGGCAGCAGCACTTTGCAGCAGATCGCCATTGAAAACGACGCCGATTCCCGACACCTTTTGACACCTATGCACCCGGCTTCACTGGGTGAGGTAACTCGAGTACTCCGGTGCTCACGTGGGTGTTGGCCCTAGAACCCCTTAAGTCTAAAGGGGTTTGCTGAAAGTCCTCTCCTAAGTGTCCTTTATCTTTAAAATTCCAACCGCGACTTTCCGCATTGAATCCTACTTCGCTCGCGGCTGTGTTCTAACACTGCACATGTCCCCCGTGGGTCTCCTGTGACACTACCTTGGGTGGTTCCTTGGGGTCCCAGCGATTCTACGTGCTCTAGGCACTGTGTCTAGTCAAGTCGTGGTTCTTATACCACTTTCTTAATATATGGTTTGGCCCCCCCCCCGGGCCCAGTGTATATTGTGCTATTTACTGTCGTTTTAATACTGTGATATTGTGTATCTTGGACTCTAATCTCATAAAGAGATTAGTAGTTAGTGTTTTGAAATAAATACATATATTTTATATATATACCCTTGTGTGTTTCTTCTTTCATTTAGTTATTCAAGAGGTTATAATCTGGTAAACCAAGCTGCTTTACACTCCTTCAAGACTTAGCCTGAAGGCTGCTCTCCATAGCTACCACTAGGATAGCTTTCAATAAAGGTTGCCTTTAAACCTATCATCAATAAGGGTCGTTTGGACTGGTGCAAGGTGCCCACTATAACTAGTGGACAGCATATGCCAGGCCAACTTCTCACAGCCGTCATTGTGGAAGGCAGGCACAGCCCTATTCAGGTGAAGGTGCTACTCCTCCCACCACTCCAAATGCAGACCAGGCCTATTCAGCCCAGCTCTGATTCATCAGACTTCTGGAGCCACTGCCCTTCTCCAGCCCCTGTCATCCAAAAGCCCAGACATGCAATACACAAACCTAGCAGAGGCACACTGGATGATTAGGCAAGAAAATACCTACTTTCTAAAAGTGGTATTTTCAAACACAGAATGTCAAAATCACCCTCACTAAAAGATGCATTTTAACATTCTGAGTTCAGGCATACTAAACTTTATTTTCCCAGCTTGTTCCCAGGGTCAGTTATGTTTATAAGATGTTATAAACAAACTCCCCATTCTGGCCTATGGGAACAGATAGCCTTGCAATAGTGAAAAACGAAATTGGCAGTATTTCACTATCAGGACATGCCACACACATCAGGGCATGTCCTACCTTTCACATACAATGCACCCTGCCCACAGGGGTACCTTGGGCCTACCTTAGGGGTGACTAACATGTAGAAAAGGGAAGGTTTAGGGACTGGCAAGTGTGTGCACTTGCCAAGTCGGCTATGGCAGTCCCAGACTGCACACAGGCTCTGCAATGGCAGGCCTGAGTCACATTTTACAAGCTGCTTCTGTGGGTGGCACAATCAGTGCTGCAAGCCCACCAGCAGCAATTGATTTACAGGCCCTGGGCACACATAGTGCACTGTACTAGGGTCTGACAAGTAAATCAAATAAGCCAATCATGGAATCACTAATCCATAACAACAATTTATAAAGGGAGCACTTGCACTCTGGCACTGAACAGCAGTGGCAAAGTGCCCAAAGCATCTATACCAGCAAAACGGAGTCCAACACACAGCAAAAACATAGGAGGCCAAAGCAAAAATGGAAGGGAGACCCACGCCAATGGTGCCAGGTCTAACACTTGCTAATATCGGTAATTTCACTGCATAGCAAAACCACAGATTCAAATTTACCCGGGGCAAAAATTAGCTGCCAGTAATTTCAAAGAACTCAGAATAAGGCTAAGTGGTTTTATATGTATGTGCGTGTGTGTGAATGTGAATATAACATGGACATACTGTGTCTAAGTTGCAGAATATGTTATGTTTATTTGTAAAGCCATGAGGGTATCCTGGTGCAGAGCAGGTGTGTGTCCCTAGTCTCGAATACGACAGGGGGATATTTGAAGAGCCAGATCTTCAACTTCTTGGGGAACTCAAGAAGGGATGAGTAGGCTCTGATGTGTAGTGGGAATTTGTTCCGAGTGTTAGAGTCCGTGTACGAGAAGGCTCAGCCTCTGGACTTGTTTCTGTGGATGTGTGTGAGTAGGACGCAGGCCGTGCGGAGGAGTCCAGGCAGTTGATGGAAAGAGATGTGGCTGTTCAGGTAGGTGGGGCCTACGTTGTGTATTGACTTGAATGTGTGAATGAGGAGTTTGAACTAAGCACATTTGTGTATTGGGTCGGAGCGGCCCTGAGGGAGCTACATTGGCTACCAGTGCAGGCCAGAGTTATTTTTAAGGCTCTATGTTTCTGCCATAGGATTCTCAATGTGAAAGGACCTAGTTACCTGCGCCCCTTACAGACCTTACAGACCTATTCAGAATCTTAGGTCCGCAAGCACCGGTAAGTTGGTAGTGCCAAAAATTCAAAAGGCACGTTTGGGAGGCAGATCCTTTAGCTTTCTATCAGCTAAAGCATGGAATAAACTGCCATTGGAGCTGAGGATGCAGCCCTCGGAAGTGCTGTTTCGTAGAAAACTTAAGACATGGTTCTTTCAGTCAGCCTCTGGGGATTGGTGTTACTCTCTGCTGTTTCGGATAGGGCTTCTCTGTTAAGGACTAGGGTTTTTTTGGATAGGGATTTGCTGTAAGGACTGGGATGTCTTAGCACGGGGACACTCCGTTGGGAGTAACCAAGTGCTTTTTAAGCTTTAATCTAATCTAATCTGGGTTGATGATGAGTCTGGCTGCCGAGTTCTGGATGGTTTGTAGTCTTCTGGTGAGTTGCTTGGTGATTCTGGCGTACAGGGCGTTCCTGTAGTCCAGCTTGCAGGTGACGAGGGCATAAAGGAGGGTTTTTCTGGTGTTGGCTGGGAAATCTTCCTCCGCAACTTCAGGGAGTGGAAGCAGGGAACAGCATTGATTTGTACAGTCATGGCCAGCCTGCTGTTATGATCCAGAGGTTCCTGGCTTGGTGGCTGGGGGTTGGTGTGGGTCCAAGGTCGGCCGGCCACAAGGTGGAGTACCATTGTACTTCTGTCTTGTTGGTGTTGAGCTTGAGACAGTTAGCCTTCATACAGATGGTGACTTTGGTCATGCAGGTGGTGAACTTGTTCTGTGTGTTGGGGTTTTGTCTGAGAGGGGGAGTATGGACTGCGTGTCATCAGCGTAGGAGAGGATATTGATGTGTGCACTGATGACTTTGGCCAGAGGGGTCTTGTAAGTGTTGAAAAGGGTCGAGCTGATGAACAATCTTTGAAACACTCTGCAAATTAGTTTGCAGGCTTCCGAGGAGTATCGTGCTAGGCTGGCTGCTTGTGTTCTCTCTGTCAAGAAGGGGAGTAGATCCATCGGAGACCGGGTCCTTAGATTCCAGCCTCCTGCAGAAGTCTGATGATGATGGGGTGTGACACCGTATCGAAGGCTGCAGAGAGGTCCATTAAGATGAGGGGCTAGTTTGAGTCGGATTGTTTTCCCCAGCAATGAACCTTCTGGCCGGTATAATATAGATTAAACAGTGTCTTATAATGTTGGCTTCTTAGCATAGCACATAGCAGAGCCTTCTTCCCCCAGTCTCAAAGGCAGTTGAAAGAAAGTATCATCAGCAGTAATGTTTAACCTTATTGCCCATTTCTCACATTGTGAATCAATATCATCATGATCGAATTCAGTGAGTAACCTATATAACCACTGATTTTACCTCGCTCCCAGGCTTCGGACTCTGCACCAAAGCACTCCTATTTAATGATATTGTGCCTTTGTTTAGCTTGAGGGAAAAGTCCAGAATTTGCAAATATTTAATGAAACTATTGTTTGATAGACCATACTGCTGTTGCAAATCTTCAAAGGAACAAAATTGACCCCCAGCAAAGAGATCACCTATTTTACGTATCCCTCCTTTCTCCAAAGCCAAACAGTGGCAGTCATGGAATACCAGAGGAAACAGGGGGAGCGCCAAAGCGGTGTATAAAGGTTGTACCAGATCAAACCGATTTTGCCCCTCAAGATAGACCAGGTTTTATGGGCCGCCTAAATTGTCTTGAACGTAACTTTTATACAATAACTGGGGTACAATATTCTAAAAAAAGAACCTCTTGCTTTATTGCCCAAAGATAACTCATATATACTGGTAAGCCTTATTGCTGCGGAATGCTTACCACTTGTGTCTGTAATTAGCAGCTCCATATTCTGCAGCATAGATGCCCAATAATAATACTTAAAATTAGGTACCGCAGAACCACCCCTTTCCAAGGGCATAACCAAAAATCACAAAGTCCTCTTCACCCTCTTCTATTCCTAAATAAAGTTGTTGCAGATCCCATCCAGCTTCTTCAGCCACTTCTGTCCAATTACCGAAGGAATAGCCCTAAACAGATAAAGGATCTTAGGAAACACTAGCATTTTGATGCCATTGCAACGCCCCATGAGTGTTAAATGGAAATTATTAATGCGTGCCAGCTCAGACTTAATTTTTTGAATAGCAGGTTTATAATTGGATGGAGCAATACTCTCTGTTTTAGGAGTGATCTTGAGTCCCAGATAAACCACACTATCTCTCCCGACAACTAGTATCTTTATTACACAAAATCTGAGTTTTGCCCTGGTTTAGGAGATATCCTACTATTTGCACAAATCAGGCAGCCTTCTCCTCCACCACCAGAATTGTGTTATCTGGATCTGTGTTGACAATAGTGATGTGATTCGTGTACACTAACAGCTTGGTAGAAAAGCCATTAGTCTTCACAGGAGTTATACAACGATTATTCAAAGTTTGCGCAAAAACGGCCGTCGATATATAGCGTAAATGGTAGAGGAGAGCCGGCTCACCCATGCCGATTCCCTGAGTGATCTTTATATTATTCGACACAATATCCATTAGCTGTAATTTTGCAGTCAAATTACGGCACATTCTGCAGATAGCAGTTCAAAAACCAGGCCCGACCCCAGACGTCTCTAATACTTCCCAAAGGTATTGCCATGTGACGCGATCAAAGACCTTCTCAACGTCGAACAGGATCAATGCCATATGGGTACTCTGAGTCTCGGTTAGGTCAAACTAAATAATTGCCCTTCATACATGCTACAACCTGGCAGAAAGCAGTGTTGCCATGGAGAGACCAATTTGACAATGACCCTGCCTAGCCAAGATGCCAAAACTTTAGAATAGATCTTATCGTTGCTAATCAGGAGTGTAACTGGCCTATAAGACCCTGGGTTCAACTGTGGTTTTCTCTCTTTTTTTTATTTTTTTATAATTTTAAAAAGACCACTACATTTGATGTTGCCCAGGAGTCCTGAGCGTCCCTGCCACTCTGTGCTTCCAAAAATGTAACCACCATGTTAGGAGATAGCATGTAAAAAAGGTGTGATAAAATTTCCAGAGGGGTCTTATCTGCCCACACAGCTTTCCTAGATGCAGTGGAGTGCAGTGCCTCTTTAACTACCTCCATAGTATGCAGGATGTCTAGACCAGCCATATCTTCGTCCTCTAAAGTATCCCCATTCACTTGCCCTAAATATTGTTTGATGTGATCCGAAGTGGGAAACTGATTTTCCTGATACAGAGTTTTATAATATTCCCCCAAAACTCTTGCAATGTCGCCGGGAGAATTAACCATCTTACCAGATTTATCTTGGACTGCATTAATCCCATTCACAACCTCTTTTACCTGATTATGAAAGTCAGGCCCTTCCCTACTGTATCAATGTATTCATAACTCTCCAACTTATGCACCTAATATATCTTAGCAGCTGTTCTGGCATTTGTGCGATTAATATCTGTCTTTACAGCAGTAATTTTTAATAGACTTCCATGATCCACTTGGCCCTCTAGATATCGCCTCACATGGAATGATTCTAGCCTGGCAAGGTACTCATATTTTGTTTTGATTTCATTAATTTTGTCCTTCTGGATATATAAGACAAAACTAAATGTTTCGCCTCTGATCCCTGCTTTCATTGAGTCCCATACCACCTCGATTGGAGCACTGCCCCTATTTATAATTATACAGTCGATCAACCACACCGTTATATGATTAACATATTCAAGATTCAGAAGTAATACCCTATCAAATATCCACTGGCACTGCAGGTACATAATTTAGAAGAGACACAGTTTGAGGAGCAAAGGATTATGGTCCAAGGAAACCTGGGGGAGTTTGCTAAGCCAGGCTTTATCCAATAGACAGGCAGATACTAAGAAGTAAGCCAAGCGAACACACTTTTGGTGCCGGAAAGAAAAATAGGTAAAACCAGGTTCTAAGCTATTGAACTCTGCCATGCATCTCTTAGCCCATGCATCTCCAGCAAGTGTTTGACAGCCCCATACACTTTCAGCTTTCGACCCCCATATACCTCCATGGAGTTCGAAATTACCACCATATGACATTTGAGATCACCACACAAAATGATCCTGGTCAGCCAGGAAACCAATTTTGTTTTTTTTACAGATGCATTATCGACATAATACACATAAGTTAGCCATAGCCAAAAGTATGGGCTACCATAGACTTCACTGTGCCATGGCGGAGGTTAAGAAATGGACCACACCAGCCTTGACCATCCAAACCACCTGTTTTACCAAGTTTTAACAAACAGATCGCCATAGATGACAATTTATCTTCCCTCCTCATTTTATAGGGCTTTTTCACCCCCCCACAAATTGTCTAGATACTCCTTAGCCTTAATCTCTGAGCTAAACTTGCAATACAATCTTTAACCTTGCAGGATTCAACAATAAAGCCCAAGCTCCTTTGTCCTGAAAGGGCTTGATCCTTTGCCGAAGTCTCCATCGTCTCTCGACAGTTGTGTGTCAGAAATCTGGGGCCATATTACATATGTGACGCATTTTCCTGGTTAGCGCTGGGCACACCTTTCAAAAGGTGCACCCAGCGCTTTCCAGGAAAATGCGCCGCATTATAGTGAATACGCTGCCCCCAGGGCAGCCACAACTCGCGATGCCCTGGGGGCAGCTCATTCCAGTGAAAAATGAAGCGGCTGCTTTGAATCTGCTCCGTGTTTCACTGTGCAGGTGACAACCCACCTGCACTTTTAAAGGGGGATTCGAGATCCCCTTACAGGTGGTTGTAGTGAGTGACTGCACCCACCTGCAAGGGGATGTCTGGGTGGGTCCATGGACTCCCTTTCCCCCCTCCAGAGAGCTGCCATCAGGGGGCACACTGACAGTGCACCTCCTGACAGCTTCTTTACCTCTGCACCTGTGTCTGTAATACAGCGCGGGCACAGAGGCAAAGGGATTCCCTCGTTTGCATGGGGCTATGCCCCCATGCAAATGAGGGAACGTCCTCTGATAATGGCTCTGATGCTTTATGTGCTCCAGCGCTATCGGTATTACAGAAGGGGATGCACAAGCGTCGACGGCCCTTTTGTAATATTAAAGGGCCCCGGGGGCATGCAAAGTGGGTGCAAATACTCGTTGCGCCCCCAAGGCACTCTGGTAATACAGCCCCTGATGTCCACTCCGTTGACAATCCCAGCCCAGATGGTGGGGTACGTGCAGGAATCAGTGGGGCAATGGCAGTGTCAAAAGCTGAACTGGGAGAACTGTTTCGGGGACTCTTAGATCTGCACATTCCCATGATAGTGGCATTATCCCCACTGGCCTCTGTGGCCAGAAACGCCAAGCCTCCCATGTTGTTACAAGCATAAAGGAGACAAGTAAAAACAGGACCACAGAAACATAGACCCCGATACCAGTTCTTTGGAGCGATTCTTTTCCTTGCTTGGGTCCGTATTACTGGAGTACCCCAGGGGCAAGTCCTATGCTTATTAAAACTGCTCTTTTACAGCATGTTTCTTGGTTTTACTTTGCTGCTGAATTCTGTTAGCAAAGAAGAAAAAGGGTAATAGGGGCCACTGGCCTTTCAACAGGATTATATTTCGAGGCATTTTGCTACAGAATGTCTTCATGAAGCATGTCAATGTGAAACGACGGAAACCAAACGCACTCTGGTTTATAAATTGATATGGTGTGTAAACAGGTAGGTGGTGCTGGTGGGTTAATCCTCCTGAGAGAAAGGATGAAGATAAAGTGAAGATAGCGCTGTCCTCCGTAGAGGGGCGTCCCCCATTCGCACTCAAATTGATACAGTTTTCAAATTGTAATTAACTTTCTTGACCAGTTGTATTTCTTGTGTTCAAATAAAGTTTTATTCAATTTTAGCTTTTTGCTTGTTTTCCTTTATTTCAAACAAATCAAATTCATGTTTTCATGCTCAATACATGTTAGTAATGCTCCATGAATCTTCCTTAATTTTGCGAAAAATCAAATGTATTTCAAATAGCCCAATGCATTTCGGGCCTTAGCCCTTCCTCAGGGGCAATATTTCTGAAAATATCAAAATAATATATACATCAGTCAAGGCACACAATTGAATCCAAAAAAATGCAACTACGAAGTGCCAGGAAATGATGGTGAATGGTAAATCATGCTCATCGTGAATGATGATACAAAAATGCCCTTAAAAACATTTGAGTAAACATTTTAAATTTGTGCAAAATAAAGGTGGCAAACAGTAATAAAGAGGTGTCCACCAATATAAAAAACACGGTATCCGGATGAACTAATAAGTGAAACAACCAAAAATGGAGTGCGACAAATAATTTTGCCGAAAAGTGCATAAGAGATCTACTATCAACGGATGTATGAAGTTTAGTGTATCACTAATAACTCACGTATGTGACTGTCTTAAAAAGCAAGATGCAGTGGAAAAAGAAGTGAAAAAAATCAAGAAAAGCTCGATAATCGGTTCTGGGGAAGAGCGAGTGCTTACCGAATGTGTACGAAGAGAATCTTCGAAACAATGTACTGCTGGTGGAGGCTTCCGGTGTATACGGAAGTCAAAGAGTGTGGCGCTATATAATGATGTCAGAAGTCACCTGACCTTTATAAAAAATAAAAAGTATTTATGAAGTTATACCATGACGTTAAGTCAATAAATTAAGCGGAAAATAAAGAAATGTCAAAAAGTGAGAGAAAGTGAGGTATAAACCAAATGTGGAAAGACTGAAAAAAGATCGTGAATCACGTAGTGCATTAGAAAAAAGGTCATGTGCCCAAACAAGAGTCACATGTTAGTAGAAATGGAAGAATCCGTAGTTCCATATGTGTGAGTCAAGAATACTCAAAACATAATATGTATATAAAATGTATATAGAACAGTGTCATGACGCTAAGATAATAAAAACAGGTAAATAAATAAGGGATCGTGAATAACGTGGTGCGTTAGAAAAAAGGTCATATGTCTAAACTGGAGTCATGTGTTAGTAGAAATGGAAGAATCCGTAGTTCCATGTGTGCGAGTCGAGAGTACTCAGAGCATAATATGTGTATAAAATGTATATAGAACAGTGTCATGACGCTGAGTTAATAAAACAGGTAAATGAATAAAGGGATATACCTAGGTAAGAACCAATGAAATTATAATCGAGTGTTAAGAAACTGAAAAAAGATCGTGAAGCATGTCTCATTCCCTTGGAGGTGAAACAGAGAATGATTCAGTACTTTGGATCAGAGCATCATCTTGATAAGGGTAACTGGTGATTGCCACTGTCCTTGCAGGGCCCCGAAGACGAACAGGAGTCGGAGTCTGAGCTGTCTGTGACACAGCTTATCGAAGCCCGCCAGCGACAGCAGAGGCTCCAGGAGAAGATGTTAGGAGATGACTTTGATGCCGATCCACCGGAGGAAGAGATGGAAATACCAAAGCCTGAAAGTGGCCCAAGCAATGATGGTGGCTGTTCATGGGGAATGGGTAAGTATCTCTTCAAGATTCAAGGATTTACCTTAATTATTTTATTGTTTTCTTCTTAATTTTGTTTTCATTCCAATCTAATTTTTTCCAGTGCCTGAGGATGTACAAGTTTCTGAAATGTCTAAGAGACCAGACAACATTATTTGGCCAATAGTGAGACAGCATGCATATTACTGGGTGTTGGAAAAATCCAGTATGTTTATAGTTATGCAGTGTACTATGATTTATGTACGGGCATACCCTGTGCTGTTAAAGAAGAAATGTATTTTTATTCTTCCAGTATCCTTACTGTACAAAAATATTTTGTTCCTTTCCTCCTTTCTAGTTTAGCATTTGTTTGTTTGTTGATGTCTAGTCTTTATGATGTTAAGTATTTCTTGTTCTTTCTGACCCCATGTTGGCGTATTCCTGCCCTGACGTTTCATTCTTGCTGCCCCTCATGTCAAGGCGTTTCATTCCTCATGTCTGTCTCAATGGCTTTTATCCTACACACCAGACCTCCCATCCTTCTACTCACTGTAGAAGGGCCCACTGTTCTGCATACTCCTTTTTCTTCTTGTCCAGCGCTCTTTGCACCACATCCACACTATTGAAACGCTCTTTTTCTGAGCACTGTCTAGCACATTTTATGTTTATGCATGTCAATGCTGATGACAGCATTTTGATGCCAGCTTCGCAACAGAAGAAGTGCAGCAGGGTTTTGGAATGCACCCTTGCACAATAAATACCATTAAATACAAATGGCCAAAAGTGAATAGACAAAATTACCATACCACTTACCAGATACACCACAAAGACACCAATATATTTCTTATTATTTTTGCAGTTTTATATAGAAATCAATACACCCAAATGAGTGTCGGAGCTCTTTAGATAAGAACAATTACAACGCAAAATCACTTTTGGTTCATTTTGTTATAACTTACTGAGGTTAAGTTAAAGTAAAGCAAGAAAGGAAGTTTGCCATTAGAAATCCTTACGTGGACATCGAGACATATAATTAGGGCTCCCGGGTTTATGGTATTTTTTTTAACATTTCCATCTGTACTTATCCATATTTATTTTTTGGCCATCTTATTAATATTTATCCATATTTATTTTGTGGTTTATGAATAAGTAGAGTCAAAAACGGTACATTTCCACAATTTATTTAACTGATACACATGCACTTATACTTTGATGCCCGTTCATGTTTTAGCAAATTCAGCAGCCAAATATAGCAAAACACGCCACCCACAGGTAAATATTAGCAATTTACTACAAATATATTTTAACATATGCCTGTATTTAAAGATATTTTAACCTGTTTTTTAACTCCCCTTGCTGTCTATCTGCTCATTCGTTGTCCTGTAATTCACAACAGACAGCATGGAAAGTCACTCTTTAGAAGCACAATTTTCAATATTTTTCCGCTTTTTAAAAATAAATACAGAGAGGAGGCACATTGTTTTCTGTCTGTATTTATCTGTAAAAATCAGTAAAAACGGAAAACTGGGAGCCTTACATATAATCTACCTACCCCTTATCTCGGTGGGAGCTGCCGCTAGCCCACACTCAACTGTAATCAATGCAGTTGGGGACTAGGAAACCCATGCCAGGATCTAGCAGTGTTACATTCCAGCATCACAACAATTACAGGCTAACTTATGGCATAAATTAATTTATTGGGAGAAACTGTCAGCCTTTCCGGTAGATTAGAGGAATCTGAAGGGGTGATGAAGATCATAGTAGAGGATTGATTCCGGTGGGATCTGAAGTCAGTATGGAGTTTGGTATAGTTACAGTGGGCGGGCACCCTTTTTCCTTTTAACCTTGCCATCATATTTTACTCATGTTGTCCTATGCCAGAACTTGCCCGTAGGTTAATGGTCTAGTTGTTGCAGATAATCTGTGGTAGGACATGGCAGCTGCCCTAGAAGGCACAGGGTCAAACAAACTATATATCTCTGGTAGAGGGTCCTCCCCTACCAGGAGTCTGAGCCCAGTCCAACAAGGTGCAGCCAGGATGCTGCACCAGGAGGGGAGTCCCCACGGAAGGAGGTGACTCACAGCAAACAATCCAGCGTTTTCATATATAAAGACCTGAGTCCGTATTCCTGGAAATATTTTGTCATCAACCTGGTGTAGGAGCACTAAACACATGAAACAGCATTCTTAATGACAGTGGGTATTGTAAGGTCAATAGATCCATTGAAAACAATAGCAGAAAATGCAAGTTACTTTATTATGTATGAGATCAAAGTAGGGGTGCTCATCTGTGTAATGTACAATGAAATTTTTGGCAAAAATCAAACACTGCTTATCACAATACCGACCATCAGATGTGGTGTTGGTCTGAGCCTTGCGTAGCAGCGACAGGTCTGGACAGTTCAGTTTTTGAGTCCACCAAAAATCCTCTCTATCTCAGTTCATTCTAGAGGAAAATGTGCGGCCATCTGTCCAATAACTAAAGCATAGCAGAAAGTGGATCATGGAGAAGCATGGTTAAAAAAAGAATACACATTTTGGAATGGTCAAGTCAAATCTCACACCTCATCTCCATTGAGGTGTTGCAGGGCCTGAAGGGAGCTGTGCATAGAAGAACTCTCTCACACATCACTGCACTTTTCACACAAGGCTACGGTATTTTGTTTTATTAATTTATTTATTTTAATGACGAGAAAATTAAATTTTTAAATTTGTGTTTGCTCTTTGTCCCAAGAGTTCATATTTATTTACAGTTTGTACGTGATGGCGACTAGATGATAGACATGTCTTAATATGTAAAACCATAGAATCCTATGATGGTGTACTTTCCTTCGGTCATCCCTGTATTGCCTCACCTGTTAGCCAGCTGTTTTCTAGCTCTGACAACCCTCTGTGCTCTTCAAGAAATGTATTCTGTTCTTGTGCTGGAGATTAACTGTTGACAGTGATGTAACTCACAAAAATGAGATCTTGCCTTCCTGTTGTTATAGTACATTATTGTACCTTCAATTTCTTGAGAATTTGCCTTCTAGATGTGCATATTAACAAGACCGGGATTTTAGAAAACTGTTAATTGTGGGCTGTGCTTCAACTAGTAAAACATCTCTCAGTATTTTCATGACCTCTCTGACTTCTTTCCCACGTGTTTCTGTTTTTCAGGGGATGATGCAATGGAGGAGGAAGAGGAGGAGGTGGTTGAAGAGAACCCAATTATGGAATTTCAAGAAGAGCGTGAGGCCTACTATGTCAAAGATCCCAAGAAAGCCCTGCAAGGCTTCCTAGACCGTGAAGGTACACGCTAATACTTCTTAAAGTGCTGTTCAATGCTGGAAATGTTCATTTGGGGTTCGAAATGCCTCAAATGCTGTTCCTTGTAGCACAAATATTCTAGAGTGTTTTGTCAAAATCCAGAACATATACTTTATTTCCGTACTGCAGGCAGCTGTACTGGTAAAGCTAATTTGCCTGTAATTCAGTTCTTCATACCTTCAAAGAAAACATACTCCTCATATGAACAATCTCTGTTCTGCATATACTACCTGAAGGAATTGCTTACTAATCCTGCCCTCTTCTTAGAATGCAGAGTCCTAGATAATTGAAACCCATCTCAAATAATGCATTTTAGAGGACACAAAATGTTTAAATCACTCACACTGAAATGTGGAACAACGTCCTAACTCATTTAAACTTAGATAACTGTATCCTACTTGTCCTGATCAAACTCTCCATAGTTCGTCACAGTCTCTCACGGTACCCTAAAATCCACAGATTCTGGGCTGTCTCCAACACTGTTATTAAAATTGCTGGGGGCATAACAAGTTTGTGTGACACTTTTTGCACCTCCCCCAAGGACTCTTTCGTATTGCAGAAGTGTCCGCAAATGTTTGCGCTGGTTCCTTTGGTCTAATACAGCTTGTGCAGGCACACATGTGGCACTAGCAGCATTTCAAGGGGGTATTCCCTCATTTGCATGAGATGTACTGACTGTGCTCTATGCAGAAGTGGTGCACAGTTAGTGGCAGCCCTGAGGACATCCCCCTGCAGACGGTGTAGTCACTCAGTGCAACCAACTGCAGGGAGATCTATACCCCCTTTCAAATGGAGACTTTGTTGCCACCTGCACAGTGAAAGGCAGACCAGCAGCTTTAAACAACTGGTCTCCCTTTTACTAATGTGCTGCCTCTAGGGCAGACGCAAGTTTGCATATACCCTGAGGACCGCACATTCATTGTAATACAGCACACTGACTAGGTGTGCACCCAGGGCACCCAGTTGAAAGTGCACAGCATTGTATCCTCTGTGGAATATAGTGTTATATTCCATATAGGTACCCCAATATAGGCTCAGGTAAAATCCTAACCTTTCACCCATATTCTCCCCTACATTACACACACAACGGTTCTTGGGGACTGACCTTTTACCTAGATACAACACTGCACACAGAACGCAGGGATTTCCCCAGTAAAAGCCTCATACATTATGCATGAGGATTCTTGGAAACTCAGCAGGACTACCATCTCCTGCATAATAACTATGTATAAAGTTCATTCCCTACGTCATCCTAAGTCCGACAATGGCACAGCAAGGTAGAACCCCTGGGGACACCTTTGGTTATATAAACATCACATCTTGCTGAGATAGGGAGAGGAGAAAAAGGACTTCCCTGCTAACACACTGACGTGAGACGCTGAGGCTCCTGCATGCAGATACTCCAGCTCGCAGTGGTCTGACTTCCCTTGGGGGGTGTCCATCTCGAGACCAAGACGGGGTCCCACAGTCTCTCACTTCAGGTAATGGGGTTGACTTTATCCTAGAGGGATTCTTGGCTTTCACATCCACATACATGCTAGGTACACCTAGTTAGGACCGCATCGTAGGAATATGCATTTTACTGTTATGTATTTTATATACTTGTCTGTATCCATGGTTTTTAGCACAATGGTTGAAATCTACCATCCTTTTACTCTGTTAGTGCTTCTAATCATTTATATCTGTTTCTGTCTAATGGTTGTTTCAGCACACCTATTTTTCACTAGAATGACAACTGTTCAATAAATGCTTATTGAGAAACGTCCACACCGTTTATTCTGTGTATCTCTCTGAGACGAAGTGAGCACGAGTGACTGAGCAAAAAGTAGTACACTGTTTCCACGATCCTGATGGATCAGGGTTGTCATGTTCGATAGTTGCCAAGAACTATTCTCTCCTTGGTAAGAGGGGTTTCTAGTGGCACTGTGAGCTAGCTGGTATACAGGCTAACATACCCGGTAGGGGTGTCTAGAATCAGTCTGACACCAATCCTATAGTGTATGTTGTGTAAACGCGTAGATCTTATATAGGTTCATAGGAACTACACGACATGGCGCCGCCAACGTTGGTTTGGTACTTATTTAACGGTCAAATCTGAGTAGTTCAGTCGTGCTATTCTCAGAGACCCCTACTCACAATTCCCCAGAGACGTCTGGAGTGGGAGGGAACAATCCGCCACAGTTGAGTAGGCAAATCCTATGTATTGGCTGTAGGTTAATCAAGCTTGAAGGACACATTGTTCCTATTGTGCATAAAACCTTATCTCCGTTCCCTTACTAAAAACAGTGACTGAGCAAGATGACACTGTGCGTGCACTACATCTCTCAGTCCAAGACGAAGTAGAAGGAGATGAAATACAAATTCCTTAAAATGTTAGAAATGCCATCACCCTAAAACTAGCAGCATTTGGTTTATCAGCTAGGGGTGGGCCATTAACCTTCATGATTGTGGCACACGAATCATACAGAACAGAGAGGTATTCTATTCATGGGTAAAATTCCCACAAGCAAATGCACGAACAAACACATTCCATTATTATATGGAAGATGACATACCGAACGAATATTGTCCATATGAGGACATTGAAGTTCCGCTCACCTACCAGGAGCATATAAACTGGTTTAAAGGCGCCCTTCCCCATACAAGAGATAAAGTAAGACTCGGTCCACTCGGAAGAGACGGAGCAACATGGCCAGTATTAGCAGCCTATTCACCACATCTGACATTGACACAACGCCAATAGGAGACTTACGTACACTTCATAAAGAACTAATAAGACTTTACAGAAACATGACACAGTTTGTGATGAGAACACTCATAGTGCAGCCAGCCATAGCTGTACCAACAGGACTAAACGTGAACAAATGCCATTCTGGATAGCTCAAAAAATAACACAGCTAGAGGCAGTATTTCCACACACTAGCCCACAAGAAAAACACAGAATGCTAACAATCTGCTTGCCCATGGGAATAACCCCCCAGATAGAGGATTGTACCACTTGGGGTACAGTTTTCGCTGCCATATATACCAGGACTCATGATATCCCTTCATTAGCAGTTTTACCAGATGTATTAAGACAGATACATAACGAGTATGGAGTAGAACCTGCTCTGAACTTAGGGATGAAATTGCTAGGTAATTTTGCCCCCCAAGTATCAGCTATAATATTAGCAAACATTAAAGGGGAAGCGGCAGCAGTGCCAATACGCCAATGCCTGAGGGATTTCACTCCTTTACAACAGGAACGTGAATTACCCAAAATTATTGAAGACACCTATGCAGAATTAGGTAGAGATAGTTTGGGAGCTAGAGCAGTAAAACCTCAATTGATGGGTGGTCCCGAAAAAATTTAACACCAAACAAACACCTGCTTCTTCAAAGAAGAAATGGGATAATAACAAACAACAAAAGAATAGAGAGAATAGATCTAAATCCAGAGGTAGGTCTTCTCAACAGGAGCCCTCCGAAAGGAGGTATAACCTTAGGAATAGAGATAACATTAAAAAACCTGACAGGTATCAGGACACTGATACACGTTCCTCTCGTTCCTTTCAGCATTCATCAAAAAACTCCGAGAGGGAAGGACGGTCAGAACACAGACAAGAAGAGCGTACAAAGTCCAGAGACACGCAACGCGCTCCGGAATACACTTCAAAGAAAGAAGAAAAATCAAAACCTCAATTTAAAAAGAAGAAAGTAGCAGGTCTTATGATCAGACATGACCAGAATTCTGAGGACTCAACTATTTAACGGGGAATGGGCTCTGACGATGCTAGACAGCGCAGCATAAGTAACAATACCTCGCCAGAACCTGATGTAATTTCTGGTGACAACAGAGCTGAATGAACATATCACGGTGGAAACACCTGATACTAGGGTGAGCGTCCCACATAGGTTACATGAAATAACACTCCAAATGGAGGGGGACAAGCCCAGGAAAATTAAAGGTCTTTTTTGGAAGAATCTGACTTTTGGCTATGACATCCTTTTAGCTGAAAGAGAATGGCCGCCTGAAATTTTTATTAATTGCCCAAAGGGAGAAACAGTAATTTTACCAGCTTTTTCCTACCTCGTTCCCATATACTTAAAACATACATACGCGCGGGAGTGGGTGGTAGCCCTAGCTCAAGCATTATAGCGCTAACCATGTTGGGTGGGATGAAGAGTCACCTCACCATGTAATCCCAGTAAAAACTACTCCAACTCCACAGAGACAGTATCCAATAAAACAAGAAGCTAAAAAACAGGTCAGGGAGATCTTAGATCAACTTGAATACCAGGGGGGGATTGAAACTTGCACCTCTTCAATGAATAATCCTTTGTTTCCCGTAATGAAGCCCGATAAATCATACCGTCTAGTTTTAGACTACAGACATCTGAACACATGCACTAAAACATTTGCAGTACAGAACGCACACAGTGCCGCATTGATGAATAACATTGTGCTGAAAAAATACAAAACAACACTAGATATCTCAAATGGATTTTTCTGCCAAAATATAGCGCCTGAAAGCAGATATTTGACAGCATTCTCAGCGCTAGGGTCCCAGTGACAATTTTGTCCACTCCCCCAGGGGTATAAGAACAGCCTGGGGTTGTTTTCCGCTAGAGTAACTGAGTTACTTCAGAAATTGGATGAGGAGGCATTGTCCTATGTAGATGATATTTATCTGACAGATGATGACTTACCGGAACACTTGACCAGGGTAAGCACCATAATTTTGGGATTCGCCTCTGAGGGCTACAAATGTAACTTAAAAAAATCAAAAATAGCCCACCTCAATGTCTTATTTTTGGGATATGAACTTTCAAGTGAAGGGAAAAGCCTGGCAGCTAACTTTTTAGAAAAATGTGCGCTGCTCCAATCTCCAAAATCATTGAAAAATTTACAATTCATACAGGGATTCCTGAATTTTGGTAGAACATACATTTTGGATTACGCAGAGAGGGTTAAACCTTTCTATGACCTCATAAGACCTGATTTTTCAGTTAGGCAATGGACACAGGAACACACAGATATCCTTCGATCCCTCCAAGCTGACATAATATCGTCTAAACACTTACAGACACGCGTAAATGTCCGCAACCTGGTGTGAGAAAGTGCCCTCTTTCTTCATGGTTGCCCCCACTTTTTTGCTGAATTGCTGATGTGCTTTGACTGAGTGTGCCCTGGGCTCCTGCTAATCAGGTACCCAGGGCCTATGTTCTTTCCCTAAAACTGCATTGAAGCCTAAACCCAATTGGCATCTCTGGCCACAGGTCAGCCCCTGGTAAATGGTACCACAGGTACCCAGGGCAATTTGACCAGAGAAGGCCTCTAAGGGCTGCAGCACTTATTGTGCCACCCTTAGAGGTCCTGTACCTTTACACACACACACACTGCCTTTGCAGGCTGCGTGTTTTGGTGCAGAACAAAGTGAAGAGTCGACATGGCACACATCCCTGTGTGCCATGCCTACAAACCACTTCCCTGGCATAGATCAGTCACCCCTCTAGCTGGGTGCACTTTACCAGTGGTGAGGGTACAGGTGCATGAGCCCTGTACCCCTACAGTGTCTAAGTCCATTCTTAGACATTGTAAGTGCAGTGCTGCCATTAAGAGTATATGGTGCTGGGGGTTTGTCATTACGAACTCCACAGCACCATAATGGCTACACTGAAAACTGAGAAGTTTGGTATCAAACTTCTCAGCACATTAAACCCACACTGATGCCAGTGTGGGATTTAATGAAAAATGCACACAAAGGGCATCTTAGAGATGCCCCCTGAAAACTAACCCACCTCTAGTGTCCAGGCTGAGTGGCTGCTTTCAGCTGCCACCACCAGACATGTTTCTGGACCCCTGGGTCGAGAGCCTGCTACTCTCTGGGGCCTGAAACAATGCACATCCTGGGACGAGGTGCCAAGCCTCCTCCCCCAGGATGGGCAGGGTTCACGAAGGGGAAGCTTCAAAGGCTTGCCGCCTTTGTGAGCTTCCCCAGGCCACTTGCTGCTCTCAGCCACTGGTCCCCGCTGGTTCTGACCCCCACTTTGGGCGGGAGAACCGGCGGGAAAAACAAGTGAGGAAGAGAGGTGTGCCCACCTCTGCCAACTCCACCCCTCAGGTGGGGAGGCGAGGTGAAGCACAACTCTCAGTCCATGCCATCTTGAAGATGGGGGGACTCAGCCAACCAGGGACAGGCTCATGCCCCCCTCCCACTGGAGGATGGCATAATAGGGGGTGTACCCACCCCAGGGAAGGGACCCAATGGTCCCTGCCTTTTACCTACCTGTAAGGCCCCTAAATCTAGTATTTAGCGGCACCCCTGAACCTTGCTTCCTCAGACAAGAATCTGCAACAAGAAAAGAAGAAGGATCGAACAGCCGTCCCGAAGCTAACAAGAGGAAGACGCCCACTGACTTGGCCCCAGCCCTACCGGCCTGTCTCCACCTCGAACCTGCTCCTGCGAAATCCCGGTGTGTCCTGCAGCCAGCAACCTCGAAAACCCCGGAGGACCTGTCTGTCTTCAAGCACAAAGACTTTGTCTCCCGTGAACACCGGATTTGTTCACCTGCAACCGCTGGCTCCGGCCGGACACCGCGAATCCACCCCACTCTGCACCCGCCGTCCACGGCCCAATCTCGAGTGGGCAAACACCACGAGGAGGTCACCCCGGTGATCCTGACCTGAGATCGGGCTACCCCTGACCTGCCTCAAGCCTCCAGCTGACGCCTGCAGCTTAAATCCAGAAGGCCCCCCTAACCGCAACCAGGAGCTGGTAAGAAGATCCGACCCCAAAAGGCACCCCTGCACCCGACACTCCACGGCCTTGTTTGCCCAAACAGACGGTGCCTAACCAACCCCTAACTTCCCAACTTACCTCTCGAAGTGGTGGTCGCACCCAGAAGACCTTCGTCCCCAAGCCTGCAGTGTCTTTCCAAACCGGAGGTTCTCCATTGCAAACAACAGGGCGTCCAACATCGAAACAGCACTCTGCACCCGGCCGCCCTAGTGCCGCTGAGGTTGTAATAAGAGTGCATCCTTGACCCTGGGGGACCCCTGAGTCTACCCCCAGAACCTCAACTCCCACTACCAAATACTTACCTCAAAACCGATAACACTATTTTCCTCCTTAGGATAACATTGACTGTTTTTTCTGTGAAAAGTTTCTAAGTGTGGAGTTTGAGAAACTAAAGAAATTGTTTAAAATTGCATAATCTAACAAAAACGATTTTACTAACCTGTTTTCAGGAAATGTCCCAGAGTAGTATCTAGGTATACTACTCTGTGTAAGCCTAGTAATCTCAAAAGTTACTTACCTGCTATTTTACTGAAAAGCCTATTCAAGTCTATGTACTGCATTTACTAAGTATTGCATTTCTCTGCATCCATACTGTAAATCAAAGTGCATATACAATTAACATTCAAACTGTATTTCAATTGCATTACTACTGTAAAGTACTTATTGCTTACCTGTGCCAGGCTTGCTTGGTTCTAGAAAATAAAATAACTAAAAGAATATTTTTATACAAAAACAATTGGTCTGAAGTTCAGTCTTTGAGTGTGTGAATTCATTTGCTGACTGAGTGTGTACAACAAATGCTTAACACTGTCCTCTGATACTGCCTTACTGCTCGACCACACTACCAGAAATAAAGAGTAAGGTTCTATCTAACTTTACCTCTGCCTACCTTTGGGGTTCCACTGGACTCTGTGCACACTATACCTCACTTTGGTATAGTATATACAGAGCCAGCTTCCTACATTGGTGTATCAGCGGTGGGATATACAACTTTGCATTTGTTGGACTACTTGGTTACCACCTGATCACACGACAGAACTCTTAAATTGTCTTTAGAATTCTGATTTTTTTCAAATTGGCATTTTTGCAAAATTACTAAAAGTCTTGTTAGGGCCTTGGTTAAGTCCCTTTAGAATTTTAGAAAAATAAAAAGTCGCTTTAGCTAGGGTTAGAGGGGTTAGAAGTTTTTTTAAACAATGTCTCAAAATAAGAACCCAGCTCTTAGTGAAAATAACCATAATGACATAGAGAACCAGGTTGAGGAGCTCGACCTCACCCCTTACCTTCACTTGTCTTTCAAGGATGTAAGGTCCCTATGTAAACTTAAAAACATAGCCACGGGTCCCCATCCCACCAAACAAAAGCTCCAGGAGCTGTTTGCTGCGTATGCAAAGGACCACCCATCTGAAAATAGTGATGACCAGTCAGATGGAGAAGGAGTGGAAGAGGATGAAAAGGTAGATCAACCCCCCTTCACTGCTTAGGGAGAACATGGGCCCCATTGGCCCTGACTCCAAGAATCAACCTCTTAGTACCTAGATCTCACACAGGTGGATCAGATACCAATGAGGACATTGAGGACAGCCTCAATGAGGAGGACAGCCTTTTAGTGAGGCTGACCAAAAGACTGGATCTAGAGACCAGGTTGCTGGCTCTAGAAAGAGAGAGAGCAGAGATGGGCATAGCACCCATCAATGGTGGCAGCAATTTACTAAATAAGGATAAAGAGCAATCTTATGATCCTAAAATCCCCAAAGGGTTTGTCCCTAAATATGAACAGAGTCATGATATCACAAAATGGTTCACAGCCTTTGAGAGGGCTTGTGAAATGAGAAAAGTGAAGAAGTCACACTGGGGTGCACTCCTTTGGGAACTGTTCTCTGGTAACTGCAAAGACAGACTCCTGACCCTTACAGGGGCAGATGCTGGGTCTTATGACCTCATGAAGAGAGCTCTGATTGAGGGATTTGGACTCACAACTGAGGAATACAGAATTTGATTTAGGGGGATCACAAGACCCAAAACCAATCCTGGATTGACTTTGTAGACTACTCAGTTAAAACACTAGATGGTTGGTTAACTGGATACAATGTGCATGATTTCAATGGACTTTACAATTTGTTTATGAAAGAACATATTTTAAGTAATTGCACTAATGAAAAGTTGCATCAGCATTTGGTAGACCTAGATCTAATTTCTCCCCAAGAATTGGGTAAGAAGGCAGACCACTGGGTCAAGACAAGGGTGACAAAAACAACTACTGGGGGTGACCAAAAGAAAGGGGTTACAAAACCTTACATGGGGAAAGGTGGTGAGAATCCCCAAGATAAAAAGCCTGAGTCTTCTAAAGGGCCCCAAAAACCTGCACAGGGGGGTGGGTCCCAAAACTCTTCCCAGTCCATTAATAGGTACAGGGGAAAGAACTTTGATCCTTTAAAGGCCTGGTGTAACAACTGTAAGAAGTTGGGACACTTAACTGGACTTGCTGCTTGCCCAACCAAGAAGGGCCCTAGTCCTACTACAGCTACTCCTGGTGTAGCAAGTCTTCAGATGGGATCAACAGTGTGCCAAGAGCAAATCGGGTTGCACACTGAAGCAGTTCTAGTTTCAGAAGGGGAAGTTGAGTTTGCCACTGTAGCTGTGTGGCCACCCAACTTAAAAAAGTACTTACAATACCCTTGGATTAATGGAACTAGGATAGAAGCTCTGAGGGATACAGGTGTCAGTGTCACTATGGTGAGAGACACACTGGTTTCCCCCTCACCAATGCAGACAGTGTTCAGTGTTACCACTAACCATGCAATGGCTATGGTGACATTAGACTGGGGGGGGGGGGTTACTGGCCTGAAACAAAGCTACCAGCTGCATGTCTGCTTGGCAATGACCTGGAAACCTCAGCATGGGCTGAGGTTGAACTGAAAGCCCATGCAGCAATGCTGGATATCCCTGAATTGGTAGTGTGTAAAAACAAGAGCACAGAGCAAGAGACAGGGTGAAAAAGAAGTGTTGGAGCCTGAAAGTATGGCCCAACCTTCCAAGAGAAAAGGTAAGAAGACTGGGGAACCAGCTTCTGTACAGCAAAAGGACCAGGACCCCTCTCCTCAGGGAGAGGACTTGGACACCCCAGAGGGAACTGAGCCCATGGAGCTTGACCCTTACCAGGTTGAACTCTTAGGCCCAGGGGTACCATCTAGGGAAGAGCTGTGCCTTGGACAGCAGGTCTGTCCAACTCTTGAAAGCCTGAGGCAGCAAGCTGCTACCCAGGAAAAAGGAGATGTCAGTGGTACCCACAGAGTTTATTGGGAAGAGGGACTACTGTACACTGAGGCCAGAGACCCCAAATCTGGAGCCACTAGGAGAGTGGTAGTGCCTCAGAAGTACAGGGAGTTTCTCCTAACTTTAGCTCATGACATTCCCTTGGCTGGACATCTGGGCCAAACCAAGACTTGGGAAAGGCTAGTTAGCCACTTTTACTGGCCCCAGATGCATCAAAAAGTAAAGGAGTTTGTCAGCTCCTGTGTCACCTGTCAGGCCAGTGGCAAGACAGGTGGCCCCTCAAAGCCCCCCTGATACCACTACCTGTGGTGGGGGTTCCCTTTGAAAGGGTAGGTGTGGACATAGTGGGTCCACTTGAACCTCCCACAGCATCAGGGAACAAATTCATTCTAGTGGTAGTGGATCATACCACTAGGTACCCTGAAGCAATTCCCCTTAAGACTACTACAGCTTTTGCAGTAGTCAAGGCCCTCATTGGTGTCGTCACCAGAGTAGGGTTTCCTAAGGAGGTGGTTTCAGACAGAGGTTCCAAATTCATGTCTGCTTACCTAAAACACATGTGGAAAGAGTGTGGAGTGCAGTACAAGTTTACTACACCCTATCACCCACAAACCAATGGCCTTGTTGAGAGATTCAACAAGACATTGAAAGGCATGATTATGGGGCTCCCTGAAAAACTCAAAAGGAGATGGGATGTCCTCTTACCATGTCTGCTTTTCGCTTACAGAGAGGTGCCACAGAATGGAGTCGGGTTTTCCCCCTTTGAACTTCTGTTTGACCATCCTGTGAGGGGACCACTCTGTCTTGTAAAAGAGGGTTGGGAGAAGCCTCGCCAAGAACCCAAACAAGATATTGTGGACTATGTGCTTGGCCTAAGGTCCAGAATGGCTGAGTACATGGAAAAGGCATCCAAAAATCTTTAGGCCAGCCAGGAGCTTCAGAAGCACTGGTATGACCAAAATTCTGCATTGGTTGAATTTCAACCTGGGCAAAAGGTGTGGGTTTTGGAGCCAGTGGCACCAAGGGCACTCCAGGACAGATGGAGTGGCCCTTACCCTATCCTAGAGAAAAAGAGTGAGGTCACCTACTTGGTTGACCTGGGCACAAGCAGGACACCCAAAAGCGTTATCCATGTGAACCGCCTGAAGCGCTACCATGACAGGGCTGATACCACCATGCTGATGGTGACTGATGAGGATCAGGAGACAGAGAGTGAACCTCTCCCTGACCTCCTCTCATACAGCCCAAAAGATGGGTCAGTGGATGGAGTTGTCTTTTCAGACACCCTCTCTGCCCAACAGCAGACCATTTGCAAGCAAGTCTTGCAGCAGTATGCTAAGCTCTTTTCCTTGACCCCTGGTCAGACAAACTGGTGTACCCATGATGTGGACACTGGTGACAGTTCACCTGTCAAAAACAAAATCTATCGACAGTCTGATCAAGTCAAGGAAAGCATCAGAGCTGAAGTCAGCAAGATGCTGGAGTTAGGGGTTATTGAACCCTCTGAGAGCCCCTGGGCCAGCCCAGTGGTTCTAGTCCCCAAACCTCATCCACAGGGTGGAAAGAGAGAAATTAGGTTCTGTGTGGACTATAGAGGGCTCAACTCTGTCACCAAGACAGATGCTCACCCTATCCCAAGAGCAGATGAGTTGATAGACAAATTGGGAGCAGCCACATTTCTAAGTACCTTTGACTTAACTGCAGGGTACTGGCAAATTGGCATGGCCCCAGGAGCAAAAGAAAAGACAGCATTCTCCACACCTGATGGGCATTATCAGTTCACTGTTATGCCCTTTGGTTTAAAGAATGCCTCTGCCACCTTCCAGAGGTTGGTGACCCAAGTCCTCGCTGGATTGGAGTCCTTTAGTGCAGCTTATCTAGATGATATTGCTGTCTTTAGCTCCACCTGGCAGGATCACCTGATCCACCTTGGGAAGGTTTTAAATGCCCTGCAAACTGCAGGCCTAACTATCAAGGCATCCAAATGCCAGATAGGGCTGGGAACTGTGGTGTACTTGGGCCACCTTGTTGGTGGAGGCCAGGTACAACCCTTGCAGCCCAAGATCCAGGCCATCCTGGACTGGGCAGCTCCAACAACCCAAACCCAAGTCAGGGCATTCCTTGGCTTGACTGGGTACTACAGGAGGTTTGTGAAGGGATATGGGTCCATTGTGGCTCCCCTCACAGAACTCACCTCCAAGAAGATGCCCAAGAAGGTAAACTTGACAGTTAGTTGTCAAAAGGCTTTTGACAGCCTGAAAGAGGCTATGTGCTCCGCACCAATTCTCAAAGCTCCACACTATGCCAAGCAGTTCATTGTGCAGATTGATGCCTCTGAGCTAGGGATAGGGGCGGTCCTATCCCAGACCAATGATGAAGGCCAAGACCAACCTGTTGCTTTTATAAGCAGAAGGCTTCTCCCCAGGGAGCAGCGTTGGAGTACCATTGAGAGGGAGGCCTTTGCTGTGGTTTGGTCCCTGAAGAAGCTGAGACCATACTTGTTTGGTACTCACTTCCTAGTTCAAACTGATCACAGACCTCTCAGATGGCTAATGCAGATGAAAGGTGAAAATCCTAAACTGTTGAGGTGGTCCATCTCCCTACAGTGAATGGACTTTGTAGTGGAACACAGACCTGGGACTGCCCATGCCAATGCAGATGGACTTTCCAGGTTCTTCCACTTAGAAAATGAAGACTCTCTAGGGAAAGGTTAGTCTCATCCTCTTTCGTTTGGGGGGGGGGGGTGGGTTGTGTGAGAAAGTGCCCTCTTTCTGCATGGTTGCCCACACTTTTTGCTGAATTGCTGATATGCTTTGACTGAGTGTGCCCTGGGCTCCTGCTAATCAGGACCCAGGGCCTATGTTCTTTCCCTAGAACTGCATTGAAGCCGAAACCCAATTGGCATTTCTGGCCACAGGTCAGCCCCTGGTAAATGGTACCTGTTAGAAGGTTGTTCTGACACTATGGGCCGCCCGGATTTTTCGCTTTTTGAGCACCTAGGTGTTGAGGTTTTACTGTGGGAGAGCCTCATAAATTGGGACTCATCCACAGTGAACTCATGATGAAAGAGACTGCATGTGGATTTTACTGGTGTCCCCCTAGCTTGACTAGGCCGCTGCGCAGCAGCTGGAGTAAGGGGCACCGGGCTTGTTACATGCAGACACCTGTGTACATGCGTGTGCACACGTGTAGGGGCTGCGCAGGGGAGATTCTTAGCGTGCGCAGTCCGGGAGCAGCTACAAAGTGAATGGTGTGGCAGGGCTTATGCAGAATTGGGTGGTGACACGGAATAGGCCTTACACGCTAGGAAGGAACATGCCAGGGAAAGTCAGTGTGCTTTACTGTGTTTTTCACTTCATTATTCCCCTATGGGGATGTGGAGCCCATGTGCTAGATTAACTTCCATAAGGCCTACAGATTCCAGACACGCACTCAAAGTCCCCTGTAGCGGATGTGAAAAGGAGTATTCTGCAGAGTCCCAAGTCATATTTGTACTGCTTTTGGGTCATCCAGAAATGTCATATTTCTCTGAGTCCCTGGCTGGGGTCTGGCCCTGGCAGGTTAGATTAATGACCTTTCTTCCCAGAGCGAAGATCTTCCCTCCAAGGAGAGAAGATAGGTGGAGCTACAGGCTAATCCATCAGCAGCTGTCGCTGGGTGCCAGGCACCAAGCTGAACCAAGGTGAAGGCAGCACTGGGGAAAGGGTCTTGTTTCAGAGACCATGTGGCCAGAGACCCTGGACGACGCCATTTTGAACAAACCCAGAGGCTGGACAAGGAGGAGGGAGCAGGGGCAGGGAAGTGATGTGTCGCGGTTTGATAGGACAAACAGAGACTTCCTGCCAGCCCCCTACTCAACTTTTAAAAACCACTGGAAGAGGAAGAGAGCTCTCTCTGGGGTGTGGTCTGCGGAGGCTGAAGGTGCTGGAGCCTGGCGCAATGGGCAGTTGGAAGGAGGAACCCCCTGACTGTCCCCCAGGGCCCTGCCAGCACCAGAAGAAGAGCCCAGGACCAGTGCGCAGAAGCAGGGGCCTCTGCGCAGGGAGAAGAGAGGCCAAGGAGGAGAGACAGGCGAAAGGCTGGCACAGGGAGCCAGTGAAGACAGCTCCCTGCCGAATCCCCCCTCTCAGAGACCCCGAGGGCGAAGGAGAGTGTTCCCCGTGGCTGGGGCTGGCCACCAGGAGCGAAAGGACACGAAAATGGGGCAGATCGGACCCCCAGGGGCTGAGATATGGCCCCCAGAAGGTGAGCGACCTTTGACCCCCACGAAGAGGAGGTCGGGGCCCGGGAGCCCATCCCCGGGCCCCGAAGCAAAGTCAGGGAGCGCCGTCGTGCCCCCCCGTGAAGATAATGCTCCCACGGGGTGCCAGGAGCCCACTCTGGCTTCCGCCGAAACCGCCGAAGACGGGGAGCGCCAGCGCGCTCCCCGTGAAGAGGAGGGGGCGGGGCCCGGGACCCCACCTCCGGGCCCCGATGGTGGCCCACCCGGTGAAAACCAAGCCGGAGGGGCCGCGTCGTGCCCCTCCGTGAAGATTCGGGGGCCCGGGATCTCATCCCCGGGACCCGAGTGCAGGAAGGAGGAGGGGGGAGCGCCGCCGCACTCCCCCGAGGTCCGCCGGGACTGGCGGGAACCTCCGGGTCTGCCCGCAGCCACGGGCAGACCAGAAGACTAGTGCTGTCTCCCGCGGCAGCACGCAAGGGTGCTGGCCGGGCGGGGAGCCGGCGGGAGTCACCGGGGTGGGCTCCCCGGTGGCTCCCCACCAGGAAGCCAGACGGGGTCCCGGGTGGGACCGGGACCCCCTTCGAGGAGGCAAGAGCTGCACGGGGCCCGGGTGGGACTGGGCCCCCAACAATAGCATGAGCGGCCGGGGGTGGGCTCCCGAGCCGTAAAGAATTTACCTGGGGGTCCGGGTGGGACCGGGCCCCCACCCAGCGTGGAAGGCGGCGCGGAGCGCTGGGTGGATCGCGGCTCTCCCGGCACAGCGGGAGAGCCGCTCGTCACTATTCACGCTAAGGAGCAAGAAGCGCCCCATAATGCCTTGCAAGGCATGGGGAAAGGATCGTTTTTGGTGCTTGGTGGCCCCCAGAGGAGGGGTCACCCTCAAGAATGAAAAAGGGTGCTGGGGAGCTGCTGGAGAAGCGCAGTCTCCCCCAGCACGAAGTTAAGTCCCACCCTAAGTTTCCTAGGGATTTAAAAAGGATAACCCCTCAAGGGCTCAACCTGTTTCATTACACCTTCTGGGCTGGAACTTTTGTACTACAGCTGAGGGTGTATTGCAAAGTGCTTCATGGAGTGAAGGGCTGAGTTGGGGATGTCTGGAGAAGGGCATCCCCTGGAGGTGAAGAGGTGTAATTGCACCAGAACTGCATTTACTAACGGTTACTCCTTTTTAGAGGGACTGAAGGTCACATATGTAATGTGAAGTACCTGTGTAAGGTGATGTCATAAGCAAAGTGGGTTATGTTGCCAGACACTCCTGCTAGGGTGTCTGGCTGGATATGCGTAATCCTGTGATTTCATCTGTGATGCCTTTAGGGGCTGTAATTGCAACGCATTTTTTATGTCCAACAAATGTGCTGAGTACTGTCATTCTAAAGTGTGCGTAAACATGTATTTTTGCTGCTGCGCTTAAGTGAGGAACAACCCAGACTGTTAGCCCTGAATATGTAGGGGTGCATACTGTATGGTCAATATAAGATGCTCAGTCAGGGTTATGTGTCACTAGGGCAGGTGAACCTATTTTTAATGCGTGTTGAGGTAAAGGGGTGGGTCGCCACTGGGATGGTGCCAGTGTGCAGGGCCCTCGCTCCAGGTTATGCTCAACACACTGCATTAGGGGGCAAGATGATGTGCATACATGGGAGTGGTGGTACTAGACCCCACCCCCCCTTTTGGGAGGGGTGGAGATGTTACGCAATGTCACAAAGTAATTCCAACAGCTTATGTATATTTGTAAATTGGTGCATAGTATTGAGTAGTGTGTGTGTTTAATAAATGTACTCTTACTTTTATAAAGCAAAGTACAGACTGGACAATCAATTATTGAGTGTTATTTCTGCGCACCTGCAAATGGCGATTACTAGCCCACACCACCTCCATTGAGTAAAGCCTCAGACTGCTTTGCAACGCTACCCTCTGAGAGTCAGGCGCTACAATTGGGTGTTTGGTTCCCAGTGAAGGACAAATGTAGTCATGTTATTTGTGCAGGCCTCACAGATACTGCCTCGTTTTCCAACAGTACCACAGGTCCCCAGGGCACTGTGACCAGAGAAGGCCTCTAAGGGCTGCAGCACTTATTGTGCCACCCTTAGAGGTCCTGTACCCTTACACATACACACACACACACACACTGCCTTTGCAGGCTGCATGTTTTGGTGCAGAACAAAGTGAAGAGTCGACATGGCACACATCCCTGTGTGCCATGCCTACAAACCACTGCCCTGGCATAGATCAATCACCCCTCTAGCTGGGTGCACTATACCAGTGGTGAGGGTACAGGTGCATGAGCCCTGTACCCCTACAGTGTCTAAGTCCATTCTTAGACATTGTAAGTGCAGTGCTGCCATTAAGAGTATATGGTGCTGGGGGTTTGTCATTACGAACTCCACAGCACCATAATGGCTACACTGAAAACTGAGAAGTTTGGTATCAAACTTCTCAGCACATGAAACCCACACTGATGCCAGTGTGGGATTTAATGAAAAATGCACACAGAGGGCATCTTAGAGATGCCCCCTGAAAACTAACCCACCTCTAGTGTCCAGGCTGAGTGGCTGCTTTCAGCTGCCACCACCAGACATGTTTCTGGACCCCTGGGTCGAGAGTCTGCTACTCTCTGGGGCCTGAAACAATGCACATCCTGGGACGAGGTGCCAAGCCTCCTCCCCCAGGATGGGCAGGGTTCACGAAGGGGAAGCTTCAAAGGCTTGCCGCCTTTGTGAGCTTCCCCAGGCCACTTGCTGCTCTCAGCAAATTGTCCCCACTGGTTCTGACCCCCACTTTGGGCGGGAGAACCGGCGGGAAAAACAAGTGAGGAAGAGAGGTGTGCCCACCTCTGCCAACTCCACCCCTCAGGTGGGGGAGGCGAGGTGAAGCACAACTCTCAGTCCATGCCATCTTGAAGATGGGGGACTCAGCCAACCAGGGACAGGCTCATGCCCCCTCCCACTGGAGGGTGGCATAATAGGGAGTGTACCCACCCCAGGAAGGGACCCATTGGTCCCTGCCTTTTACCTACCTGTAACGCCCCTAAATCTAGTATTTAGGGTCACCCCTGAACCTTGCTTCCTCAGACAAGAATCTGCAACAAGAAAAGAAGAAGGACCGAACAGCCGTGCCGAAGCTAACCAGAGGAAGACGCCCACTGACTTGGCCCCAGCCCTACCGGCCTGTCTCCACCTCGAACTACCTCCTGCGAAATCCCGGTGTGTCCTGCAGCCAGCAACCTCGAAAACCCCGGAGGACCTGCCTGCCTTCAAGCACAAAGACTTTGTCTCCCGTGAACACTGAATTTGTTCACCTGCAACCTCTGGCTCTGGCCGGACACCGCGAATCCGCCCCACTCTGCACCCGTAGTCCACGGCCCGAGCTCAAGTGGGCAAACACCACGAGGAGATCACCCAGAGATCCGACGACCCCTGACCTGCCTCAAGCCTCCAGCCGACGCCTACAGCTTAAATCCAGAAGGCCCCCCTAACCGCGACCAGGAGCTGGTAAGAAGATCCGACCCCAAAAGACACCCCTGCACCCGACGCCCCACAGCCTTGTGTGCCCAAACTGACGGTGCCTAACCAACCCCTAACTTCCCAACTTACCTCTCGAAGTGGTGGTCGCACCCAGAAGACCTTCGTCCCCAAGCCTGCAGTGTCTTTCCAAACCGGAGGTTCTCCATTGCAAACAGGGCGTCCGACGTCGAAACAGCACTCTGCACCCAGCCTCCCTAGTGCCGCTGAGGGTGCACCTTTTGTGCTACTTTGTTTCCTCATTTGCCCTGAGCTAAAGTCCAGGAGCTTTGCTCCCACAACCCAGTGGCCTGCTTGCCAGCAGCCACCAACCGAAGGCCCCCTGGATAACATTGGGCCTCAGCACTCTGCACCCGGCCGTCCTAGTGCCGCTGAGGGTGTAACAAGAGTGCATCCTTGACCCTGGGGGACCCCTAAGTCTACCCCCAGAACCTCAACTCCCACTACCAAATACTTACCTCAAAACCGATAACACTATTTTCCTCCATAGGATAACATTGACTGTTTTTTCTGTGAAAAGTTTCTAAGTGTGGCGTTTGAGAAACTAAAGAAATTGTTTAAAATTGCATAATCTAACAAAAAACGATTTTACTTACCTGTTTTCAGGAAATGTCCCAGAGTAGTATCTAGGTATACTACTCTGTGTAAGCCTAGTAATCTCAAAAGTTACTTACCTGCTATTTTACTGAAAAGCCTATTCAAGTCTGTGTACTGAATTTACTAAGTTTGGAATTTCTCTGCATCCATACTGTAAATCAAATCAAAGTGCATATACAATTATCATTCAAACTGTATTTCAATTACATTGCTACTGTAAAGTACTTATTGCTTACCTGTGCCAGACTTGCTTGGTTCTAGAAAATAAAATAACTAAAAGAATATTTTTATACAAAAACAATTGGTCTGAAGTTCAGTCTTTGAGTGTGTGAATTCATTTGCTGACTGAGTGTGTACAACAAATGCTTAACACTGTCCTCAGATACTGCCTTACTGCTCGACCACACTACCACAAATAGAGAGTAAGGTTCTATCTATCTTTACCTCTGCCTACCTTTGGGGTTCCACTGGACTCAGTGCACACTATACCTCACTTTGGTATAGTATATACAGAGCCAGCTTCCTACACCTGGTGATCCGTATAGTTGCGGGTCAATCTGGGTACACTTACCTAACATTTAACGAAGGCGAAACAGTACCCACTGCATACAAATCGCACTTTTACACAAACGCTGAGGTACGTTTTGCTTCCACAGAAAAGATTTTGACAGCATTACAGACCGCTGTAGTGAGAGAAAGAGCAATGGCTCAGGGGAAACGAATAATTGTCGTGACTCTGGCACCTGCCTTTGAGGCCGCTACAAAGGCAAGCGTTCCGCATGCTAAAGCCTTACATCCGAGATGGATACAATGGGCTAATTCTCTCACTGCAACAGATGTTGAATACAGATACGACCCAAGTCTAAAAACACAAGCATTTCTGCAATATGAACAAGAATATCTTCTCCCAAATGAAATAATGCCTCTTGATCAGTATGAATACATAATTTACACTAACGGATCTGCTCAGCCGGCCATTGGAAGTAAACAACAATACAGCGCTGCATGTGCGATTGTAAAAGGCTGTATGCAGGACGGCAAGTTCCATCCAAGCTGTACAAAAACACAGTCTCTAGGAGACTGCACGGCTTAGCTGGCAGAATTAAAAGCTCTATTACTGGCACTGATAAATACAGATCGAGAATTCCCCACACTGATTGTGTGCGATTCTTTTTACTGTGTCCAGTCATACAACAAATACCTTCACTACTGGGGAAAAAATGGGTTTAAGGATTCCAAAGGTGGCACAATTAAGCACAAAATGCTATGGGAACAGATAGCTGAGTTGAAAAACGCACTACCAAGAGCTCACGTGATACACACGCTGAGTCATCAACGTGATGGCGTTCACGTTGAAGGGAATTCATTGGCTGATGAAGCCGCAAAGGGGGCGGTACAAACTGCTTCCGTAGCTGCAATCACTCGTTCAAAAACGAGAATAGACGGACAGATAAAGATAGCTGTCATTGCTTCATGCAAAAACAGCAAGGCATTGCCGAAAGGTATTCCACTCAAGTACTCCTACAAGTTAGATGCAAACAACATTCCATATGCTCAGATTCCAGGAGTGGGGGATAGAGTAATACCAAACATGGATCGCAGATTAGGTTTAATACTAGCTGCACACAAGGGTCTGGGTTCTGCACGCGCAGGAGTTACTGCAACAGTTTCTTTACTGAAACAACGCTACTGGTGGCCAGGGTTAACAAAGCAGACCAAAGATTTTGTCTTAAAGTGCGGCATCTGCCAGCAGATGAAGGGGTCCACCGTAGCACGTCCAGCGGAGACACCTTTATTATTATCAGACAGACCACTCGCATGTGTCTATTTGGACCACTGCGGCCCCATATAATCTGATGGGCCTCATAAGTACATCATGGTTGCAGTGGATTCCTGCTCGAGGTTCCTATGGGTATGGCCTCAGCGCTCGGCTGACGCTCGAACTGTTATCAAAGATTTGCGAGTCTTTATAGTGACATACGCAGTTGGCACATTACACTTTGACCGTGGCCCCGTGTTTAGCTCTAGGGCTTACAAGGAAGCCATGGGAAGTTTGGGTGTTTCATTGCGGTACTCCTCTCCGTACCATCCAGAGGGAAATTCGGTTGTGGAGAGGAAAAACCGGGACTTAAAGCAATCTTTAACAGCAAGGGTATTAGGCTCGGGTGGTAGTTGGGTCAACCATTTATATGGGGTACAGCGAGCCCTTAACAACATGCCAAGAAGTTCCCTAGGGGGTGTCACTCCTTAAGAGGTCCTATTTGGGACGAGAATGTGGGTACCTGATCTCGATTGCAAAAGCACAGTGGCGGAAGAAAAACATTTTGGCATCAATAAACGTTTGGCTGTTTTACAGGATCTCAATGAATTCCGAGCACTACAAAGCAACATGCAAGTGAAACGGACCGCCACTGGGGAAGTCAAGTCAGTCAGGGCAAGACTTGCCCGGTTCACAAAAGTCGGGGATCTGGTCAGAGAAAAGATTGTGGACAAGAAAGAATTTGGGCCATCCTACAGAAAGCCTGTACCTGTCCTGGCCGTTGAAGGAACAAGAACTGTACTTCTACCGCCTCTTGCCGGAAAAAAGGAGAAGAGATTCGTCTCCATAGATCTGATCAAACCACAATATGTGGCCGATACTGAATAGTAGGCCTTGTGGGCTCCTGGGTAGCCGACGCCCTCCTCTCGCTACCATACAGGAAGTTCAGACAGAAAGGCTCATCACGTTCGAAGAGTCTCCTATACAGAATGATGGACTATGCAACAATGCCATGGAACTTGTTCCTCTTGAACAAGAATTTCAAAGTCTAAATGAAAGACAAATTTCAATTCGACATAACACCGATGTCTACATCAATATGCCTCAACAAGGGACGCCGACAAGTTCAACTAAACATGCTGAGCTACCTAAAATAGATCAAACTGAATCTGGCTATTTTATAGACTTCGATACCTTTTCTCTGGATCCCAGTGAACCTGAAACAAAGCCAGCCCTAAGATTTCGGGAACAGCAAATCAAAGACTTCATCGTTTTTCTGAAAAAGACATACCTAGTATCACCTTGGCTCCAGCTTTGGATAGTTACGGGTATACTGTTTTTTCTTTTCTGGGTTGGCCTAGTAGCCGTTTTCTGCTTACTTATTAATGGAACATTTCTCCGACAAAGCTCTGCAGCATCAAGAGTGAACTTGATTTTAAAATCTCATATTTCATCACATCGTGAACAAAGAGACTTGTCCTTCGTGAACCTTACAGCTGTTCCTATCCCTGATGGTATAGTTTGGGACAAGGTTGATTATGATATATTTGGCCCGACAAAACTTTTAAAAATACCTCATTTATTTAAAATTTCCTTAAATTATATCGTTACCTCCAGTACAATTTCTGATGATTGGGATTTTGAAACTGTAAATAATATGTTGTCTGATTTAGAACAATCTGCCGCATTTTCTAGCAATGAAGTGTTGGAAGACACCTCAGACTTTAACACAATGTATTGTTATCAACATTATGGTCATCATTTTTTACACAAATCCAGTACCCCTAGAAATGTTTTCACATATCACCAATGGGAACATTGCCCAACACCGCCAAAAAGTAGTTCGAAGACGTTCGCACAGAAATTTTCATATTATTCAGGGTTTAACACTTCTGACCCAACCTCATATTACTATAAGGTTGCACCTACACCTGCACAGAAAAATATGCTAACTAACACCAGACAGATTTATTCTGGTTCCTTTATTACCCAACTGTCTGAACAGGGTTTCGACTTATGGAAGGACACTATAGACTTAAAATCAGTCTGGGGTTCTAGAGACTGGCAAGTTCAGGGAACAGAAGCGCTATTCAGAGCATGCCTCATTCCACAGCAGATGATATTTCTGAATGATACTGTGCAACAGACTTCCTGTCTTGGAATTGCCAAGGACAAGGATGTGTACACACCTCGGATCCCAACACCATCACATACCGTGGCAAATTTAACATCACATGAAGGGGTAACAATAGATGACATATTGCAGTACAATAGATCAGACCCCGATTGGAAGGGATGGTTGGTTTGGCCCACAGACACAAACAAATGTCAAGAAAGATTCAGGGGTACCACCGAAGGGTTCAGTATCCATAGGACAGACCCACGTTATGTATGAAGAGAACATCCGGGGCTGGTGACATCATACAGTGTTGGGAAGTTATGCCTCGATTGGCTGAAAACCTCAACACTTCCCCAAGTTAAAGAACTGTTCAGTGTCAAAAGAAAGTGAAAATATATGGGCTTCCAACGACTGAAGGCATTGTTTTACAGCGGTAATCCAACAGACTGTATAATAAATCCCTCTGCAACAAAAGTCATAATCACACTTCTGTGTTTTTCAAATCTAGTTTCTGCATTCCCAGAGATGCATGATATGGGTGGGTACTAAACACGGGAAATATTACATTTCTGACACTGTGTTTGGTATCTATACATGTATATTTAGGCCCATATGTAGAAAGCTATTTAGCATTTCTTAACGGACCAAATTACTATTTTGCGCCGAAAAGAAATAGTAAATAGCCTTATCTTATTTACAAAAGGTAGAAACGCGTTTGCAAAATGCAATTTCTACCTAGTAGAAATCGCATTGTGCGATAACCGAAATAGGAAATCGCAAATGGGGATTTCCAATTTGCAATTTCCTAACTGCATGTACGTAGCATTTCCTAAATGCGAAATGGGCATTTAGGAAATGCAGTTACCATCTAATCCAATCCAATGGTAACCAGATGCAATTTTAAAAAATGCGCCTAATGCGTTTTTGCAGTGCCATAGAGTGTGCACTTGCCCCGAGGGTATTGGAGCGCTTTACACGAGCACCATTTTTCCCCCCTTAGATTTAAGGGGGGGCCTTAGGTCCATAGGTACGAATGATTTTACAGTTCCAAATTTGCAATTTCCTGTTATGAAATCGCAAATTTGGAAATGCCTACGTCTCATAGGTACGAATGGTTTGCCATTTCCAAATTTGCGATTTCCTAATAGCGAATGCGACTCCATAGGAATCACTATTAGTCAATCAATCAATCAATCATGTCACTTATAAAGCGCACTACATACCCGCGAGGGTCTCAAGGCGCTGGGGGAAGAGGGGGGTGGTGCTGCTACTGATCGAAGAGCCAGGTCTTGAGGAGTCTTCTGAAGGCCAGTAGGTCTTGGGTCTGTCGGAGGTTGGTGGGGAGGGTGTTCCAGGTCTTGGCGGCGAGGTGGGAGAAGGATCTGCCGCCGGCGGTCGTTTTCCGGATGCGGGGGACTGTGGCAAGGGCGAGGCTGGTCGAGCGGAGCTGGCGGGTGGGGGTGTAGAAGCTGAGTCGTCTGTTGAGGTAGGCTGGTCCGGAGTTGTGGAGTGCTTTGTGTGCGTGGGTGAGGAGCTTGAAGGTTATCCTCTTGTTGACAGGGAGCCAGTGCAGGTCTCTCAGGTGGGGTGTGATGTGGCTGCGTCGGGGGATGTCGAGGATAAGACGTGCAGAGGCGTTCTGGATGCGTTGCAGCCGTCTCAGGAGCTTAGCCGTCGTTCCTGCGTAGAGGGCGTTTCCGTAGTCCAGCCTGCTGGTGACGAGGGCCTGGGTGACTGTTTTTCTTGTTTCGGTGGGGATCCACTTGAAGATCCTGCGGAGCATTCGGAGGATGTTGAAGCAGGATGAGGAAACGGCGTTGACCTGCTTAGTCATGGAGAGGGTGGGGTCGAGGATGACCCCTAGGTTGCGTACGTGGTCGGTGGGTGGCGGGGCTGTTCCCAGTGATGTTGGCCACCAGGAGTCGTCCCAGGCTGAAGGGTTGGAACCAAGGATGAGGACCTCCGTCTTGTCCGAGTTCAGCTTCAGGCGGCTGGTCCTCATCCATTCGGCGACGGCCTTCATTCCTTCGTGGAGGTGGGCTTTGGCGGTGTGAGGGTCTTTGGTGAGGGAGAGGATCAGCTGGGTGTCGTCGGCGTAGGAGATGATGTTGAGGTTGTGCTGTCGGGCGACGTGGGCGAGGGTGCCATGTAGATGTTGAACAGCGTTGGGCTGAGGGAGGAGCCTTGGGGTACGCCGCAGATGATCTTGGTGGCCTTGGATCGGAAGGGGCGAGGCGGACGCTTTGTGTTCTGCCGGAAAGGAAGGATGTGGTCCAGTCCAGGGCCTTCTCTTGGATCCCGGCGTCGTGAAGGCGTGTTCGTAGTGTGTGGTGGCAGACCGTGTCGAAGGCGGCTGATAGGTCCAGGAGGATGAGGGCTGCTGTTTCTCCGTTGTCTAGCAGGGTCCTGATGTCATCGGTGGCGGCGATGAGGGCGGTTTCGGTGCTGTGGTTGCTGCGGAAGCCGGACTGGGAAGGGTCCAGGATGTTGTTCTCCTCGAGGTAGCGGGTCAGTTGTTTGTTGACGATTTTCTCGGTGACCTTCGCGGGGAACGGGAGCAGAGAGATGGGTCGGAAGTTCTTGAGGTCCTTGGTGTCTGCCTTGGGTTTCTTGAGTAAGGCGGTGATCTCGGCGTGCTTCCAGCTTTCCGGGAAGGTTGCTGTCTCGAAGGAGATGTTGATTATTTTCCGGAGATGGGGCGCGATGGCTGTACTGGCTTTGTTGAAGATGTGGTGAGGGCACGGGTCTAGCGGTGAACCGGAGTGGATGGTGTTCATGATCTCGCTGGTGTCCTCGTCGTTGATGTTGGTCCAGGAGAGCAGGCGGTTGGTGGTTGTGGGGGCAGTGGTCTCGGTGGTTGCCGGGGCGGTCGTGGTGTTGAAGCTGTCGTGGATGTCGGCGATTTTGCGGTGGAAGAAGGTGGCCAGTGAGTCGCACAGGTCTCGCGACGGCTGGATGTCGTTGGTGTTGGAGCTGGGGTTGGAGAGTTCCTTCACGATGTTGAAGAGCTCTTTGCTGTTGTGTGCGTTGTTGTCTAGGCGGTCTTTGAGTGAGGCCCTTTTGGCGGATCTGATGAGGTGATGGTGACTGCGGGTGGCGCTCTTGTGGGCGGCGTAGCTGTCCGCTGTCCGTTCGTGGAGCCAGATCTTCTCCAGTTTTCGGCATGTTCGTTTGGAGGCCTGGAGGTCTTCGGTGAACCAGGTGGCTTTCTTGCTGGTGTGGCTGTTGGGCGGATTCTTGAGGCGGGGCGAGGGTGTTGGCGCAGTCGTCGATCCACTGTCTGAGGTTGCGGGCGGCGGTGTCGGGGTCGGAGGGTTCGGCGGGTGGGCTCAGGGCTCAGGTTGTGGTTAGCTGGTCTTCCGTGACTCTGCTCCAGCAGCGGCGAGGCATTTGTTCGGTGCGGTGGTGCGTGGTGGGCTTCCTGTAGGTGAAGTGGATGCAGTGGTGGTCAGTCCAGTGGGGTTCGGAGGTGTGGTTGAAGGAGACGTGTGGGCTTGCGGAAAAGATGGAGTCAGTTAACCAGATACTCCCTCTTAGGAAATATATTCCTAATGAATTAGGATTTGTGGTATCGGAGTGCCAGCATAGCATGTGTTTCTGAAACATGGCCTGCCAAGAGTGCGTATATGCAATATGTCTACCACTGTTTTATTGAAGGTAAAGGCCAAGAATGTCTCAAACCATCAACTACAATTTGACCAGATTAGAGGTTTTCAATAGGAGATTCTGATAGAGGTGGTGGAGATGTGTGGTGCAGCGGCCAGGGCAGCTGACTTCGGAGCACAGGGTTCACGGTTCGAGCTCCGGCGGCAGCTCAGCTCAGCACCATGTGACTCTGGGCAATAGCTCACTTAATTTCCACGACGGCCCCCAGCGCCTTGAGACCCGTAAGGGTGAGTAGCTGCGCTATATAAAAACGGACTTACATTTTTTTACTTACAGAGAGTGCAATGATCAGACCTTCTCAGCCACTCTCTCTGCAGCATTACAGGAGTGTACGTGGGAGATCTCTGATGTCCTGTATTTAGCCTGAGAAAGAAAACAATAAATAACGAAGACTGGAAATGACAGTTCTATACTCATGATATACATTGAGTAATCTAGCATTATAGCCCATTGCCAAGAGCTACAGCAGTCGATACTAGCCATGTTCCAAGTTAAAAGCCTGAGCTGCAGGCGGGGCCTCAAATGAAGAGGATGCTCTTCAAAGCCCGTTGTTGAATTGTGTGTAAATAGAAATTAATGGACCTTCTCTTTCTCCATTGCAGGTGAAGAGTTAGAGTGTGAATTTGATGACAAAGGACACAATACCTGGCTTTGCAGGATCAGGTATGCAGCTCCACAATATTGGAGTTTTTTCCTCTGGGAGACGGAGCAGCCTAGATATACCGTAAGTCCCTTAATATGGCCAGGAAGGATGCTAAAGTCCTCTTCTTGCCCTTCACCACATCGCCTTACTTGTCCTATCCACCCAAAAACAAATATTTTGCAAAATCTGGATGTTTGGTTGAACAGTGTGCAGTTGCCACTGTTTGTTTCTATATGTTTATACCTACAGGATCTCTATCTATATCCCACTAATGAAATATGGCTCTATGCATGGCGCTCAATAAGTTGTCTCACAGAACAAATTTAAACCTTATCCACTAGTTATGGTGAATTTTCTGCATTTGATAGTTGATATGATATGATTTGTTATTATTTCTTGTAGACACCCAGGAATGACTCGATACCCTTAACATAGAAATATTAAAGACATACATTTAATTCATCAGTCTGTGTAATCTATATACCTAATTGTGCGTGGAAATATCATTGATGTGAGTGGGTTACTCTAACCCTGTTCATCCCAGCGTCCCCCAACCCAACCAGTGCCATCTTCAAATGCTCTACCACACTGTCCTATGTGTTTGAATAGGGACCAAGTTACCGAAGTCTCTGAAATTGCCCAACAGGATCCTCCCAAGTGGAAACCACAGGCACTGTCTGATCAGAATCCCAAAGGTCTAATTGTGGAGGATGAAGGGAGTTCCTAAACCTTAAACCTTATGCTGGATCTTCCCAAAACAGTTCCCCAGGGAATTTTAACCTTAATAAAAATTTGAGGAAAGGCCCTCCTATTTAAAGGCCACCAGGGCCTAAATAAATTAGTAAGATTATGGGAAGGAAAGGGAGAAGTGTTTCAACTAATAAACATGATTCCTCTTCAGGCTGCACGCTGGGTAGAGTATCTGTCTTGTGAATTACTATCCTCCTCAGAGTGATGTGACCTTGTTTGGTAGGTAGAGTCTCGAATTCCTGACATGACATTTCAAGTCTGTCCTAGATCAGTCCTAAAATGTTTGCTATTCTACTTCAACATGATGTTTTGAGTTCAAGTAGTTATGTTCCCACTCAGGAAGAGATACACAATTCAACTTTGTAACACCCACTTTCTGTTTCTGCCACTCTAGGGCGCCTGTTAAGTTATCCTGAAATCTAAATCAGGCTATATTAAAAGATAAATACCCAGTTCAAAAAAGATGATAACCAATGTATCTAATCTCCTGACGCATGCATTGACTACTCTGAGCTGATGTACTCTGTGCTAGCAGATGAAATAGGAAGGTAAAACAATTCTCTTAGGAGCCACAGCAGAGCAGTTGTTATCCATGAAACACATTTTGGCTATATGTATTTGACAGTGTCCCAAACGGACGAGTGTTTTGTGAATTCTGTCACATAGAATGGAGACATAAATTATAAACTCAGACATCTTCTTTTGAAGAAAATGAAACGGACAACTTCTGAATGTGAGCACTGTGACACTACTTTGTAATTTGTCTATGCATTTATTTCAATCAAACTCCAGATCGTATAGAGGAACCTTAACAACTTTTTCTCTATAAATGTGCAACACTAGAGGCCATCCTATGCTTGGAGTGCATCTTGCACTGGGACAAACCTTCTGAATTACCCCAAGCTTCATTTCTTATATTGGTGCCGTTCAGATAACAACTGACGGCATGCTTTCCACACAAAATAAGTAATGTCCTAGATCTGAGGCTCATTCTGATGCTCTGAAAATGTCATCTTCACTGGAGTTAAAAAGCCCTCCGGTAAGGCATCAAAAAAATGACCCCTGACAAGTCAAAAAGACATCTGCTTCAACAGATAAGGCTCCTGCCATATCACAAGAAAAGAAAGTCAGAAAATACATAGACTTTTTCGTTAAGTGAGGATCACCCTCATATCCTCATGTTACATCGGACTCAGGTAGAGGATGCACAATTCAACCATATCACAACCTGGCTCTCCAAAAACGTGATATCGAGGTAATAATCGGGAAAGATTTAGCCATGTGAGGAATTTGACTCCTGCCAACCACAGAAGGCTTTCACAGCGCAGGTGCTCGGTAATTCACAAAACTGCACTCCTATATGGGGTTCAGCTTGAGATGGAGGAGTAGTGTTTATTAGCTGAGACTTTGTTAGGAAAGAAACCGTTCTTACCAGCATTGCTGTATGTCTTCCATGCATGAAACCTTTTCACAGCCAGGTCAGTGACACACTAGGGTTGAGCTGAAGTGACCTCCTGTGCCAAAAGACCTAATTTCTACTGCGACTCATGAGGTGCTAAACTCTGTCATGTTTAACAGCAGCTTGTAAGTGGTCAGTGGATCCTAACATCACCACACAGTTGCCTCCAAACCGGAAGTGGAAGAATATTATATTGTAATTGCATTTATATAGCGCTTACTACCCCTGACGAGGCATCGAAGCGCTTTTTCGGCGAGTAGACCGCTACTCCGGAACCCATAAAGGATTAGTGTTGACTTAGTATAGTGAAATATGAAAGTAATTTGAGTGGTGGATAGGTTAGTCAGTTATTTGGATTCAGAAGGATAGCGGAGGGATAGAAGAGGGAAAAAGGTTTGCATTTACCCCTGATGGGGTGTTAAAGGGCTTTTTTCGCGAGTAGCACGCTACTCCGGAACCCATAAAGGATTAGTGGTGAATTAGTATAGTGAAATATGAAAGTAATTTGAGTGGTGGATATTAGTCAGGTATTTGGATTGAGAAGGATAGAAGAGGGGAAAAAAGGTTTGCATTTATATAGCGCTTGTTACCCCTAATGGGGTGTCGAAGCCCTTTCTTGGCGAGTAGCACACTACTCCGGAACCCATACGGATTAGTGGTGAATTAGTATAGTGAAATATGAAAGTAATTTGAGTGGTGGATATTAATCAGTTATTTGGATTGAGAAGGATAGCGGAGGGATAGAAGAGGGAAAAGATTTGCATTATATAGCGCTTGTTACCCCTGATGGGGTGTTGAAACGCTTTTTTTGGCGAGTAGCACCCTACTCCGGAACCCATTAAAGGATTAGTGTTGAATTAGTATAGTGAAATATGAAAGTAATTTGAGTGGTTGATGTTAGTCAGTCATTTGGATTGAGAAGGGTAGCAGAGGGATAGAAGAGGGAAAAAAGGTTTGCATTTATATAGTGCTTGCTACCCCTAATGAGGTGTTGAAGTGCTTTTTTTCGGCGAGTAGCACGCTACTCTGGAACCCATAAAGGATTAGTGGTGAATTAGTATAGTGAAATATGAAATTTGAGAGAAGTGGACATGTTAGTCTGTTATTTCGATTGAAAAGGATAGTGGAGGGATAGGAGAGTGAAGGATTTAGACTTTTTTTTTTTTTTGGAGGTCATAGCAGTAGTGAGAGGCTTGGGATGAGTAAAATGGAATGTGGAGGGGAAGAGTCAGAGGGAAGAGTTTAGAAAGACTTGCTTTGGGGGATCAATATAGTAAAAGAGGTGTCAGGTGGTGCAAAGAGGGGTAGAGTAGGGGAGAGTCTAGAAAGGGCTATTTTGGGGATCATAGTAGTGGTATGGGGTTTGGGATGAATGAGAGAGTGGAGGTAATGGATATATTGATAGAGGTATAGGGTGAGAAAACGGGTAGTGCATTGGATATGCTGAATTAGAAGAAAGCAATAAATATATAGATCCATAAGTACATGGAAATTTTATAGATGCATAAAGGAAGTAAGTATATGTAGATTAAAGATATTGATAGAGGTATAGGGTGAGCAATAGGGTAGTGCATTGAATATGCTTTTTTTTGGGAGGAAAGTAGATTAAAGATGCATTCGATAAACTCTGGTTTTCAAGTGTTGTACTTAAAAATGTATTTATTATTATTTTATTTTAAACATAATTCTACATGTTTATACAAAGCAATACACATATATAGGTACATATCTATAGTACAAATAAATGCTTATATACAGAAGGATATGCTGTATATTTCTGTTTGCGTATGGTGCTTATGTGGGGAAGAGCCAATTCTTGAGTAGTTTTCTGAAGATAAGGTGGTTGTCGGTGGATCTTATGTTGGGGGTAAAGAGTTCCATATTTTGGCTGCTTGAACAGAGAAGGATGTGCCACCCATGTGTTTTTTTTCTTGTATCTTGGGATTTTGAAGCGAGGTGCCACTCTAGAGCGGAGGTTCCTATGATGAATGTTTTTGGTGTTTTTATTCCTGATGAAGAGCGGTCCCATTCCATGTATGACTTTGTGGGTGATACAAAGCAGCTTGAACGTGGATCTTCTGGCAACCAGTAACCAATGCAGGGCTTTCAAGGCAGGGGACGTGTGGGTAAGAAAAGGTTGCGGCTGATGGTGCCAGGACATTGTGCATGGCAAAACTCATGGCATTCACAAAGCGATATGCATTTCAGCAACCTGAGAACATTAAATAACGTCTGCAACATTTGTCTTAGAAATGCAAGAGTAAGGCATGCTCCATTGTGAAGGAAGGAAAGTATGTGTTTTACACCTACCATGATGTGGTAGCCATGGTTTGTAGACAAATGGCCATAGAACTGGTGCTGAGGCAGTGTGCATGGCTGTGAGATTCAGCAGTACAGCCTCACATTCTCAACATGCTCTTTAATCTAGAACATCCCTTCGGCGAGGGGCTGGGTTATACTCCCACAAGCATAAAGGGGGACCCAAATGACCAAAAACATGGATGCATTGTTGCAAAAGATATTTTTGTAGTCAAAGGTGCACTTTGATGCATGCAGAACTCCAGGCCTGCCATTAAGAAGAGGAAAACCAAAAGGTTAAGGTCCAGTCTTACAGAAGCGACAGCACCTCTTATTTATTCCCCTGTATTTTACACCTTGAGCCTTTTCTAATAAGGAGCAGGAAATATTTCAAAATAAACTGAGTCTGAGATCAGTAGTCTACAAGACTAATCGGATAATTCTGCACCAGCACATTTAGAGTATTTAACTTCTAGTTTCCAGCATTTCATTGTTCTTGTGTAGTTAATATCAGCATCAGCACTCTTTGTCTGAATAACAGATGACAAAACACTTTCAGTAACTTCTTCCATTATCAAGCCCAGAGTAGTTCAGCTTTAAGTCCCATGAGAAAAGATGCCATCTGATCACCAAGATATCCCCTCACTCCACCGACCATCTTGCCTTGCAGCTCCCAGTAAGGACTGCTCCTGCAAGTATCCACATTATTAGGCGTGAGCATCAGTACTATACTTGCAGCTCCCAGTAAGGACTGCTACTGCAAGTATCCACATTATTAGGCGTGAGCATCAGTACTATACTTGCAGCTCCCAGTAAGGACTGCTCCTGCAAGTATCCACATTATTAGGCGTGAGCATCAGTACTATACTTGCAGCTCCCAGTAAGGACTGCTACTGCAAGTATCCACATTATTAGGCGTGAGCATCAGTACTATACTTGCAGCTCCCAGTAAGGACTGCTCCTGCAAGTATCCACATTATTAGGCGTGAGCATCAGTACTATACTTGCAGCTCCCAGTAAGGACTGCTGCTGCAAGTATCCACATTATTAGGCGTGAGCATCAGTACTATACTTGCAGCTCCCAGTAAGGACTGCTCCTGCAAGTATCCACATTATTAGGCGTGAGCATCAGTACTATACTTGCAGCTCCCAGTAAGGACTGCTACTGCAAGTATCCACATTATTAGGCGTGAGCATCAGTACTATACTTGCAGCTCCCAGTAAGGACTGCTCCTGCAAGTATCCACATTATTAGGCGTGAGCATCAGTACTATACTTGCAGCTCCCAGTAAGGACTGCTACTGCAAGTATCCACATTATTAGGCGTGAGCATCAGTACTATACTTGCAGCTCCCAGTAAGGACTGCTCCTGCAAGTATCCACATTATTAGGCGTGAGCATCAGTACTATACTTGCAGCTCCCAGTAAGGACTGCTACTGCAAGTATCCACATTATTAGGCGTGAGCATCAGTACTATACTTGCAGCTCCCAGTAAGGACTGCTCCTGCAAGTATCCACATTATTAGGCGTGAGCATCAGTACTATACTTGCAGCTCCCAGTAAGGACTGCTCCTGCAAGTATCCACATTATTAGGCGTGAGCATCAGTACTATACTTGCAGCTCCCAGTAAGGACTGCTACTGCAAGTATCCACATTATTAGGCGTGAGCATCAGTACTATACTTGCAGCTCCCAGTAAGGACTGCTACTGCAAGTATCCACATTATTAGGCGTGAGCATCAGTACTATACTTGCAGCTCCCAGTAAGGACTGCTCCTGCAAGTATCCACATTATTAGGCGTGAGCATCAGTACTATACTTGCAGCTCCCAGTAAGGACTGCTACTGCAAGTATCCACATTATTAGGCGTGAGCATCAGTACTATACTTGCAGCTCCCAGTAAGGACTGCTACTGCAAGTTTCCACATTATTAGGCGTGAGCATCAGTACTATACTTGCAGCTCCCAGTAAGGACTGCTACTGCAAGTATCCACATTATTAGGCGTGAGCATCAGTACTATACTTGCAGTTACCAGTTGTAGGCTAAAGGCAACACCATGCGTAGCATTTCTACCAAAGATCAGAGTTCTCAAAGTCCAATTTACCTCTTCCAATATGCTACTATCGCCCTATTGTTGCCATACTTAGGCTCCATAAGTCGAAATCCATAATACTTTTCCTTTAAATAAGGTAAGTAATAGAGCAAAGATATACACAAGATCATGGACTCCATTGCCCATTGAAGCCACAGTGTCTCACAATGATTGCTCTTTAGTATCATTACGATGCCATTTCTAAAGAAGACGAGTCTGAGGGGGAAGTAAACCAGATTCTACCCACAATCTGTGTTTTTTATGTAACGCTCACTAGGTCAATTACTACACGATGTCAGGAACAAACAATCTCATCATAGCTTGTGGAGTGGGCTGCATTGTGGATTTCGGAAGACTCTGATCATGCATGTGGAAGATGTCAGAAATGTTTGATTTCAATGCTCATGATGCTCTTCTGATTTTCTGATTCTAGAAGTGCTTCAAGCGGCAAAGCTATTGAATGAATGAATGTCTAAGCTTGTAGAGCGCACGGCTACTCAGAGTGTTCCAGCGCTGCAGGCAGCAACAAATCAAGGAACGGAATCATAGCGAACCAAACACATGAGTTTTTACCATTTTACGAAAACACTCCTCATTCAACACATTCCTAAGATAACAAGCATTGAAAATGCAATAGGTCTCGCATTTAATTGAGTTAGATTTTTTGGCGTTGTAAATGGGAATGTGTTTTACCTATGTGTTATGGAGTTGTATGTATGTGGTGTGTAGTGGAATTATGTGTGTTGTATTGGGTTAGTTGTGGAGCAGTATGAACTCTAAGTAAGGAGAGTGAGGAGAAGAGCATTCTCATTGTTGGCATCGGCACTAGTCCCATTGGTATCATCAGCGCTATCCTCATTGTTGTCATGGGCACTAGTCCCATGGTTATCAGCGCTATTCTCATTGTTGGCATCGGCACTAGTCCCATTGGTATCATCAGTGCTATTCTCATTGTTGGCATCGGCACTAGTCCCATGGGTATCATCAGTGCTATTCTCATTGTTGTCATGGGCACTAGTCCCATGGTTATCAGTGCTATTCTCATTGTTGGCATGGGCACTAGTCCCATTGTTATCATCAGCGCTATTCTCATTGTAGGCATCGGCACTAGTCCCATTGTTATCATCAGTGCTATTCTCAGTGTTGTCATGAGCACTAGTCCTATGGTTATCAGTGCTATTCTCATTGCTGTCATGAGCACTAGTCCCATTGTTATCATCAGTGCTATTCTCATTGTTGGCATTGGCACTAGTCCCATTGTTATCATCAGTGCTATTCTCATTGTTGGCATCGGCACTAGTCCCATTGTTATCATCAGTGCTATTCTCATTGTTGGCATCGCCACTAGTCCCATTGTTATCATCAGTGCTATTCACATTGTTATCGTCAGTGCTATTCTCATTGTTCGCATCGGCACTAGTTCCATTGTTATCATCAGTGCTATTCTCATTGTTCGCATCGGCACTAGTCCCATTGTTATCATCAGTGCTATTCTCATTGTTGGCATCAGCACTAGTCCCATTGTTATCATCAGTGCTATCCTCATTGTTGTCAGGAGCACTAGTCCCATTGGTATCATCAGCGCTATTCTCATTGTTGTCATGGGCACTAGTCCCATGGTTATCAGTGCTATTCTCATTGTTGTCATGGGCACTAGTCCCATTGTTATCATCAGTGCTATTCTCATTGTTGTCATGGGCACTAGTCCCATTGTTATCATCAGCGCTATTCTCATTGTTGTCATGGGCACTAGTCCCATTGGTATCATCAGTGCTATTCTCATTGTTGGCATCGGCACTAGTCCCATTGGTATCATCAGTGCTATTCTCATTGTTGGCATCGGCACTAGTCCCATTGGTATCATCAGCGCTATTCTCATTGTTGTCATGGGCACTAGTCCCATGGTTATCAGTGCTATTCTCATTGTTGGCATCGGCACTAGTCCCATTGGGATCATCAGTGCTATTCTCATTGTTGGCATCGGCACTGTTCCTCAGTGAAAAATCTAAGAAAGTTTCAAAAGAGCAACCTGTGCCCGACAGGCACTTCAAACTTAGCAGTCTGTCAGGAAGCCTCTTAGCCCAATGGGTCTTGTAAGAGACAGGCACATGCACTATCTCAGGCGAGACCAAAAAGTGGGAGATGGTTCCATAACGCGAGAGGCGTTACTGAAATGTACAACCTAACTGTCGAGATTCTTTGAACGTAGAAGTGGACAGTAACATAAATGATTAATATTACTTTTGCCTTCTAAGAAGGTATTAATTAAGTAAGCCAGTTTGCTGATGAATGCAGGAGTGAGACGCATTTAGAATATTGTCAAAATCCACAGTTTATTCTTCTATATTGGTCTGGCTTCTTTTCTTTACAATTAAACAATTCAGTATTCATTAAGGTTTATTGGCAGAATACTGTGTTATACAAATACAAAACACTAACTACTGCAAAGATGCTACGAACGCACGTTTATTTTTGTCAAAGATTACCTTCATTCTGGTGTATTATGTCAATTACCACATTTCAGTTCCAATAATTTTTTTATTTTTTTATTTTTTTTATCAAAAAGTCTTTGAGGAAAGCCTGGATAGTGCGTATTGCATCCCTAAATCAGACGAGCAAAATAAGTTCGGCGGAAACAATCACAATGTGAACTGTGGCAGGCACGGCAGTCTGATCATTTTACTGTGGCAGGCATGGCAGTTTGATCATTTTGCATCATGCCACAACTGCATGAGTTTCAGCAGTAGCAGTGCTTGGGTGAGTTCCGCCACCCCACTTGTGTACACAGGCAGGAAACTTGCTCCAGTACAAGTCAAGAAGACGGTGGCAACAAAATATTTAACGTATAAAACGGACAAAATTGAATTTGCACTGAGGGTAGATCAATGATCCCCAAAAAGATTAGCCAACGCCGTCCTTTACCTGGTCATTAATACACGGATTGTCAATTTCTTCATGTGCCCTAAGAACAGAGGACAGATCGCAGGGGCGAACATGAACAGAAAGTCTGATGTTTATATACAGGTAACACTAGTTTTGCTACTAAACACTTATGAGGTCCGCGCCAAGGGAGAGCAGAGCTAAGTGAAAGACATGATGTGTTTCCTATTGGCTAGAAAAAGGAGTAGCAAAAGACGTCACATAGATCATGGCCTACGGCTGCTATGGTAGGACAGGGCCCAAACATAATTAGGCAGACTTCTCTTGGTCTTTTTCAAAAGAACGGGCTTACGAGAAGAATGGGTGCAGTTTGTAAACTCTTGAACATTTATCAGAAGAGTATTCACAGCAGAGTCCTGGACATTCCCAGCAGCCGATACATTATTAATTGTTACACTGTGAAGGAATATGGACTTCTGGCTTCACAGTTGTAAGCAGGCACAGAAAGCGCTCTAGTTCTAAAACTTGTGACAGTGGCTTCAGTTATTAGCTTCCTTTGTAAGATTAGCACCAAGACAGAGTGCAGCATAGAAAACTAGTGGTGCGCGCACTCACAGAGGAGCGGGGGGAGGAGCGCGGCAGCGGAGACGAACGCGCGGCTGCTGCGCGTGCTGGCCACCGACGGGAATGGGAGGAGCATAGGCGGGACATGCGTCCGCCTTTGCCCAATCGCGTGCCGTTTTTGTAAAAAAAAACGCACGCTCCAGCCAATGTGGGCTTCTGAAAGCAAAACCACACGCACGAGCGTGTGGGCAGCTTTCAGAAGCCCTTTCTAGAGGTCTCGCGCTGCGCGAGCAGTGCTGCGCACTGCAACGCTAGGCGCGAGACCTAAAAAGGAAGATGATTCCAGGTCTGAGCAGCCAAGATGGAAAATGAAGACCCTCCTCTCCTCATCCGTTTGAAACGAATTACCACCACCAGCAGCCGGGCATCACCAGAGCACAGAGCCCAAGATGGAAGCTATTGCCATAACCTAGCAGTGAGATATTGTGGCCTTGTGTCATAAAATGCTCGGTGAGCTAAAACCAGAGCTTTAAACACAATTCTCTTTCTAACACAGAGCCAATTAAGCTTTTTCAAATGCAAAGAAGTGGAGGTCAGACTAGAAAGTTTGAATAAAAGACGGACTGCCATGTTCTGCACAACTTGCATACACTAAATCAGATGATCTGGCAGACTCGGTTAAATTACCTTTGAATAGTCCAGTCGGGAGGTGATCAGAGCCTGAACCACTGATCTCTGTGCTTCCCAAGGGAGAAAAGCCAGTAACTTTTTTAGCTCCTTCATTATCCAAAATCAAGGCTTGAGCCTTAAAAGAGAGGTGAGTATCAAACAAACCCCCCAGATTTCCAGCCACCTCTGTGGGCGGAGGAGGCACCGGGCATTCCCGTGGCCAACTCCCTATCCATCCTGGCAATGGGTTGGGGCCAAATAACAGTACTTCTGTCTTATCTGGGTTGCACTGCCAATTATTTATTCTCATCCTTGTCATAACTGCCCTCACACATGCCGAAAAAGCCTCCTTTGTAGAGGCAGAATCACCCTCATAACAGAGCAGTAACTGAGTATAATCCGCATATGAGATGATTTTAATGCCAAAGGATTCCAGTAAGCAGACATGTATATATTGAAAAAGGTCAGACTCAGTGCAGACCCTTCCGGGACCCGCATTTGAGTGTTTTGGTATCAGAAGTGTAAGAATTAATCCAGACAGCCTGCTCTCTAAGGTTCAAGAAGGATAGCTGAACCAATTCATTGCCAACCCTACTACCCTGTGGGTGAAAGGTGTTGTACAAAGATATCATGGGCGACAGTGTCAGATGCCACCATATGCTGCCAAAATATCAAATAAGATCAAGGTGGCATTTTTACCAAGATCCAGAGTCGTCCTAATCAAATCTGCTTTTTCCAGCAGTGCGGTTTCATTTCTGTGACGAGAATGAAAGCCAGATTGAGATGGATGTAATAGCTTGAATATCTCCAAAAACTCAGAGTTGCGTATTGACATTTTTTTCTAAAATCTTTGAAGCTGAAGGTAGAAGAGCAATTGGTCTAAAATGAGATAGAACAGAACAATCTGCTGTTGGTTTTTCAAACGAGGGATAACATTAGGCCACTTCAAAATCTTATGGATTAGGCCTGAATGTAGTGAGGAGAGAGAAAAACAAGGGAACCCTACTCACAACAGAACCAGGGCGACTAATTATACCAAGAGAACATTGGTTCCTGTGGAATAGTAAGTATCTATTTGCAAATATACTAATGCACAATCGCGATGTAAGGGTTATAATGATGTCACAGATAGAGGGACCAAGAACACAAATGGATTTTTGCAACACATGAATATGTATTATTCACAACATATAGAAACTTTGTACAAAAGAAATATATACATTTGTGCAAGGTGTCCCAAGTGTAATATGAACCTAACAGTTGAGTGAACAAGTGTAACAATATTTACAAGGTTTCACGTTTTTTTCTTATCGAAAGTGACCACATATAAAAATTATTTCACTTTGTACAGCAACTATATTTAATAATAAGTGCTGAATGACTGGTTCACTTTCATCAATGGTGACCAATGTTCTCTTGGTATGAATGTAGTGAGGAGCTCAACAGATTAAGATAAACCGGATAGATAATAATGGTAACCTGTCTCAGGATATGAGGTGAACAGAGAATCCAGAGGGGAGCCAGATTTACAATTAAAAATAACGCTTTTAGCTTCTCCTGGTCAATCGGCTTAAATTGAAAAAAATGTACGCCCTGGTGGAAGTGTCTGTGATATTGGAGACGTTTGATTGGTTGAGGCAAAATCCTGTGACAGGAGATTCAACTGAATTTTAGCAATTTTGACTTTTAAAAATCTCCAAGTTCAAAACATAAGTCGGGGTTTGCCGTGATAGCAGAGGCTTTAGGATCCAAAAAATGAGAGACCATCTTAAAGATCTTTCTTGGCTTAATATTAGCTTCACTTATCTTCTTTGAACAGAATTGTGCCAAGCTAGTTTTAGATTCTTATGATATTTGTTTAATGCTTGTTTATATAATTACTTATCATCCACTGCATAATGGCTTCTCCACAGGTATCGTTTTCCTTGTTGGAGGTGCTACCTCATTTCAGGATGAGCTAGAATCTACACAAAGGCCAATTAGATATACAGGTGTAAACCATGGTGGAACAATGCCAGTCCTCTTTAACTGTTACAGCAAACAAATGATGGACGGAATGCTGACAATGCAAACATTCTCCCCCAGTCAAAAGATCTGGGTTAAATCCATCGTTCTTTTGCCCACTACGCCACCCCAGTTTGGACCCAGCCATATGCAAATCAGTCTTGACCCTGTGCCCCATGGGAACAGTCCAGACCGAACTGCCAGGCCAGGTCCTCCCTGGACCGGAAACAAGCATCCTGGGACCGGTTTCAGGGTATGTCACCCTTCTTCAGCCAGACTAGCTTGAATCCAGTGGCGCAGTGAGCAAGGGACACACGTCTGGACATACCCATCCCACTTAGGGCGAAAAGTGTTACAGCAAACAAATGATGGACGGAATGCTGACAATGCAAACATTCTCCCCCAGTCAAAAGATCTGGGTTAAATCCATCGTTCTTTTGCCCACTACGCCACCCCAGTTTGGACCCAGATGATGATGATGGATTAAACCCAGATCAGTTGACTGGGGGTGAGTGCTTGCAATGTTCAACACTCCGTCCATCATCCCCATTGGTTTTGCTATGTTCGGCCTAAGTTGGCAGGGTATGCCCAGACGTGGGTCCCTTGCTCACTTTGCCTCTGGATTCAAGATAGCCTGGCTGATGACGGCTGTAAGCCAGAAACCGGTCCCAGGATGCTTGTTTCCGGTCCAGGGAAGACATGGCTTGGCAGTTCGGGCTGGACTGTTCCCATGAGGCACAGGGTCAGACTGATTTGCATATGGCCATGTCTGAACTGGGGTGGCGGAGTGAGCTAAAGAATGATGATGGATTAAACCCAGATCAGTTTACTGGGGGTGAGTGCTTGCAATGTTCAACACTCCGTCCATCATCCCCTTTGGTTTTGCTAAGTCCTCTTTAACAGCATCCTTGGACTTGACACCGAACAGCTTTGTATAAACGTGTAGAATAATTGTTTAAAAAAATATAGATATTCGTTAGTTCTGCTTAACAAATGTACATATTACTGATAGTTACATTTTTCTATGTTTTTAACATGTATATGTGACTGCATAAATAAGTAAATCTTTTATCATAACTATTTATCTGTAATTGCTTCACTATTGATTTACAAAAATTATACATATGTAAATAAATAAATAAAATTAATTGTAAGTACAACAACACTTGAAAGCCGGAGTTTATTTAATGTATCTTTAATCTACATATACTACCTTCCTTTATGCATCTATATACCTTCCATGTACTTATGGATCTATATATTTATTACTTTTCTTCTAATTCAGCATATGCAATGCACTACCCTATTTTTCACCCTATACCGCTCTCAATATACCCTCTACCTCAACTCTCTGACTCATCTCAAACCTCTTTCTACTGATCTTTCCAATGCACTACCCTATCTCACCCTATACCTCTATCAGTATATCCTCTACCTCCACTCTCTCATTCATCCCAAACCCCATACCACTCCTATAAACCCCAAAATGCCCCCTCTAGATTCTTTCCTACTCTACCCCTCCTTGCATCATCTCACACCTCTTTTACTATTCCGATCCCCCAAAACAAGCCTTTCTAAACCCTTCCCCTGACTCTTCCCCCTCCACCTCCCTTTTACTCATCCCAAGCCTCCTCCTACTGCTATGAGCTCCAAAACAAACAAACAAAAATATATATTTCCAGATCCTTCCCTCATTATCCCTCCACTATCCTTTTCAATCCAAATAACAGAGTAACATGTCCACCACTCAAATTAATTTCCTATTTCACTATACTAATTCACTACTAATCCTTTATGGGTTCCAGAGTAGCGTGCTACTCGCCAAAAAAGCACTTCAACACCCCATCAGGGGTAGCAAGCGCTATATAAATGTAAACCTTTTTCCCTCTTCTATCCCTCCACTATCCTTCTCAATCCAAATAACTGATTAACATATCCATCACTCAAATTACTTTCATATTTCACTATACTAATTCAGCACTAATCCTTTATGGGTTCCGTAGTAGCGTACTACTTGCCCAAAAAGCGCTTCGACGCGTCGACAGGGGTAGTAAGCGCTATATAAATGCAATAACAATACAATGTAAGCAATGACATCATGAAGAAGAGTTTATGGTGCAAAACACACATTAGTTCTTCTGGTCCATTGACCTTGTGATAACCTATAGAGGTCTATCTGCCAGCGCCTGTACTTCCTGCGACTTAAACTGAGGTCAGGATTCAGTTCAATTCTACTTCAAGAGGGAGCGTCTGATACCGAAGTGTGATATTTTCTCTCTTTCTTTGTGCTGTGCAGGTTGCCTGTAAATGATTCATTGGGGAACCAGTTGATCGCAGAGGCCACGCTAACTGGAAAGAAAAAAGAGGCTATGGCTCAGTGTGCACTGGAAGCCTGTCGGATACTGGACATGCGAGGATTACTACGGCAAGAGGCAGGTTTGTACCCAGGCTTATTTTATACTTGACTAGCACAGTAGGTGGAAAAATGTTTGTGTGCATGTTTACGCATAAATCACAATGCTGCTATGTAAGTAGATGGGTTAGTGTATGGACTATTATAATACGAGCGCATTCCTGTCAGAAGGAAGGAAAATACCCACGTTTTGTCTGTATTATAACATGAATGTATTAGGAGCAGACTAGTATCCACGTATATTCACAAGGATTATTTGGAGCAGAATGAGCGTTCGTATTGTTATTATACCAGAGAGGAGGATTACTATCCTGCTTTAGTAGAGTTATCAGTACATAGACCACCAAGGAACCAGAGTATCACTGTGCAGCTGATTGACTAAATTCCAAGCATAGATTAGCATTGTTAGTATCCTGGTTTTTGAAGAACACTCTAGGAACAGGAGGACAATAGAGGAACTCTTGAGCAGGATGGCAGTGGGCATTGACTTGTCCTTGACATGATAACAATGATGCATGAGGTAGGTTAGTAATTGCTTAGGATTTGGGTATTTTCATAAAGCATATGATGGTGGTGACAGTGGATGTGCTGGGATGCAGATTTTCATAGACTAGAGTTTTAACAGCTGGAGGTAAACACATTGATTCAACATCAGGCCTTTTTCCTGACTAATGAGGTAGGAGTTAGTTACTGAGTATTTCTACTATTTAGCAAAACCAAAGGGGATGATGGACGGAGTGTTGAACATTGCAAGCACTCACCCCCAGTCAACTGATCTGGGTTTAATCCATCATCATTCTTTAGCTCACTCCGCCACCCCAGTTCAGACATGGCCATATGCAAATCAGTCTGACCCTGTGCCTCATGGGAACAGTCCAGCCCGAACTGCCAAGCCATGTCTTTCCTGGACCGGAAACAAGCATCCTTTCTACTATTTAACACAGGTTTTGCAGAGCCACGGGTAATATTGGACAGCCAGAAATTGTCCCATGCTCCTATTTGACTCTGTTGGGGTACCAAGGTGCAGCTCTCCAAGAGGTGGCAGTGGGTTATGAAATCAAGTATGACACAATCAACACTCAATAAAGAAGTTATATGTTAAAAAAACACAGATCTCTGCTTAAATTGGATAGCTCACCGAGCTATCTACCTAGTTAGTTCTCAGTGACTAGTTGGTTGCTATTTATATTGATTATGAACTTTGAAACACTGTGTCAACGGGCAGGTTGTGCGCTTTGTGCAGCTTTTTCATTATGTCTTCTATTACCGGACCGGATCATGGAGGCTGTCTCTTGGCTGATTCCTTTTTTGGCTTCAGGTGTGGTTCTGTTTGGTGAAATTTATGTTGCTATGTTTATGGCATCTGTTGCTCTCTAGAATCTTAACAATCTGTCTAGTGAAATGCACTAGCGGGCTCTCTCTGAGTGTGAATAGCAGAGTACAAAGTGATCTGTCCATACCCCAGTGCAAAACTCATGAGACAGCACTACTTTATACCTAAATCTCCAAACTCCTAAATGACGGAGGAATTGTAGTGCTTCAGCTTGGTCCTGCAGCAAAGCACTCTGGCAATGTGTAGAACTGATCATAAGCCAACTTATTTTGCATTAATCCTACAAAGACAGAGATACCTCTCTTCGGCCAAGTTGATCATAATGCTTACCTTTTAATTGATCTCTATCCACGTGTACCGTTGTGCTACTTGAGAGAACTTCTGTAATCAATCTTCGATTTCAACACCACCAGCAAGTCAGTACTAACACAAATAGTTATTGTATTTTTCAATTTTATGTCAGAATAAATCTTATAATTTTCTATTTACAAGCATAATACTGTCTTTAGAATAATGTTGTGTGCCCCAGACAAACCAGGATCTATATATTTGGGATTGCTTTTGCAGCCACCATTCATACACTTCTTGGTAGCAGGAGGGTTGTCTGTTGTAACACCAGTTTGAAATTGCCTTTTTTCAACATAGACCACAATAATGGGGGATTGTGTGGGTTTTTCATTTCTGCTGCTGCCTTTGTGATAGTCTATTGCACTGCTTATGACCCCATTGCTACACCTCCCATCTTTGTGGCCCAAGCAATGGTGATGGGGCCAAAACCATATTAAAGTTACAAGACTCACAAAAACTATGCTACTTGCTTCGTGTTTGAAAATAAAACTCTATTATTATTTCAGTAGCTCCTATATCTGCACTGGCTTCCAGTCAAGGCACGCACAAAGTTCTTTTCCTTACCCACAGGGATTAAACAGTTGCAGCCCATACTGCCTCTTTGAACTGTTGACTAGATGCCTAACATCTGCTCCCTAACGCGGTCTGTTCTCTGGGTAACCACCTACAGGTGCTGCAGTGGTAGATCCTCGACACAAAGCAAGCCTTGGCACTCATCCATTCATGAGCACAGGGAGCCCGGGTGTTCCTTGAGGAGGCTCTTAGTACAGCATGGAGCACCCTGAAAGGCTTTCGTCTTGAATCAGACTCTATCAGCAGGGCACATTTTCTTTCAGGAGGACTACCTCTACCTGATAAGGCAAAAATGTATGACTGTGGGTATGTTCAGCTACATTTAATTTTTTTTTATGTTTCTTTCCTTCCTATAGTATCACGGAAAAGAAAGACTAAGAAGTGGGAGGACGAGGACTTCTATGACAGCGATGATGACACCTTTCTAGACCGCACAGGTGCCGTTGAGAAGAAACGCATTGACAGAATGAAGAAAGCAGGGCGCATAGAGGAGAAGCCAGAAACGTACGACACGCTGGTAAGACACGTGTACAGTAAGAGCAAGTTTCTCACTGGTGGCCCGAAGTGTATTGATTTATTTATACTGTTTTCCATTAGATCACAATATGTCAACTTACAGCAGATTCAGAGGATGGTTACCTTGGTTTGCGTACTTTGTTAGTTAATGAATTTAGGTGTGGGGTACAATGTATTGTGCCCTGTTATTATAGTTAAAAGGCACATTTTGAACATTCCAGTTCAGGGGTGAGTGATGGAGGTATGCAACAGCTGCTTCTTTTCAATAAGTGCCCATCAAGGTAGGTACTGTACATTTACTCAATTGACACTCTGTCCCTTGTCATCAGTCGAACCACATGCCCCTGTGACTGGTCCAGTGGTGTGCTACTTACCACAGCATTAGACAACATGTAGGCCATTGTCTTTTGAACTTACCAGCAGCTGATTTCATAGTTTATCACATGGGCCACTGAATCTAACAGAATCTTCTAGTCTAATTTTCTTGGGGCTCTACTATGGAGGCACTGCCAACAGAGAGGGCAGTGCCTGAGATAACACGCTGCTCTTGCTGATCCTGCTCCCTCTGTCCTTCCTCCTGCGCCTTTGACTCTGGACCGTAGCACTCCCTGCCCTTGCGTACTCCCCTGCATCCTCCTCCTCTTTGGCATGTGGCTCTGCTTGGGTATTCTATGTTTTCCAATGCAGGAAGCTGACCTGCCTGTGCTGCTGGTTGTTGCTGAGCTCAAGGATACCCAAAGGCATTATTCTTTAGAATGCCCTGCTCCTATGTGTGGAACTTGCTTGCACTGCCACATGCCTGTGCTTTACATGTACTGTGTATAAGGAAGTAGGAGCTGCTGCTTTCAGTGATGACCAGAGTGCTACTTTCTTTTTCATACTGCTAATGGCAGAACTCTTGAGTTCCCAGTTCCATGCGTGTGTTGGTCATTCATTTCCATTTGTTCTTTGTCTTCTGGTACTTCTGGTCCCCTTGCTGAAATTACAAGTTCATGTCAACAAGTGCAGAGCACAAAGACTAGAAGAGGCCTGAAGGAATTACGCATGCAGTTCCTAAGCGATTTTACTCTCTGATGCTTCTGTTTATAATCATGCTAGTTCGTTTCAAAATCTCTTTTTCTGCCATCATTCCTCGTTCGTCTGATGGGAGCACCCTAGTTCTTTAAGTGCTGTGTCTCCTTTAAATAGAGGCTTTGAAAAGAATTAAGGCTGTTCATTAATGAAGTCTTTCTTACCCTGTAGGTGTCTAAGCTTAATGAGGTGAAGTACGAACTGGCTGAAATAAGCGAGAAGCTGAAGCCCTCCAGAACAGGTCTGTGATTATTTTGTAGATCTAATGGTCTAGTATAGGGTGCCACTATGTTAAATGTGTCCATTCGCAACTTGACAATGGCAAGTGCTCATGTGGTACGTTCGCATTACACTCAAAGGTGGTTTCAGAAAGCTGATCTGTATTTTTGTGATCAGACCATACCTGGTTGTACATAGCTAGCAAAAACATGTCCAAAAGACAGGGTTGAAAAGAAAAAGCAGCTGTGCCTAGGTTTAAATGCTCTAATGCGGGACAGGGGATCTGGCAAATGATGATGATCATGTAAAGATTGCTTAATGTTTTTATGTGTGGAGTTAGAATGAGCTAGGATTATCTTTAAACAAGTCATGCAATTAGGAAGATATATCTTTGACTTAGCCGTTGGACATGGATGAAGCCACTTCAGCTAGAGTTAGGACTGGTGACATTGTGGAATGTTGTTCTCCAAATGGCATTTCTTTTTTCATAATGATATTCCAGAGTCAGTTGGCACTAGTTCAGGAAGAATGGCATGTAGTAAAGGGTATTATATTCATAACTTTTGCTCCAAGATATGAGAATAATTTGCTCATTGCGATTATCATGATCATTTGATGAAGGGAGGAGCTTTAGAGACATTTGTTAATGGGGACTTCTGGCATAAGAGGAAAGGCATTTCCCTTGCCATTTGTTACTATATCAAAAGCAGACTTTGAAATTCAGAAACTCCATGGAGAGTGGGTTAATTCTCTCACCACTTGTGAGGCCTTTTCCTGCGGTTCTGAGGCACTCCGAGATTACTTGGCAGCAGCCCATTTGTGTATTGTTATTGCTCACTGGTATCTTAGGCCCACAATAAAGATGTATACCAATTGGATAGACAAGTACTTTTTATTTTTAGCAGAGTAACTCAATCAAGGCTTACTCACGTGATGTAGGGGCTTACCAGTCCGATTCAGTGCACTTATGCCACCCATTGCCACCTCTGTCATAGAACACTCCTGAAGCCGGCATTAGATGAACCCGTCCTTGTGGAGAAGAGTCAGCGGTGTGTACAGGATGGAAAGGGAGCCGCAATCCCAACACTTAGGGCATTCTCAAAGGGGGCAATAGATTTTCCGTCACTTGGCTGGGTTTGATTGAAAATTGCAGAACCAAGTTGCATCGCCTATTCCACAGAAGAAAACAAGAAATGTTAACAAGAAAGGGATGAGTCACATAATGGAGGTATGGCGACCTGTGGAGGTGGGATAGTTGGAATTAATCCCCGATGAGACTTAGATCATGCTTCACCCCTGCTTTATCAGAAAACCAATCAAAGGAGAAGATGGTGTTCCAGAGTACGGAAGTCCGACATCCGTAGTCCCACAAAAACCTGCAACGCTTACACAGCAGCAAGAAGACACAGAAACAGTGACTTACCTTCCTTCTTTTTTTCAGGCAAGGGAAAACTGGTTAACGCCTCGATGTCCTGTATGCAAAACGTATGGGAGAGGATAAAACCCCGAAGTATTAATGGGATTCCTTATTGGCTCAACTTTCTTTCTTCAGAATTAAAGAGGCAGTGAGGAGAGTGAAGGCGATCCCTTTTCCTCATGTACTACAGCTATAAACTCAGTGTTTACCAGCCCAAGGGAGTAAGGGCAGAGGACTCTGAAAGCCTTATCGAGAACTGCTGAAGGAGCTGCTAGGGCTAAAATACACTACTGGGCATGAAACAATCCCAAACAACTTCTACATTATGCATAAATATACTCTTGAAACATTTGTATTCATCTCCTCTCTCTGTGTTGCTGAAACATGTGGATAGTAAGTAAAAATAAAATAACATTTTAACCATAAAAATTAAAAGCACCTTATGCTCAAGATATTTATACCTCCTCTGCAATAGGTGCTATACAAAGGATACTCTGATTAAAATGTGTCGCCCCAGTAAATAGTTTTAGGGGCACTGGTTAGTCACTGGAGTCAAGTGATCAGTTCCTTTGGCTAGGATCTTTGACCAGTGTTGGGGGAAAGCGGAAAATATTGGGCTGGTTCTGTTTGAATACCCGTAAGCTGCCATACAATTTTATTGTGGCGATTGAACACACTAGACAGGTAGCACTCATAATAACCTTTGATGACACGAGTAGCCACTGGTTATTGGAACGTTTAGAGTTAGTCTTGACCATAGCTCCAGCTGATGAGATCTCTGAAACATATGCTCTAGAACAGTGGTTCCCAAACTTTTGACTCCTGAGGACCCCCATTGAGTCACCACTGGAAGCCGGGGACCCCCAAGCAATTTGTATGATTTAAATTTCAAACATTAAAACAGTAATTCAGAAAAAATAAACACATGTGCACACAAAACAAATACTCGAATTACTAAGGATTTTAGGGGCATATTTAGAAGCCCCTATCGCCATGGGAACGTCACTTTTGCAACGTTCCCGTGGCGATAGACTTTGCCTTATTTACAAGGCAGCGTTAAGCCACTTAACATGGCTTTACGCTGCCTTGTAAATAAGGCCCCCTGTCACACAATGCCTAGCGTGAAAGGGGTGGGCAGTGGGTGTTGCGGTGGGCGTTCACCGCAGCACCCATTGATTTTGACGCTGCCCCTATTTACAAGGGCAGCGTAAATAGGAGGTAGCGCCAAAATTAAGCCAGGGAAAACCAGGTCTTAACTAGGCAAAGCGAGGAGAAATCCTTTATTTCTCCTCGTTTTGCTTTTTCAATGTGTGCTGCTTTGTGCAGCACACATGGAAAAAGCAAACGCCTTGGATTGTTTATGTTCAGGAAGGTGACCCTTCCTGCACATAAACAATCTTTTAAAAATGCCATTTTGTAACTTCCATGTGTGCTGCATTAAGCAGCACACATAGAAGTGACAAAACGGAATTTCATGATTGAAGGGGGCCTTCCTGCACATAAACAATCTTCCACTGCATCTACACAGCCTTGCACTATGGTGCAAGGGTGCCCCATTGGCGCTACACTGCTAAGTGTAGCGCCAGCTTATGAGAAACGCAGGGCTGCACCATATTCTTGTAAATATGGTGCAGCCCTGTGTTTCAGTGGCGGAGCGTGTTGTTAAGCCAAGGAGGCTAACGACACGCTCCGCCACTTCTGTTGTAAATATCCCCCTTAGTATTTTATATTCAAAGAATTTGCAAAAAACAAAACATTTTAATGGAAAAGTTGGTGCTGCATCTCCGTGACTAACTTTTAAATGGTTGGTTTTATTTCGCAGTACGTGGCTCCTGCTCCTGCCAGGGCCAGACTGGAAACCCAAAGCAGCCCTGGCAAATGTTTTCAGACCAGTCACCATACGAGTGCACACCAAGTGCAGTGAGTGAGCCTGACCACTACAAAGGGGCTTTGGGAGGCTCTCCCAAGAAATTTAGGAAACATTGGTGCAGTTTAAAACACATTTATCATTATATATTAAATTGTATTGGCTTTTAACGAATAGTAAATGAAGACCTTACTATGCACCAGGATACGACAATCTTTGTTGGGGTTCTTCAATGGTTCCTTATTATCACCCTTCAACAGTGCCTCTCATCTCTCCATAGCCCCTCTGTCACATGTATATCATTTGTTTTATAGCATCTCTCATACCAATGTAGGATGTCAGAGCACTTTACATCACACACATATAGCGACAATGAATCATACGTGTAAATCAGTGTATAGAAAATGTTACATAAGGCAAAGGGTACTACAATGTGTAGGATTCACATGTCATTCATACTGGTAGGCATTTTTTAAAGAGTGCTTGATCCGGAGAAGCGCAAACTTGGGATTCAGAACATCAGCCAGTGGTTAGCATTGACTTTAAAGAATAAAAATGTATTTCCGCCCAAATAAACCTTTTAGCAGCATCAGGTTAATGAAAGACTGGGAAAAAACATAAGTTACTAACTTGTACCATGCAGTTTGCAAGCAGCTCTTTGATGACAGTTTATAGGTCACTGTGCTAGATTACGATTGTCCCTTATGAATTGCACAGTAACAAAAGAATCTCTGTGACAAAAGCAGTAACCCACTGACCAATGCACATAAAACACTGTTTTTAAAATGCATGGTACACGTTCTTTGCAGTAGGCATATTAACCCTCTGTGCTACGTTAGATTACTCAAAACTGCAACTGGACAAAACTCTCATCTCTCCAGCAGGTGCATTAATCACTGGCGTTATTTTGACACTTTTATTGTTGCTCGAAAACTGCTAATTAGACAAGGAACTTTGAAGTGCTTTTAAAACTGCATCCTGGGGACCCCCTGGGAATGTGTCACGGACCCCTGGGGGTCCGCGGACCACAGTTTGGGAAACACTGCTCTAGAACATTTGTCTAAATGGTCCCAGAATCAGGGTGACCTCATCTAACCTGCATGACTGGAAATGAAAAAGCAAAAGTCTGGGCAGAGTGCAATAAGTACACCCTTCTCTTTGAAGGTAACAGAGCAGCTCCACAACCTAGATAGAACTTCAGCTTCTACCAGGGCTGCTTAATAGTGGTGACATCATAGCTGTCAAGCTGTCCTCATTCAGGTCTAATCAGTAAGGTGGGCCTTATGCAGATTTCCCTCTGAATCTGGTCACTCCTGGCACATGCAGTCCAGCTCCTTTGCAAAAAGGTGGGTCTTTCTTCTCTTGACAGCTCGCAGCTGCAGGCTGACTCTGCAAGCTCTCCCAGATGTTGTCAAGACCTGGAGGGAGAATGACCGTGAAGCAGTGTGACGCTATTGTTCTATTGTCTTTCTTTGTGACACAAGTGCAGAAGTCTTCTTGGTGTCAGTGAAGATGAACCAAGTGCTGGCTGAAGGGGCCTGTACATATACCCCTCTAGTGGTTAAGCCTTCACGCCAGAACCTTTGAGATGGCCTGGCACTTTAGAAATTTTGTGGGCTCCTCCAATCCTGCATTCAGTTCCTGGCCAAATTTTGTGGGTTTCCTACAAGTGTCCACCCTTAGACCAGATTAGACGGTCTCCTCTGTGTGGTGTGTATTAGCCTCTCTCTGGCGCCCTGCTCTTTCCTGTTGCCAGGGGAGATAGCTACAACTCAGAAATGGGGAAGGCATTAGGGACAAAGGGAAAGTGCTAGATACCTCTCCCACCCACAAGGTTACAGGTTTAAGGGAAGGGGACAGGGAGATTGTATGGGCAGCCTTGCACGCACGATATGGACATCACCAGCTTGTGCAGCACACATATGAAGTCCAATAGACCCAGCACTAAACACTTCATTCTCTATTCACACATGCCCATTCAAACAGCAGGCATTTTTCGTACTTGATGGCCAAGGACCCTGTTTATGGGGACTGAACCGGACCACTTACAAGGGAGGATTCTGTAAGCAGCCTCCCGACAGGTTTACCGGTAAAAGAAACTTGTTACTTTGGAATCTTGCTACAGCCACTGTCCATCACCAAATACCCTGAGCAAAAAGTTCAATAGACCCTCTCACTCAGATTGTCGAGCTCAAAGGGTGAACGCACTTGGCTTTAAGGACAGGATGGCGGAGCTTCACCAATCCATTCATGGGACGTTTGTCCCAACACAGCTAGCTGAGTGGAAGGGCAGTAGGTGCAAGACTCGGTGAGAGAAAAGATAGGCCCACTGACTTAGTAGTATCTCCTTGCTGCCTTAACATGAGACAAACTTGTTCTCTTCTCAAACACCCTTGTTCTATGGAACTCCATGTTTGTTAGAACCGGCCAAGGGTGCCACACTCGGAGGTCAGACGTCCATTTTGCTTTCTTGCCAGATTGTTGCTTACTATGAATAGGCGCACAAAAGTCCTCTTGAGAGACACATTAATAGCTGCAGGAATAGACTAAAAAAATACATCCAGTAGGATTGTCAGGAAGTCTTGTGGTCTAAGCTGTATGACATATCTTTCTAAGACTACAAACACTGGGACTCCTATATCTTACAGAAAGGACTTCCAAAGAAATATGATGGGCACAGATAAAGCCTGCCACACTTACATCTAACATTTCCACTTCATAATGACTGGTCCATAACCACCCTTTCTTAGGCCTTGATCTTATGTCTCATGAGGCCAGCACACCCTCCATATTTGGATGAGGTTTATTGTCCAGTTTATTTCCATAGGATGTACCAATCCTACTTGAGTTTGAACCAGACCCTTCCCTGGCTGTCCTCATTTTTCTGATTCTCTCCTTTATATTATATAACGTTTTGGTACATGCAAATTTACTTATTCTGAAACTGTTATTTACCTAGGAGCCTAGATGTGTACAACTGTTTGGGCACACATGGTCCCCCTCCTCACTTCTACACTTGATAATGTGGAGTTAAGAGTTGCTCTAAATATTGTTGTCATGTACAACTCATGTAGAAGAATGCGAGTGGAGCTGCACACCCAGAAGAGTTGCAGAGAGATGCCGGAATGGCATACTGCTACATTTTTCCATATTCTCGCTACCTTCAATCATATACAAAATAACTGAAGAAAACGTTTCCTTGATTAATGATAATATTGAATACAGCAACCTATTATTTCGTAGAACTGTCATTACATACATTACTATTTCCCAACTTCATGGTACTCCGACTTTATTGACATTTGAAGCATGAAATACAGAATTTGTTCTGCAGGAAGTGCATACCTCTCTGAGGTAAGATTTGTAGGGCCTTAATAATTCCTTTAAAAGTTTAACTGATAAGAATTAATGAATGAAACTAACAAGAATTAAACTCATGCTCTTCTTAGTTCTATCTTCTATATGTGAGAAAGTGCCATCTTTCTTACATGGTATGCCCCCACTTTTTGCTGAATGGCTGATGTACTTTGACTGAGTGTGCCCTGGGCTCCTGCCAACCAGGTACCCAGGGCCTGTGTTCCTTCCCTAAAATTGCATTGATACCTACACCCAATTGACATCCCTGGCCACAGGTCAGCCCCTGGTAAATGGTACCATGGGTACCCAGGGCACTGTGACCAGGGAAGGCCCCTAAGGGCTGCAGCACTTGTTGTGCCACCCTTAGGGACCCTGCACCTTTACACACACACACTGCCTTTGCAGGCTGCGTGTCTTGGTGCAGGACAAAAGTGAAGAGTCGACATGGCTCACATCCCTGTGTGCCATGCCTACAACCACTGCCCTGGCCTAGGTCAGCCACCCCTCTAGCTGGGTGCACTATGCCAGTGGTGAGGACATAGAGGCATGAGCCCTGTGCCCCTACAGTGCCCAAGTCCATTCTTGGGCATTGTAAGTGCAGTGCTGCCATTAAGAGTATATGGTGCTGGGAGTCTGTCATTACGAACTCCACCGCACCATAATGGCCCCACTGAAGACTAAGAAGTTTGGTATCAAACTTCTCAGCACATTAAACCCCCACTGATGCCAGTGTGGGATTTAATGTAAAACGCACTCCAGAGGGCATCTTAGAGATGCCCCCTGAAACTCAACCCGACCTCCAGTGTCCGGACTGAGTGGCTGCCCAGGCTGCCACCACCAGACATGTTTCTGGACCCCTGGGTCGAGAGCCTCTGCTCTCAGGGGCCTGAAACAATGCACATCCCGGGACGAGGTGCCAAAGCCTCCTCCCCCAGGATGGGCAGGGGGAGCTTCAAAGGCCTGCCGCCTTTGGAGTTTCCCCAGACCATTTGCTGCTTCCAGCAAACTGGTCCCCACTAGTTCCTACCCCCACTCCTGGCGGGAGAACCGGCGGGAAAACCAGAAGCAGGAAATGGGTTGTGCCCACCTCTGCCAACTCCACCCCTAAGGTGGGGAGGCGAGGTGAAGCACAAACTCGAGTCCCCGCCATCTTGAGGATGGGGGACCTGGCCAACCAGGGACAGGCTCCTGCCCCCTCCCACTGGAGAGGAACAGAATAGGGGTGTACCCACCCCAGGGAAGGACCCATTGGTCCCTGCCCTTACCTACCTGTAACCACCCCTAAATTTAGTATTTAGGGGCTCCCTGAACCTTCCTTCGGGAGTTCCCAAATCCGAAAACAAGAAGAAGACGAAGCAAGAGGACCAGCCGTGCAGCTGCTAAAAAGGAGGCGACAACAACTGACTTGGCCCCAGCCCTACCGGCCTGTCGACCTCTGAACCTGCTCCTGCGGAATCCCGGCCTCAGCAACCTCACAAACCCCGGAGGACCTGACTTCTGTGCTACAGCCTTCGACCCAGGGACTCCCACGAGCAGTGGTACTGCTCAAAAGAAAACCTACCAAAGACCCGGCCCTGGCACGGAGCCGCGAAACCTGCACACTCTGCACCCGCCGAGTCCAGCCTGTGCCTGAGTGACCAAAGACCTCGAGGACGTCCCCCAGCGATTCTGACCTGGAATCCAGTGGCCAAGGACCCTCCTCGACGACCCAGACGACGCCTGCAGCCTCAGGACAAGGGACCCCTCCAACCGCGACCAGCAGGGGTAAGATTTCCCGACCTCAAAAGACACCCCTGCACCCGGCGCCCCACGGCCCCCTGTGCCCAACTCCTGGGTGTCTACCTATCCTCCAAGACCCCAACTTACCTCCTGAAGTGTTGGTCGTCCCTGAAGAATCACCGTCCCCGAGCCTGCAGCCTTTCTTCACCTTTCACGACCTCTATTGTTTAACATTGAGCGCCCGACGGCTCAAAAGCACCCGGCACCCAGCCGCCCGAGTGCCCCTGGAAGTGCAACCTCTATCCTAACCTACTTCCCTACTTGCCCTGAGCAAGTGACCAGGAGCCCAGCTCCCACAGTCGCGTGGCCTGCTTGCCAGCAGCCACCAACCCGGAGCCCCCGCCTGCCATAGGATAACATTGGGCCTTCTCACTCTGCACCCGGCCGCCCTGTGCCGCTGAGGGTGTAAAAACTGTACTTACCTGATCCTGGGGGACCCCTGAGTCTTACCCAGAACCTTAACCCTGCCAGTCAAGTACTTACCCGAAATCCGATAACTCACTTTTCTTCCATAGGGTTCCATTGACTGGTTTTCTGCGAAATTTCTTCTAAGTGTGGAGTTCTGAAACTTTAGAATATTCACCAAAAATCAACCGAGTCACGAAAGCGAAAATACTCACCTAGTATTAGGAGGGGCCTCAGTGCTGGACCCGAGTGCCCAACACTGGCCCTAAAAAGTAATCGCAACGTTACTTACCGTTAACTCACTTTTCTTTCATAGGGATCCATTGACTGGTTTTCTGTGAAATTTCTTCTAAGTGTCGATTTCTGTATTTTACAAATATTCTTTAAAAATCGAACAAACTACAAAAACGTAATTACTTACCTGTTTTAAGTAAATGTCCCAGTGCTGAACCTAGGAGTCCAGCACTGGATTACAAAAGTAACGTAAACATACTTTGCTTGCACACTGTATTTCCTTTCATAGGATAACATTGGTAATTTTACCCAGAAAAGTTTCTAAGTGTCAGCTTTTGAAATATAGTAATATTCTTCAAAAATCACTACAATAACCAAAACGCTTTTCTTACCTGTTTACAGGAAGTGTCCCAGGACTGAATCCAGGATCCAGTCCTGTGGTTAGAAAAGTGCTCTGCAAAGTAATCAATTGTAATTAAGTATAATTTTCCATTGAGCTCAATGTTGCATTGAATTTGACCCTGTGTTGCCTCTTGCACCAACTGTGATAACCACTATCAAAAAGTCTACTGCCTATCTGTAAGGTGAATAACCAAAGCATCTCATACTGAGAAAGTATATTTTGATCCTATTGTTGGTTCTAAAATAAAACAAGCATATATTTTTTTATATACAAACCATTGGCCTAGAGTTCAGTTCTTGAGTGTGTGGCTTCATTTGCTGACTGAGTGTGTACAACAAATGCTTTACACTGTCCTCTGATACTGCCTTACTGCTCGACCAAGCTACCACTTTGGAGAGTAAGGTTATATCTAACTTTAGCCTCTGTCAACCCTCTGGGGACTGGGGACTCTGTACACCCTGAACCTTACTTGGGTACAGTATATACAGAGCCACTTTCCTACACTATATTATTAAGAACTCCTTTTCACTGTGACAAAGTTGGCTTCAGCCCAACAGTGACCACTATCTGTATGTAAAAAGAGGAAATGGCGAAATGTTTGCGGTGTGCCTCCAGTCTCCTGGGGCATGCTGTCCCAGATCCTTTGAAACTGTTCTTCTGGACAAAGGAGCGGTTGAGTGAGATTTAACACATTACATGAGAGATGCATGGCACATTTGAATAATTTAAATCTTGGATCTGGGAAGTGCCAGAGCTCCACATATTAAAAGGCTTGCATTACTTTCAGAGGAATCCACCTTTTGGATCTGTGTGTCCTGGAGACTTGTGTCCTGATTCCCACTTGGTTGGAGTTTTCCAACACTTGTACAAACCTATGTTTGCTCAGGAGATGGAATTGGGTGTCATTTATTTCACCTGGTGATTGCTGGGTGAGTTAAATACCTCATCACGTGTTAAATTCCAGCAGCTCCAACCTGTCAGAATTTAACAGTTTAAAAATTTACGGTATTTATTGTACCAGGTTTATTTTGGTGCATTAAGCACAAAAATCTGCATGTTAGTTCTGGAAAACCTGGAATAGTGCTATTTATCGCTCTCAATAAATAACGTACCGCATAGTATCGTTATTTATCAGATGCAATAAATAGCACCTATTTCTCTGACAAACTCAGAATCAGGGCTATAGAGCACAGTGTACTGCGATCTGGGCATACAACGCAAGGTGATCAGCATTGCTTTATTCCCCAGGCCAGTCCCAGTCTGCCGCCCAAGATTCTCTGGATGCATTTATGAGGGAAATAAGGTCTGCCGAAGCGCTGGACAGTGTGACGCGGAAGAAGCTGCACATACGATCCTCCGAGCTGAAGAAGGAGCAGCAGAGGCTGGAGGTCTTGGTCAAGATGGTGAAGCCGACTGCGTTGCCTGAGCTGCAGCCTCAGTAAGTGTGGGCAAGCTTGCAGCTTTTGTGGGCTGGTCACTGTAGTGTGTAACTGGCATCATGGCTGCCTGTTCGAGGGAGTTTTTATTCCTCGGACATCTACTTCAGGGCCCTTGCGGTGTACTTAAGAAAACAGTGTTAGTAGTTTGTTAACATTATTAGGTTTACATTAACTTCAGGTAAAAGGTAATGCCTTAGTTTGTGGGGTTGTCATTTGGTCTTTATTAACAACTCTTCCGAAAAGTGAGAAGTTGCAGTTATTCCAATCCACTGACATATAGTTCTAAAACTATAGGAATAGATTATCCAATCTTCTGCCCAGTTTGCTGATTTCCAGTAAGTTAGGATTAGGGACAAGTGTGATATATAAGCAATTATTCCTTGAAGCACTTGTCAAGCGTTGTACTGGAACATTGCTTAAATGCTTCTTCTCTGAGTGACTTGCTTAATTATGCACTAGTTATGTTTGATCGCTTCCCTTTTCCTTTTTCTAATTCCTTTCTTTGTTTACTTTAAAAGGAATGCTGCTGAGAAACCTAAAACACTAGCTCTTCCCATGTTTGGTGCAATGAAAGGGGGAAAGAAGTTTAAACTGAAAACTGGAGCCATAGGGGTAAGATTTCTTTTTCTTTTTGGCGTTGGGTTGTGATGTGAGTGTGTTAAAGTTAATCAAGAGAGGGGGGACTAGGAGCTAATAAGGTCCAGCACCCATGCCCCCATCTAATCACAGTCACCAATGAAGAGGGGGCTGTTCCTACAGAGATAGAAAAAGCTAGGAATAGAGATTAGAACCCTACAGAAGGGGGGCGTGGTCACGCGCCGAGGCAAGATGGCGGCTCTGACGTGAGCTCCACGGACGCGGAGCTTTCTTTTCATTAATTCATGCCGTGTTTCTGAGAGTTGGTAGGAACGGCGAAAAGATTTGGGCAACGGAAGTGTCGGAGCGGGGGATGGAGCCGTTCCGACTCTGATTTGTCTTCCTATGTGTCCCCTCGGCTGCGGCGGTGATTTTCTTCTTCAAAACGCGAGCGGCCGCCATTTTGTGATGCCGCTCGCCTCGATATAATACATTTGAGGCAGGAGTTGTGAGAAGATTTGGGCAGTGTCGGAGCGGCGGATGGAGCCGCTCGGACTTTGTTCTGTCTCCTTGTGTGTCCCTGCAGCTGCTGCGGTGGTTTTCCTCGTGTAACACGAGCGGCCGCCATTTTGTGATGCTGCTCACCTCAACGGACTGCATCTGAGGTAAAACAGGCATTCTGCAGTTAACCCTCTTCTGTTTCCGCCCAGGGAGAAGCAGGGTCCATTTGGCATGTATTGAGGCGTCCTGTGGCATTTTATAATGCTAATGCTTGGTGGAGCGCTTTCTACTGATTGTACCTGATACCTACTATTCTACGTAATGCTTTTCCCTTTCACCCGATGGATCAAGTTGTGTGGACTTTGAACCTGTCTTATAAAACGGCGTGTTAATGTCTCTTCCATGCTTGCAAATGTAATCCTTTTTAGGATAGACCGGCGTCTTTTCATTCAGAAGTGTGACTCGGTGATATTTTCCTACTGGTCCTAACAGGCGTCTCTCTCTGATTTCTCACTCCCTGGTGATTTGTGACTGTCAAATTTTGGGGACAAGTTGGTTCTCTATTCCGGGTTTTTCAGCGTTCTTCGCACCCTTGCAGGATCGCTAGCGAAATTCCAGTTGCCATCAGAGCCTCCTCCTCAGGTGCCAAGCCCAAGAGATCTAAAAATGATCCCCCGTCTCCTATTTTATCTTCTCATAATCCTGTGTTGGATACCATTTTGGATGAGGTGAGAGGTTTGAAATCCTTTATGTCCACTACCAATGAGAAACTCCAGCAAATTGAAGACAGATGGATAAATATGGAGGCGAATGTGCTCGACATGGAACAACGCATTAGTGATTTACATGATGTATCAACCAAGATCCCTGTTCTGGAGCAAGAAGTTCACCATCTTAAACTTCATACTGAGGATCTCGAAAATCGTAACAGGCGTAACAACCTACGCCTGTATGGCCTACCAGAAAATCTTGAGGGGTCGGACATTCTTCTTTTCCTTAAGAGACTTTTATCTGAACTTTTGGACATTCCCTCAGAACCCCCATTAAATATTCAACGTGCGCACCGCCTTGGAGCGTTTTCAATCGCATGCTCCGAGACCCAGAGGCATTATAATGTTGTTTCTTGAGTTCACAGATCTCATGCGTGTCCTCTCAGCAGCTAAGTTGAAACGTCGCCTTATATGGTCAGGTCACACAGTTTTTCTATCACAGGATCTATCAAACGCCACCAATGCAAGAAGGAAGGAATTTCTGGCTTTACGCCCACAGATGAGACAGCTGAATATCCGTTATGGCATTCTTCACCCCTGCCTGTGCAAAGTCACTCATGATGGCTCGACGCGTTCTTTTGATGACCCTACTAAATTGAAGTCTTTTCTTCAGGGTCTCTCATTGAATCCCGTTGTTGGTTCATCTCCGCCTATCTAATGTTCCTGCCTTCTCTTTTCGCTACTTAATTTATTTTTTTCTTATGGCTGTTCATATTGTTTTTTTCATTATGTTCTTCTCTCTGTCGTTCCGTCTGTCTTCGGTGCTGTTGCGCCCCATGCCTCGCTTATTATCTTTTTCTTGTAGATCTGGTTTTCTTTCCTTGATCTATCTTCTATTTTTTCTTTCTTCTTTCCTATTCATTTTCCTCCCCTGTCTTTCCTTTTCCACTAATCCCTTCTTACTTCTTAAGGTTTCTTCCTTTTTCATGATGAAGTTGTTCTTGTTTTATGTGTCTCTAATTGGTGCTTATGGTTGTATAGTCTATTTTCTCTTTTATTCATTTTTCTTGAGGTGTTTTTCTCCTTATAGTTGTTTCCCTGCAGTGTTTCATCTCTATTCACATGTAACCCTCCCATCCCTTCAATATGTGTAAGGTTGTTACGTGGAATGTTCGGGGTCTTGGACACCCCGTCAAAAGGCAAAAGGTACTTTCTCATTTGTCCAAATTAAATGCTCAGATTTCTTTTATTCAGGAAACGCATTGTAATGAAGCAGAGTCGCTCAAATTGAAAAGACAGTGGGTGGGTCAGGTTGTATCTTCTCCTGCATGCAATAGGAGGGGGAGTGGCTATATTATTCCATAAATCATTGCATGCTCAAATTTTATCCACTCAATGTGATACCAATGGTCGCTGGGTGTTGGCTGAGGTCGTTATACAGAATATGCAATTAATTTTACTGAATATTTATGGCCCTGTCAAACCTGACCCGGAATTCTGGAATGATATCAAAATTCTGCTTTCCTCCATTGACAACCCGAATATTATTGTTTCTGGTGACCTTAACCAATGGATTGATCCTTTCTCTGATAGGCAATCTAAGTGTAAATTCAACCCGGATAAATCCCATAAGTCATTTCAAGCTGCTATTACTTCTCGCCCATTTTATGATGTTTGGAGGACCTGTAATCCTGACTCCTCGGAATTTACTTTTTATTCTAATGTACATCACACCCGGTCCAGAATTGATTATATTTTGATTAGTAAACCCTTACTCCCATCTATTCAATCCTCGGAGATTGGATCAATTTTTATTTCCGACCATGCCCCTGTCACTGCCTGTTTTGATTTTTCCCTGAACTCTCCTAAATTTGGTGCGTTGGAAATTTAATAACTGGCTTTTAACAGATACTGCCTTTATAACGGAGGCTACTGCTTTTATCAAGGAATTTTTCTCCCTCAATAATCCTCTGGATACCTCCATTTCCAATAATTGGGATGCGTTTAAGGCCACTTTTCGTGCTTTTACTATTTCATATTCCTCTAAAAAAGGAGGTTTGCAGAGACCAAATATACAGCTTTGTTACAACAAATTAAAGTATTAGAACATAATTATTTTACTTCTAAGTCTTCCGTGGTTCTTCATGAATTAATTAAAGCTAAATCTGCCCTTAACAAGGTTGCTACAGTGGATGCCTGCAATGTTCTCCTCAAGATTAAGTCCAAATATCACGGGGGCCAAAATAAAGCTGGTAAGATGTTGGCCAACTATTTAAAAATTAAATCGGAACGCAAAAGTATTGGCCCTATTTTAAATGATTCTACTAATAAATTAACGTCCTCAGATGAGGATATCACCACTGTATTTCATGATTATTACCAAACGTTATATTCTGAAGATACGATCCCCTCTAATCAGAATCTAGCTACCTTTTTTCTGGTTTGCCTATACCACCCTCCCTTCCAAATGAGTTTGAACTATTGGAAAAGGAGATTACAATTCAGGAGATATTAGACGCTATTAAGTCCTTAAAGAAGTCGAAGGCACCAGGCCCTGATGGCCTTTCCGCCGAATTCTTTACCACGTTCTCCTCCATTTTTGCTCCCAAACTTTTGACCCTCTTTAACTCATTTTTTGCTGAAACCAGGGCCTCCGGCTCCTTTTTGGAGGCCTTGATTGTTCTTATCCCCAAACCTGATAAAGATCACTCTTTATGTAAGAACTTTCGTCCCATATCCCTAATTAACTATGATTGCAAGATATTTGCTAAAATACTTGCCTCTCGTCTGGAGAACATTGTTCCACTTCTGGTTAATACGGACCAGGTGGGTTTTGTTAAGGGCAGATTGGCTACGGACAACGCTCGTATGTTTGCTAATGTTATCTCCTTCGGGAGGAAGCATGGGTCACCGCTTGCAGCGTTGTCCTTAGATGCTGAAAAGGCTTTTGACCGAATTAACTGGCAATTTATGTTTGATACATTACATTGGTTTGGTTTTGGTCCTACTTTCATTTCATATGTCAAATTATTATATTCCTCTCCCCGGGCTAGTATATTTGTAAATAATCATTTTTCAAAATGTTTTACTTTACATAGGGGTACACGTCAAGGTTGCCCTCTCTCACCTTTGTTATTTGTTTTATGTCTGGAGCCATTTCTAGAACGCATTAGGGTTAACTCGCGTATTTCTGGATTTACACATAAGTCTATAGAAACTAAACTCTCAGCCTACGCTGACGATATTTTGGTCTACCTATCAAATCCCTGCACTTCCCTGCCTCCTTTTCTGGAGGAGATTCGGCTGTACTCCAGCATCTCTGGTTATAGGCTGAATTTCTCCAAGACAGAGGTTTTACCTTTGAATTCTTCTTGCTATCAATATATGTTTAAAGACACTAATTTTACCTGGTGCCCTACAAAAATTAAGTATCTTGGGATCTGGTTCTCCTCCTCTCTTCCTAATACAATTAAACTCTCCTTCAATGCCCTAATTACCAAGATACGGGCTCTCCTCCTCTCCTGGTCTCCCCTGCACTTATCCTGGTGGGGTAGGTTAGATACAATTAAAATGATGATTGTCCCACACGTCCTGTACACATTATCCATGTTACCTATTCGGATCCCTATTTCATATTTTTCACAAATTAACTCTATCTGCACTAAATTTTTATGGAATAACAAGCATCCCCGCATTGCCCTTGCGAAGCTCAAACGTCCCAAATCGGAGGGTGGTGTTCGTTTTCCAGATTTCAAGTCATACCATTCTGCATTTCTAATTAGGCAATCTTTTGCCTTAGCTTACGACTTTGCTGATCTTCCCATTCCTAGTTGGATTATCTTTGAGCGTTCCTTGTTGAAAGAATTTTCTTTTTGGAACATAATTTATATGTCCAACTGTACCTTTTTAGCAGACAATCCTATTTTAAAATATTCCAAACAATTGTTATATAATATTTTTTCCGAAGGCCTTGATCCATTTCAATGCTTCCTGTCCACTTCTGTTTGGTATAATAAGTTTCTTAAATATAAATGTAAATCATTTTACTACAAACACTGGAAGGAGAAGGGAATTTTGTTCATACACCAAATGGTTAATCACAGTTCTGTTATTCCTTTCCCGGAGCTGCAAGTACAATATCAGTTGCCTGATTCATCCCTTCTAGAATATAATTTAATATCAGCTGCATTACAATCTTACATTACTTGTTGCAATTTTCCATCATTCTCCCCCTCACTTACTCCACCTACACCAATATATAATAATATTGCTCATAATCATAGGCCCAAGGCTGCTTTTATTTATAAGATGTTGTTGTCTCCTATTACTGTACGCCCTAAATCCCATATTGAACTACTTTGGGAAACAGATTTATCTATGGAGTTCTCTATTCCTTTTTGGGACAAACTTTGGTCTAAATTGTTCAAGATTTCTAATGCCGCTCGCATCACTCAATCATTATATTTTATTTATAATAGAGCGGTCTTAACACCTGTTTGCATATCCAAGTTTTCCCCCTCTTCCTCACCCCTTTGTTGGTCATGCTCTGGGTCTAGTGGGACTCTAATTCATCAATTGTATGATTGTTCTAATGTTTTTAAGTTTTGGCAATCTGTTTGGCATAAATGTATGAAAATATTTCAATGTGATATACCATTATCATTGCAAAATGTTTTTTAGGTTCATCTTCACTTGACCTAGATAACTCTATTTCTATTTCCTTGTTGTTTGATTTATTCATTGCTTTAGCATTTAAAGTAATTTTAACATGTTGGAAGGATAACTCCAAGGTATCACCATTAACTTGGTGGAATTTTATTTGTGATGAACATAGGATTGCTAATGTTTCTTCTCTTACTCTACCCCAAAAAATTAAATCTGATCTTCTTTGGCTACCTTTCACTGCTTATCTTTCCTTAGATGCACCTACGTTATAGATTCTATTTCCTTGTCCCTTATAATAATATATATTTTTTTTCTCTCTCTCTTTCCTCTTTCTCTCTCTTTTCTTTTTCCTCTTTTTTCTTTTTCTCACTCTTTTCTTACTCCCTTCTTACATCTATGTTAATTAAGTAGGCATATATTTGTATTTTTTGAATTTTTATATATTGGTGTCATATTATGTGCACATTGTATTTTTCCCTTTTTCTCAAAAATTCAATATAAAATTATTAAACAAAAAAAGAACCCTACAGAAGGAGGAGGATCCTAATGATCAGAAAATAAAGCCTTCACACACCCAAAGGGATGTCATGCTTCATCATTGGGCTTGCTCCTCGTGGGGGCTGCGCTGCATGGCACATTGGCCCCGCAGGGGGACTCTTTATCGGAGATCTTCTATTTTTGCTGTAATGATGAGTGATTGAATGGTGAGTGAACGGTGGCGTGTTAGATTAAGTGCTGTGTGGATTAAAAGTTCCTAAGGAGTACCCATCCAATTTTAATAAACTAGCCCCTTTAACAGGAATAAAAAGAAAATGCGAGTGCTGTCAATTTGGATCTAAGGACAGTGACAGCCTCACTGTGAGTGTTGTAGGGAAACCTGTTTAACGCCTCGATGGCCCAGGATGGCTCCACAGTGTTTCTTCAGGACCGAGAAAAACCCTGTCCTACACCTAGATGGGATATGTGACGAATATTAGGTATCTCAAATAAACTAATGTCTGCTATACCTGCTTGTATGCAGAAAAAGGTGAGAAGTAGTTCAACCCTGTTAAATGGTTCAGTAATGCCCCTTAGGTCTAGGCAGAGAATCTAACACACCACCCTACACTCCCCATTCCCTCACTCATCATTACAGCGAAAATAGGTCTCTGATAAAGAGCCCCCCCTGCGGGGCCCGTGGCGCATTGTAGCGCTGGCCCGACGAAGAGCAAGCCCAATGATGAAGCATGACATCCATCAGGTGTGTGAGGGCTTTATCTTCTGATCTTTAGGATCCCCCTCCTTCTGTAGGGTTCCAACCTCTATTTCCTAGCTTTTTCTATCTCTATAGGCACAACCCCCTCTTCATGTGTGACTGTGAATGTGTTAAAACCAATGTGAACTGGTGTTGAAATCCTATCGCTATTACTCTTAACTAATAATGATCATATTAATTTTGATGAATGACTGGTTGTCTACTCTTGTCCTGACTTTGATCTCTCCAACACAGGGTATTTCCTCTACGAGATGCACACACCGAGCTCTATTTTTTGGTCTTACACTAAAAACTGGAGTTGTTAGGTGTGTGTGTTGAATAGTTATTTTCATAATAGTTAAAGGTGCACAAATGGAGAGTTTTTGAAGATTTATTTTAAAGTGTGATTGCACAAGTTTGTGCAAAGTGCACCATTTAATATTGTATAACTCAGCGTTGGACAATCTAAAAATGTAACAGATAACATCAAATGGTGACAAAGAATTAAGGTTAATCTAAGAACCCATATTGATGGAAAAATACATTAGAACAATCTTCAAAGGTCAGCAACATTATTTGGTTGAAGCGGCGTGCCTCAAATTTGTTAGCTGCAGAGATGCTGATCTCACTGTTTTGGCTGCTCCACAATGCTGTATTTTGGTAATTGTCATCGTCCTTTTCTTTATCATGTTTCCCTTTTTACTTTCATGATTACCAAATGTGTGCTGATCCTCTGTCTGCCGTTCTCTAGGTTGTCATAATTATCTTGCATGCTATGCTTAGCATAGGATCCAAGAGTCTTGTCTGGGATGTGTAGTATTTGTGTGACTTGGTCTTGAACATGTGCCCAGAAGACTACGAGCATTTTGTTTTCAAATAGGTCACCATTGTTGATCTGTCGACCTTATGTCTCTGTCTGTTTTCCTAACAATTTATCTTTCTTGTGGCCTTACACTTAAGAATTTAGACATTTTTTGCGCTGCACAAAAAAGAAATACATTGCTCCATAGCAGGCATGTTTTAATCCAGTTTAGGATTTCTGGGACTAAGGAGTGAGCTGGGGAGTTGACACTTCATTTTGATATAAATTGGTGGAGTGTGGGGATGAACACTCTTACATGACATATAGAGCTGTATCATCCTGACCGAGACTTTCCTTGCCTGTGTTCTCTTGATGTACTCAGCAACATGAAGGTACGTTTGGAATATTCCCACAGAAGAGCACAAGGCACTGCTGCATACCAGGTACACCTAATGTGTCATTCCATCCTTAACAGAGAGTGGCTACTGTTCTTCACCCAGCTATGAAACCAGTGGTTGTTGACAGCTGAAATTGTCTGATCCTGCACAATCTGCAGTGGAGCCGGCAGACCACTGTATATTAAATGCAGTCACATTTTTCTTCATGTGTGTGAAGAGCTGTGATAAGTATTATGGCTGTTGCACATGTGTATGGGCATCATGTGAACGATGCTTGATGAAACTGTGCATGTAGCATGAGATAGAGGTTCCTCTTTCTCTCCGAGTTGAACTGTGAAGTTTCCTCTTGCAATGCCCAGTGATAAACCTGGGAAAGTCTAGAGAATCCACTTCAGCCCTAGTTAAAGCCATGCTCAAGAACAAAAGAATGACCAAAAAGAAGTTCTCCTTGCTGACGCGGTCAGAAACGAGCTTTCCTTGATCGGACATCATGTAGTCTATCTTGTAGTCTCCCAATATTGTTGTGAGTTGGAATTTATCTGGAAACTTCAGAAGTCTCGCTCAAGAAATGTATGCTATCTCCTTGGAATATACATTCCTGTCACTATTGGAGAAAGTCCAGGAAGAAGTGGCCCTGCTTTGGTTGGCCAGAGGTATGAATTGTCATCATTGCACACTGGTTGACCCTGGCTTTCCACCAGTGTCCTCTGCTTCAGAAATTTACACTCTCTCTTAACCCGTTTACCGCGGCGGCAATTCCGCCGCGGTGCGGGTCGTTCCATTGAGTGGGTGGGGCCGCGCCGGCCAACGGACATGCGCAGCACTACGGAGGTAGTGCTCGCGACGGCCGTTGGCCGACAGAAGCAGCGAAGGGGTTAAGTCAGTAGGTTATATTCGTTTGGACTTTTCAAGGCTGTGTTTCCCACCACAATGGGACATCTGACCCACTTCTGGTATGCTTTTGTCTGGTAACAAGCTCAGGGCTCTGGAGGAAGCTCTGCAGTTCTCCCCTGCAATGTAAGAAAATAGGTTTTGCAGCCAGCATGTGGGAGGTTTACCCCTGATTAGGTGGCACAAGCAAGTATCAACTGACTAAATCCTTTAGGTCTGTGTTCTCGGGAACCAGTGCCGCCCAGAACCTTTCCTGTCAGCTAGCCTGAATGAAACCAAAAACATCTGTTTCTCAATATGGTTGAGACCTGCAGTAGACATTCCAGAACTGTGATTTCAGTGAGGCTGCATATTGATTTGTCTTCATAGGGCCTGTATCACTCCTTTTTCAGTCTAACAGGATTACTTGGGAGTTTGTTTCGAAATCCTTGACCTTAGGGTGGTGTCATGTTGGCTGACACCAGTCATCATAATTCCAGTACTAGTTGAACCATCAATCTCTCCATCACTTGCAGTTATAGAGATACCAGGGTTTGACAACATGACTGGATCTAGCATTTCATTTCAATGCTCCAGTAAGAATGGAGAGTCCAGTACCAGAGGGGTCCTTGCCACTTAAAGGTTTTTTTTTGTTATAAGTAAATTTTATTGTTTAAAAAAAAAAATAGGAAACCATTACAGTTGACAATTTGTAAATCAGCTGTCCATCGACACCTTGTCCCGTGTAGCTCCCTATAAAACAATACCAAATCATTTATCATATTTTGGCTGTAAAATCAATAATATTGTCACCACCTCCGGCATACTTTCTTATGTATGCATGGGCACCCTGTAGGCAGGTAAATTGTTTTTTCCACTTTTGCGCATCAGTACGTAGGATTCCACCTTGCTGACAGTGTAGGTGCTTGTGGAGATTTCCAGCAACGTGCGATGTCTCGTTTAGCTAAGACTGTGGCTAGTCCCACCAAGGTTCGATCCGCTCTTGTCCTCCCCCCCCCCCTCCCCCAGGTCATCCAAGATCCCTGCAAGAGCTATTTTAGGGATTAGTTTGTGTGATGTCGCCAGGACCTGGGTGAGTGTTTTCTTGATGGCCTTTCCGTGTGGAAGAAATATGCGTTCTGGTTAGAGCACCGGAAGCAGACTGGGGTGGATACCAGATTAGCTTGCCAGAAAGATGGGGGCCAGGATATGTAACATGAAACTATTTCAGTTGGCGGCGCCATACAGGCATCTCTTCAATTTGCATCATCCAGGGAACCCACCCAGTTCTCCCATCTCTGCCGCAGGGTTGGGATTGTATCTGGAGAATGTATTATTAACGTCTGGTAAGGATGGCAGGTCTCCCCCCTGTCCCCACTCATCCCATGAGGACTTCTAGGGGTTTGTATTTGGGGAGGTCAAGCAATATTGTTTGACTCACCAGCACATGTCGTAATTGCAGGAATTTATGGAATTGGGTTTTTGAGAGCTCGAAGTGGTATTAGAGATCTTGGAATTACTTTATGCTTGAACCCTGCCAAACATCTCCCAGGTTGGTAATCCCAATTCTGTCCCATTGTTTAAACCCCACCATCCATGCTGTGTCCCACAGCCATGTCCCTTAACATAATGAAGTTTGCATTGTAGGTTTTTGGTCCCATCCTATCATATGCAGCGCTGAGTGCCAGATTAGGAACACTACCCTGGTGGGTTCTGGAAGGTGTTGGGTGACGAATTTTCCATACAAAAGGCCCATTATTTGGTCTATGCCTAAGAGGGACAGGTCTGTACGGTAGGCCAGGTCATTTCACCCACCGCATAAGCAGTCATTTATTACCAGATTTTTGGGATGCCCAGTAATAACGATGGAGAGCCGGCAGGCCTAGACCTCGATTGTATATTGGTAACATTTATTGAGGGCTATTCAGGGTATTCCGCCAGCCCAGAGGAAGGACCAGTTTAAGCATTTAGTTAGGGTGTATAAAAATTTGGGCAGGATCATCATTATGAACAGGGCTATTATGCCGAGGATGTGGAGTGGGAGTTGCAACCAGCATTGGAGATCCCATTTCATTCTTGTCTGGAGTGAAGTGATAATAAAGCTCCAAGTGAAGCCTGGCTCTGTGGAGATATAAGTGAGCCTTTTATGGTGATAGACTCATTCCAGGTGGCCTTGTCTCATGTCTCATTTATAAAGGATTAGTAAGGATTTCGAAGAGTTAGTACAAAGTCTTGATGCCTTTTCATATAATGCAAGAATGTGAAGGACCAGAGAGCCCGATTGTTGGGAGTGTGAGAGATATAGCAGGATATCATCAGCATACAGTTATTCCGTCTTCTGCCCCTCGTCCGCAGGTCCAGCTGCTTAATTAGGTGTCACATCATATCAGCCGCGCTAGGGGTTCTATGGCTAGGTCACGACCCTTCTAGCCTCATACCTCGGCATTTAGGAAAGGGTTCTGTTGCACCCCATTACTTCTGACCTGCGCCAATAAATTAGAGTAGAGAAATTTGGGCCACCTGAAGATTTAAGCTATTACTGGTCCATAAGATATGGGCACCTAAAGTTTGATACCCATGAGGGACTTACCCTGGGTGCTTCGCTCATTCCCAGCTACAAGTAGTCGCCTTCTTAGAACAGTTGACTTTCTAGACCAGTTTAGAGCTATGACTTGTTTCTTCTTAAACTGTGTCTCTTGTATACCCTGGTCACTGACCAGAGAAACTTTAGTTGACCTTTCAACTGGACATCGGATGCTGGCTTTGAAAATCTGTCCTTATGCACCCAGAACCTATCATTTTTGCCTACATTGGAATTCCACTTTGCTTTTAGGTTGTGAGTTTTAGGGTTATTACAATAACTTTGAGCTCAGTGGTATTTTTGACAGATTTTGAGTAGTCCGGGCTGAATCCACTGAGCCTCTTCTCCCCTGTCTTGCACATAGAGCCACTAATGATAAACTAGAACGAAGTGCAGATGTGCAAAACCTTGCTTGATACATTGCAGTATCCTATCTGCCACCTTAGTTTCAATGACCGAAGACTTTAAAAAAAAAAAAATCATAGTTGGAGAACTAATATCCAGATGTTATAAGGTAAGTCTTGCTGGGACTGTGATTTCCTTCTTGTTTGTTTTGTCACTTATTGTGTACCAGCTGTACGTTAACTCCCCTAAATAAAGATGTAGTCCTTATAAATTCATTGTCTCTGATAGGCACATGGAGTTTATTGTGTAAGAATGATCTTCCATACTGTCTTGAGTTCTTAACCTACGACCATCTGCTAGAATAAGCTTATTTAGGTGTTCAAGATAAGTAACTTGGTTATTAAAATGGAGGGCGAAAATATATGTAAGCACAGACCTATTTTGTTTTAAAAAATAAAATAGCTTCTACATTTTTGAGTTTGCATTTTATGACTTCCTTACCCAAAATAACTGCACTTCAGAGTAGAAAACCCTAAACAGGAGACATTTTTAAGGCTTGGAGTGAAAAGTCCAGGTAAAATATTTTGAAGCCATGGGCAAATATGTCTGTAAAGTCTCTGGTTATTTGGCATATGCCTCCAGGATAGTAGGATTGGTAACTCTAATAGTATAAATAAACACTGCAATGAAGATGGCGTAATGCATATTTAATAAGATTGTCTCAACAATACATTGTGCGTTTACTTTTTCTTCAGAATCTGCCTCCCCAGCGGACAAACCTTCCTGGAAGCCTATTTAACATGAAAGGGGGTGGATCAGAGCCTGAAGAGGAAGAGGAGGAGGAGGATGAAGTGGTTAAGGAAGAACATGAAGGAAAAGACATTGCCGACGGGTTTCAAAACTCAGAAATGGAACTGAAAGCAAAGAAAGAGCTAGAAAAGAGGCTTTCTCCTCCCAGTGGCCAATCCTCCAGCTCAAAATCAGATGAGGATACTGCTATCGGCAAGTTATTTGAGCGGTTGACCTTAGTCTCAGTAGTTGTCAGTAGTGTGCATTTAACTCACAGCCATCTTTTTGACATACCTCATTGATTGTTTGACCGTTGTACACATGCCTTTATCCATAATTTTGTGTCCAGTTCTTGAGGCAAACATTATCAGAAGGATTGAGGTAGACTAAGAGAGTTTTTGTTTTGCCTACATGTTCCACCAGTGCAGGCTGGAGAATTGAGACATGCATACTCCAGGGAACTGGAGGGGAGAATGAACATTCATGGTCCTGAAGGGCGTGATCAGAGTTCATGTAGCAAGTCTCATTCTGTGAAAGACCAATTCTAGAACGAGAAGCTGCGACATGAACCTGGATGAGAGAGATTTGGGCTTAACTGTGAAAAATGTGTGTCTCAGTGGATCATTAGTCCTAGGCTTCTCCAAAAGATGCCTTTGCCTCTTCTCTTTTAGAATTACATCAGCCTGTTGCAGTACACATAATGAATTTGTTCCATGTTGCTTGTATGCATGAGTGTTTGAGAACAAGCTTAGGAGACACTTGCTTGTTATTATAATTGCCTAGCTGCTTCCATACTCCTCCAAGCTGCTGTAGAGACTTGTTGACGGACAAGAGATGGCCAACAGAGGGTCCTTAAATTGGCAAGACGTGGCATTAAGGTGGTTTTCTTGAAGCTAAGAATTCTCCCAGCACAGGGGGGATGGAGGGTTAGGTTAGTTTACTGTGCAGCTGTAATAAACAAATACAAATCGTTTTAGACATAACTAAACGTTTTAAAAAAACAAAATATACTTTAAAAAGGGGCTCAAAAATCATGATTTCAAAACAGGTGTTGTATCAGAACATGGAAAGGCACGTTCTGTAAAATAGTTTTCAGGTATTTGATGAAGGTCCTGCTGAATGGAGGGCTTCCTGATAGAGATGGGAGTAAAACACTTCCACAAAATGGAGAACTCATTAAAATATTAAACATTCCTTGGAGGAAAAATCCTTTAAAATACGTTTTATCTGGATTACCTTTGTTTCCCCAGAGAGCCTATGTACCGTTGGCAAGTTTGAAAATGGGTTGAAATCTTCTGCTAGGTCCTGAACATTGTCTTGTACAGGTCACCCAGTCTGGTTGCATTGGACCCCTGACCTTGACTGGTAGGTCGCTCCCCCACCACACAGCTCCGTCTGTGTGCCCTGCTGCTGCCCCTGATTGTGATCGTTTTTTCCTTTCTGTGCCCCCTTGCTGCCCCTGATTGTGATCGTTTTTTCCTTTCTGTGCCCCCTTGCTGGCCCTGATTGTGCTCGTTTTTTCCTTTCTGTGCCCCCTTGCTGCCCCTGATTGTGCTCGTTTTTCCTTTCTGTGCCCCCTTGCTGGCCCTGATTGTGCTCGTTTTTCCTTTCTGTGCCCCCTTGCTGCCCCTGATTGTGATCGTTTTTTCCTTTCTGTGCCCCCTTGCTGCCCCTGATTGTGATCGTTTCTTCCTTTCTCTGCCCCCTTGCTGCCCCTGATTGTGCTCGTTTTTCCTTTCTGTGCCCCCTTGCTGCCCCTGATTGTGATCGTTTTTTCCTTTCTGTGCCCCCTTGCTGCCCCTGATTGTGATCGTTTTTTTCCTTTCTGTGCCCCCTTGCTGCCCCTGATTGTGATCGTTTTTTCCTTTCTGTGCCCCCTTGCTGCCCATGATTGTGATCGTTTTTTCCTTTCTGTGCCTGTTTCCCGCCGCTGCGCCCTGCGGCCCCGCCCCTCACTGCCCATTCGCTGCCCCATTCCCTGCTCCTCCCTCCCACCTCCCCATTTATGGCGGCCGCTGCGTGGTGAAGAGAGCGACCCCTGACCTTGACTGGTAGGTCGCTCCCCACCACACAGCTCCGTCTGTGTGCCCTGCTGCTGCCCCTGATTGTGATCGTTTTTTCCTTTCTGTGCTCCCTTGCTGCCCCTGATTGTGATCGTTTTTTCCTTTCTGTGCCCCCTTGCTGCCCCTGATTGTGATCGTTTTTTCCTTTCTGTGCCCCCTTGCTGCCCCTGATTGTGATCGTTTTTTCCTTTCTGTGCCCCTTGCTGCCCCTGATTGTGATCGTTTTTTCCTTTCTGTGCCCCCTTGCTGCCCCTGATTGTGCTCGTTTTTCCTTTCTGTGCCCCCTTGCTGCCCCTGATTGTGATCGTTTTTCCTTTCTGTGCCCCCTTGCTGCCCCTGATTGTGATCGTTTTTTCCTTTCTGTGCCTGTTTCCCGCCGCTGCGCCCCTGCGGCCCCGCCCCCTCACTGCCCATTCGCTGCCCCATTCCCTGCTCCTCCCTCCCACATCCCCATTTATGGCGGCCGCTGCGTGGTGAAGAGAGCGACCCCTGACCTTGACTGGTAGGTCGCTCCCCCACCACACAGCTCCGTCTGTGTGCCCTGCTGCTGCCCCTGATTGTGATCGTTTTTTCCTTTCTGTGCCCCCTTGCTGCCCCTGATTGTGATCGTTTTTTCCTTTCTGTGCCCCCTTGCTGCCCCTGATTGTTTTTTCCTTTCTGTGCCCCCTTGCTGCCCCTGATTGTGATCGTTTTTTCCTTTCTGTGCCTGTTTCCCGCCGCTGCGCCCCTGCGGCCCCACCCCCTCACTGCCCATTCCCTGCTCCTCCCTCCCACCTCCCCATTTATGGCGGCCGCTGCGCGGCCGCGCCGCTGGCGCGCCTAAGGCAAGCCCGTCTGCGCCCGTCTGCGCCGTGGCCGCGCCCAGCGCCAGACCCCCTGGTCCGCCCGCCACATCAACAGACGCCGATACGACGCCAGCACCCTCCACGCACTCAACCCCGGAAAAGATCACGCCTGCTACCAGGCCACCCCGAAGCGCACCCAAGGGCCCTTCACCTGCCGGAACTGCAGCTTCGCCAGCACCCGCCCCGCCAAACCACCGCCCAGGAAAGAACCCAACTACCTCAGATGCATCCTCCTCAACACCCGCTCCGCCCGCAAACACGCCATCGAACTCTGGGACCTTCTCGACTCAACCTCCCCAGACGTCGCATTCCTGACGGAGACCTGGCTGAATCCCGCTTCAGCCCCCGACATCGCCATTGCCATCCCGACGGATACAAGATCACCCGCAGGGACCGCACCAACGGAGTCGGAGGAGGCATCGCCATCGTCCACAGGAACACCCTCAGAGTCTCAACCAACACTGACGACACCCTCAGCACCGCCGAACACATGCACTTCCAGATCCACACCGATCCCAACACCACCCTCAGAGGAACCCTCATCTACAGACCCCCGGACCCCGACCACAGTTCAGCGATTCCATTGCTGACTTCGTCAGCACACACGCCATCGCCTCCACAGACTACATCCTCCTCGGGGACCTGAACTTCCACCTCGAGAACAACAAGGACACCAACTCCACCACCCTGATCGACAACCTCGCCACCCTCGGACTCAGACAGCTCGTGACTACACCCACCCACGCCGCCGGCCACACGCTAGACTCCATCTTTTCCGCAAGCCCACACGTCTCCTTCAACCACACCTCCGAACCCCACTGGACTGACCACCACTGCATCCACTTCACCTACAGGAAGCCCACCACGCACCACCGCACCGAACAAATGCCTCGCCGCTGCTGGAGCAGAGTCACGGAAGACCAGCTAACCACAACCCTCGCCCTGAGCCCACCTGCCGAACCCTCCGACCCTGACACCGCCGCCCGCAACCTCAGACAGTGGATCGACGACTGCGCCAACACCCTCGCCCCGCTCAAGAATCCGCCCAACAGCCACACCAGCAAGAAAGCCACCTGGTTCACCGAAGACCTCCAGGCCTCCAAACGAACATGCCGAAAACTGGAGAAGATCTGGCTCCACGAACGGACAGCGGACAGCTACGCCGCCCACAAGAGCGCCACCCGCAATCACCATCACCTCATCAGATCCGCCAAAAGGGCCTCACTCAAAGACCGCCTAGACAACAACGCACACAACAGCAAAGAGCTCTTCAACATCGTGAAGGAACTCTCCAACCCCAGCTCCAACACCAACGACATCCAGCCGTCGCAAGACCTGTGCGACTCACTGGCCACCTCCTTCCACCGCAAAATCGCCGACATCCACGACAGCTTCAACACCACGACCGCCCCGGCAACCACCGAGACCACTGCCCCCACAACCACCAACCGCCTGCTCTCCTGGACCAACATCAACGACGAGGACACCAGCGAGATCATGAACACCATCCACTCCGGTTCACCGCTAGACCCGTGCCCTCACCACATCTTCAACAAAGCCAGTACAGCCATCGCGCCCCATCTCCGGAAAATAATCAACATCTCCTTCGAGACAGCAACCTTCCCGGAAAGCTGGAAGCACGCCGAGATCACCGCCTTACTCAAGAAACCCAAGGCAGACCCCAAGGACCTCAAGAACTTCCGACCCATCTCTCTGCTCCCGTTCCCCGCGAAGGTCACCGAGAAAATCGTCAACAAACAACTGACCCGCTACCTCGAGGAGAACAACATCCTGGACCCTTCCCAGTCCGGCTTCCGCAGCAACCACAGCACCGAAACCGCCCTCATCGCCTCCACCGATGACATCAGGACCCTGCTAGACAACGGAGAAACAGCAGCCCTCATCCTCCTGGACCTATCAGCCGCCTTCGACACGGTCTGCCACCACACACTACGAACACGCCTTCACGACGCCGGGATCCAAGAGAAGGCCCTGGACTGGACCACATCCTTCCTTTCCGGCAGAACACAAAGCGTCCGCCTCGCCCCCTTCCGATCCAAGGCCACCAAGATCATCTGCGGCGTACCCCAAGGCTCCTCCCTCAGCCCAACGCTGTTCAACATCTACATGGCACCCTCGCCCACGTCGCCCGACAGCACAACCTCAACATCATCTCCTACGCCGACGACACCCAGCTGATCCTCTCCCTCACCAAAGACCCTCACACCGCCAAAGCCCACCTCCACGAAGGAATGAAGGCCGTCGCCGAATGGATGAGGACCAGCCGCCTGAAGCTGAACTCGGACAAGACGGAGGTCCTCATCCTTGGTTCCAACCCTTCAGCCTGGGACGACTCCTGGTGGCCAACATCACTGGGAACAGCCCCGCCACCCACCGACCACGTACGCAACCTAGGGGTCATCCTCGACCCCACCCTCTCCATGACTAAGCAGGTCAACGCCATTTCCTCATCCTGCTTCAACATCCTCCGAATGCTCCGCAGGATCTTCAAGTGGATCCCCACCGAAACAAGAAAAACAGTCACCCAGGCCCTCGTCACCAGCAGGCTGGACTACGGAAACGCCCTCTACGCAGGAACGACGGCTAAGCTCCTGAGACGGCTGCAACGCATCCAGAACGCCTCTGCACGTCTTATCCTCGACATCCCCCGACGCAGCCACATCACACCCCACCTGAGAGACCTGCACTGGCTCCCTGTCAACAAGAGGATAACCTTCAAGCTCCTCACCCACGCACACAAAGCACTCCACAACTCCGGACCAGCCTACCTCAACAGACGACTCAGCTTCTACACCCCCACCCGCCAGCTCCGCTCGACCAGCCTCGCCCTCGCCATAGTCCCCCGCATCCGGAAAACGACCGCCGGCGGCAGATCCTTCTCCCACCTCGCCGCCAAGACCTGGAACACCCTCCCCACCAACCTCCGACAGACCCAAGACCTACTGGCCTTCAGAAGACTCCTCAAGACCTGGCTCTTCAATCAGTAGCAGCACCACCCCCCTCTTCCCCCAGCGCCTTGAGACCCTCGCGGGTATGTAGTGCGCTTTATAAGTGACATGATTGATTGATTGATTGATTGGAGGTGTGGACTTGTGTTTTGGATTATTCATTTGTCAAATGTTCTCAAGAAAGCATGGTCCTGTGTGGCTCAAAATGTAGAAAATGGCATCATAGTTCAGAAAAAGGCATATCAAAAAATGGGGATTCTGGTGATAGTTCTTGCAGTGTCCAGTGTGGAGTTCCCAGTCAAAAGTACCTGAGGGATAATGGTTTGAATATTCGGTTTCCTGTCCAAATAGCTTTTCAGTTTCTCTTTTGTATGAATGATTGTCAGACCAATAATTTTCCCTCGCAGCCCCGTCTTGCTTTTCTGAGTCCCTAAACACAAAGAGATCTAAAAAACATTATTCTCAGCCTCTGTAGCTGAAGCCATTTTGAACTTTCAAAGGAAGAACTTTCAAGACCACAGCACAGCCCTAGTTTTTATGGGGAATTTATGGATAACCCAGGATACCATAATGTTATTAAAAAAAAATGAGATATCCTTGCCCCCTTGCAAGGTATGTGGGGAGTAAAGTTCTTCCACAAAATGGAGAACTCATGGTATGTGGCTCTTTTGGAGCAGGTCCAGCTTGCCTGCAGTCAGCTACCCTCTGCTGCCTTCGGTTTCGTGCCTCCTCTACTCGCTTTCTGCTAGTTTTTCTTCCTTTTCTCTGCTAGCTCCTGCCTTCTATTTTGCCTCTTTCTGCTCGTTTCTGACCTTGATTTTGCCTCTTTCTGCTTGTTTCTGACCTTTATTTCACCTCTTTCTGCTAATTTCTGACCTTAATTTTGCCTCTTTCTGCTCGTTTCTGACCTTTTATTCCGACGTCGCATTCACAGCGCCTAAATACCCCTGGGGTTGACAGTGCTGCGCTCTACAAATGCTGATTGATTTTCAATTAGATTCTCAGCTCCCACTGTGAAAATCGAACAGAAGTAGAGTTGCTATGTGAAAGTAGGACAAATGTTTGAGAGTGAGGACTTTGAAGTGTGAGGATGAGGGTGTGGGAGATTGCTTCAATGCGGATCATGACCCATAGTTGACTTGAATATGTCATCAGCATGTATTTCATTTTCTGTTGCCTACTGTGTGCATGTTAAGTAATTGGATATCGACAATGATCTTGCACTCCATATACAACAACATAGACACTGTGCATGACCAGAATAAAAAAGAGCTTGTAGGATACTAGCCAAGATGTAATATATATTTATTCTTGGCCAAACATTGCTGTTTCACCAGCAACAGCTTCCTTTCAACAAAGAAGTCAGACACCTAGAACTCAACAGATGCATTCATGCATAGATCAACAGAGCAATGGTAATTCGTAAAAAAGTGAATAGAGGTGCTGGGGGATGTAATTTCCTCCTCAAGGACCATTGGACATGCGATGAAAGCTTAAACCTCATCATGTGTTCAAGAAGATCAGTTGCCATTTGCCTACATGACCTCAGACTAATGTCCACTGCTGCGTCAATGTCCTTTATCAGAGAAGTTTTGCATTTTCCTCTTACAAGTTTGTACCCCATGTCCGATTGTTGTCTTTGGGGACACTGGAATAAATGTCTAAACAGGAGCTTACCCACATCACTGCCCAGGCAGTTAAAAACTTCTCTCAATAGGGTAATAGCATTTTGCTGACGAAACCTAGTGGGCCGTTCACCCACTAGTTAATACAATCCTATTGTCGTATTTTTAGAGATTTGGATCTACACAAAGGTTTTTTCCCAGAATATCTGATGACTGCTGACGCTCCAAAAGCCATTGCAAACACAACAAGATGATGGACGGAGTGCTGGAACTTTTCAATCACTCACCCCCAGTCACAGATCTGGGTTTAATCCTTCGTTCTTTTGCTCACTATGCCACCCCAGTTTGGACCCAGCCATATGCAAATCAGTCTTGACCCTGATCCTCATGGGAACAGTCCAGCCCGAACTGTCAGGTCAGGTCCTCCCTGGACTGGAAACAAGCATCCTGGGGCCGGTTGCGTGGTTTCACCCCTCATCAGCCAGGCTAACTTGAATACAGTGGCACAGTAAGCAAGGGACCCACATGATGGCATACCCTTGGTCACTTAGGGAAACATAGCAAACACAACAAGATGATGGACAGAGTGCTGAAACTTTTCAACCACTCACCCCCTGTCACAGATCTAGGTTTAATCCATCGTTCTTTTGCTCATTATGCCACCCCAGGTTGGACCCAGCCATATGCAAATCAGTCTTGACCCTGTTCCTCATGTGAACAGTTCAGCCCGAACTCAGAGACCAGGTCCTCCCTGGACCAGAAACAAGCATCCTGGGACCAGTTTCGGGGTTTCACCCCTCATCAGCTGGGCTAGCTTGAATCCAGTGGCATAGTGAGCAGGGGACCTATGTCTGGGCATACCTTTGGCCACTTAGGGCAAACATAGCAAACACAACAATAGGGTAATAGCATTTTGCTGACGAAACCTAGTGGGCAGTTCACCCACTAATTAATACAATCCTATGGTTGTATTTTCAGAAATCTGGGTACACACAAATAGTTTTTTCCTGAATATCTGATGACTGCTGACACTCCAAAAGCCATCTCACAAACCTAGGGTTGGGCTGCTTTGGGTAGAGATGTGGGACCAGGTGGTTAAAGGCTAATGCCTTAATACTTTCAAAATACTGCTAATACAACACTACAGATTGCAGGAAAGCGTCTGGTCAGTGGACTTCTACTGGTCGATGGAAGGGATACCTCGTTGATTATCTCTACTATAACCACATACTTGATAGTCATGCTTCTACATTGTTTGATGAATGTTTATAATTAACTATTCTACATTTTTTTTTCTTTCAATCAATAAAACTTTATTCGATTTGAAAACAAATCATAAAATCCCTGGATAAAATACGTAAAAGAGTCTTTTATCAAGTTAGGCCGGGCAGAACTGTTTAATACCCCAGAGTCAATAAGAACAAAGGACAGGGTTGAGATTAAAGCCCTGCATTTAAGGTTCACCATGGCACATCGTGAGGCCATTGAACTTGCTAAACCCACAGTGAGAGCCCATACACTAGTCAAGACAACCCTGGGAATTGAACCTTATTTAACTTTAATGAAGAGTCCACACGATAGATTTTTAATTACCCGTTTTAGACTAGATCTTCTCCGTCATTTATTAGCGGTACCGGCAGGTTTTGTTAAAAATATTGAAGAGAGAGGGCCCTATGGCTGCGACAACAGGTCTCCACAGGATACCCTCCACCTAGTTCTTCTCTGCCCATACTATGCTTTTCCTAGGAAAAAGTTTTTAAAGGATTTATTAAATCGAGCTGGTTTTAGGCAGGCGCGAGTAGCCTTGTTGTTTTTAAAGCTTTCTTCTGATGTACATACCCTATTATGTGTGGCTAATTTCCTGAGAGTCGCTGTTAACTTAAGGAAAACCAGGGGCGATTAAAGAAGAGAGGAAGGGTTCGTGGGTCACTGGCATGCAATGTCTGTTTTAATAGGGCTGTAGTATTTATGTGACATCCTCCCAATGCCCGCTCTAAAGTACTGAATTGTATCTGGGAGTGATATTTTATGCATGTTGTGTTTTATATATATGCTTTTATGATTTGTTTTCAAATTGAATAAAGTTTTATTGATTGATTGATTGAACTATTCTACATTTTTTTTTACTACACATACTGCATTCTCTGTTGACCTTTGATGATATTTCCTTCAGGAACCACTGAACGGGATCAAGGTGTTGGTGATGAAACAAGGTCTCAGAAGAAAGCAGATGAATGCCATGATGACACAGTAACACAATCCCAGCATCATTCCTCAGGTTAGCAGCCTAATCACCTGCATTCCTGGTTTCATGAAGCATGGAATGCACTTCTGCTGAATATTAAGAATGCCCCCAACTTACTGGGGTTTCCGGAAAACTTTGAAAACCTGGCTGGGCAACACTCTTTAGCTTTCCAATTCATTTTTCTCCCTCTGTGTCTATCACTGCCTTATTAGCTAGTGTCAAGTTGCCTCCGGATATTCGCTGCACTTTAGAAATCCTAATAACAAAACATGAATATTGCCCCCTCACACTAGTTTCTTCTAAATTATTTACCGTGTATCCACCAAGCCCCCGCAGGTTTCCATTCTGCCCCCTGTCAGCTTTAACCTCTACATGGAGCTGCTTTGTGCTTTACTCACAAATAACAAATCAAAATTCACCTGTTAGCCGATGATGCACATCTCTTCTTAAAAGTCTCAGACATCCAGTGCCTCAAACACTGCCTGCACATCATCCAGAGCTGTATGTCCAGGTCCTACCTGAAGCTCGTCCCAAACAAGACAGAATTCCCAATAGTTGCCAAGAACAACAATTAAGCAACAGTACAAACCTAGCTCAATGACATGAGCCTTGACAGCTTCGAACACCAACTTTCACCCAATGCCAGGTGACTTGGAATCACCCTGGACACCAGCCACACCCTCAAGTAACACATTGACAAAAAAACAGACAGCCTGGTACCATCTCTCTCTTCTAAAGAAAGTGAAACCTTTTCCTCCAGGGAGCACCTTCAGTCCTGCTTTTCTGTTCAAGCTCTCATTCTCTCACAGCTGAATGTTGGTAACTCCCTGCTCCATGGCCTCCCCCACTCCAGTCTGGCACCCCCAAGGGCATCTTGCACGCTGCAGCACATCTCATCAGGGCCTTAAGAAAATATGATCACATCACCCCTATCCTGATGGAATTCAACTGGCCCCTTGCCAGCCCACACTGTTGTCAAAACCAGCTTCATAATTTACAAAGCCATCCCTACCAGCAACCCCTCTTCTCTTTTAGACCAGCTCACCTTCTCTGCTGGTTCTCTGCACACCCGCAGCCATGATACCACGGACTGCAGACTAAGTAGTGCAAAACGAAAAAACAAGGCACCCGGTCTTTTCCATCTGAGCACCCAGGCTGTGGGACAACATCCCTGTATCCATTCGGACTGCCGCAACGGTGCTCCAATTTAGAAAAGAGTTGAAGACGCACCTCTTTACATTGCAATGCATTAACCGTCCACAAACCAGCTACTTCTCCTATCACCTGTTGAATGTATGCTCGCCTGTACAGCTCTCCACTGCCTTTTGGCTAGGTTTGCGCCGTAGAAATATCCCATACATACATGCATTTTAATGTCCCCTCTGTATGTAGAAAGATACCATCTCAAATTCTGTGTGCAAATCTCCAAGATTACTTATATTTGATGTTGGTTAGTCTATGTAATACCAAAAAGGCAATAACATTCTTCTTTTGATGCAGCGAAGATGTGCCTTGAGGTTGTGAAAGAGTTGCATTGTTGGAAAGGCAGGCTATATTTATTTGAAAGAGCAGCTGTATGGATATTTGCCTCGTATTGAAGGATATTTGCACTTTAGTGGGTTTCTTCGATTTGCAGTCGATTTGGCACCTTCTACTGACATGCTCTACCTGGAACGTTATACAGTGTTTCACATATCACACCCTCAATACTATCAATAAAATCAGCTACGTTTGAGAAATTAATAGCATCAAAGTTACAAATTGATAACGTGTAGCAGAATACAAAACACAAACAACAATCCTACAGTCTTATAAGTAATTAATAAGATATGATGACACGTCTTCACTATACCAAGAATCATACGTATAAGTGCAACAGTATCATGCAAGTGTGAGTAAATAACATCACATCCCCAGAACAAAAATACAATTTAACGATTACCTAATATATTTATTTCCCTCTCCACCAACATAGTCATTCAAAGCCTCACATACTCTGCAACATACTCATTGCTTTATTATAATTTGTTCGCTGTGGAAGTTCAGGTTGCGTTACCAGCTTAACTGTTTTTCCCCATGTCTTTTGTCACCCAGCACTGCAGGCAAAATATCATCCTGAACTAAACCAATTCAATTTTTAAAAAATCTGAAAACCACAGAAATTTGCCAGTTATGGTTAGCAAGCAAGCCTAACTCACCCCCAATCCACTGCTCATGATCTCAGACCTGGTGTCTCATGACATGAGAAATGGCATCATTCATGACATCATTGTGACATCACCTTCCTTTTTCACTTGAAAGTGATAGGCTACACAGCCATTATTACAGTCTGTGTAATATCTGTTTGAGTGTGCATATAGTCACATATTCGTACTCCTGACTTGATTTAAGGGTGAGATGCCCCGCCCTTGCACGGCTGATGCGTGGTATTGTGCTTGCACTGCCCACCCGCTGCTACTGATATCTCCAGGTATGCCTCTTTCAGAAATAAGGAAGAACCACACAATCCTCTGTAGCTTGTGTCAGACAGTATTTAATGCACAGACAAAAAAAGTTAACAATATACCCCTTCAAAGCCAGCCAAGGCAAATTGAGCTAAGTTTTTGACGTAACCTTGAAGAACAGACATTCTAGTATTGCAGAGCACCTGTGTCCCTTTTGCTGTCCAAGCTTTGCTCCCCTGCACTCCTTGTTTACACTTCACTTTTTTCTCTGTATGCTGCACCGGTTGTATTCTCTAGAAAAGATAGAATTATCATGTTAAATACAGTACACTGGGGCGACTAGCAAGAAGAAAAAGAAAACCAGACCATAAACATATTGATATTATTTTTATTTTCTACATTTGCAAAAGAAATTATAATTGCCACTAATCAAGAGATTGTAACAGAGGCTACAAATAGGTAGGTTCTACATTTCTCTAAATATCCAGTGTTTTTCATCTGAGCTCTGATTGGCAGACTGTATTCCCCCCTCGGCCCCTTCGATTGCAAATATTTGTTGGATCGCAAGATGGATAATTGCATTTCTAGTGTCTTTCTCTCTTTGGCATATGATTGGCTTCATCTCATTTTGTTTTGCCTTCCTTTGACTATAGTTTTTCAAATGTTCAAATGGAGTTGAGCATGATTCGTTAATCTCAGCTGTAGTTTATCGCAAAGTACACAAATATTTCTATCTGCACTGTAATGCTTAAATTATTAGAGCTGAATATGTTTTAATGAATGTGATTTGTTGTTGCTGAAAACTACCATCTTAATTCATTCACAAAAGAAATATAGTATTTCGGTTTTAAATACATTTTCTTTCTTCCTAGAATCTAAGAAAGTGGACAATAAAGCTAAAGAGCTGCCTGTGAAAAAGAAGAAACTTTACGGTCCGAGCCGAGTAAGTACTGACACTGAGAATTTATAATGCAAGGTGATAAGAAATCCTAGTAAATAGAAAGAGAGAGGAGGCCCCTCCAACCCAGGGGACCAGGGCACTACTTAATAGTGAAGAGAAATAACTTCCCAGGGTCAAACAAAATAACTCAAATTCACACAGATACAAATACACTCACACTACTCAATGCCTGCAAACGGGGAATATACGCACACTAGTTCTATTACTAGAATTCCACCAGACCCAAGAGTGTAATATCAAAGGGCTTTATACATGAACATAAAAAATCATGTTTAGAACATTTCCTATCACAATAAAAACTACCAAAATCATGTAACCTCTAGACAGCATAAAAGTGTAATGTACTTTTAAAAACAGTTCATACACAATGCAATGACTCAAGAATACAGTGAGAACTAATTGACTGTTTCCATAAAATGAATATGTGAATCATGAGAACAAAATATCTACTTACAATGGCATCACATTATATACAGAAAACATACATTAAAAGAAAAATAATAATTACTAACAGGGAGGCCCTCCTGCACTGTTCAGAGTACTGTTACACAGCCTGATCCAACTTTTTGCGTAGAGTTACTATTTTTATTATCACTTCTTATTTATTTTTGCGAAAATCCCTCTCGTAGTTGGATTCAGTAAGAAAAAACACGCGTCTGTTTTTACTTATTTTTTGCCCAACACAGAGTAAAAAAAGAAATAAAGAAAAGAAAACGCTTTTAAGGAACTTGTGCAGTAGTCATCTATATATATATATAGATATATATATATGTGTATATATATATATATATATATATATTTATTCACTGAAAAAACCATAGGTTTTAGGGACAGTTATAGTTAGTTGGACATTGCACTCGTACAAAACCCGTGAAATTCCCCCGTTATAGTTAGTTCAGCTAACTATAACTCGCGCCCCCGCAATGCACTGCTGATGACGTCACATATTACATCACTCATGACATGGTCAGTGACATCACTCATGACATCACTGAAGAATGTGCTAGTATTTGTATGAGTAAGTGAGTTGGTGTGTGTATAACTGTATAGGTGAGTAAATGGGTGTGTGATTAATTTTTTGCATGACTGACTAGGTGTGTGAGTACCTCTATGGATGAGTGGCGGCGTGTGAGTGTTTATATAGGTGTATGAGTGCATATGATAGTCCTGTACTCAGTGACCATAAGTATGAGTGACTGTACGGGTGAGTGAGTAGATGTGTGTGTGTAGACCTAAGAATCAGTGAGTGGGTATGTAGTTATTGGTATTGGAGTGTGTATGGTTTTGAGAATGGCAGTCTGTAATTTAGAGTGAGTGTATCAAAAGTTATATTAGGGTTTGAGAAGATGCATGAAATTATCACATGGATGATGTCATCAGTGATGTCATCAGTGATGTCATCAGTGATGTCATTTGAGATGTCAAAAGTGATGTCATCAGTGATGTCACTGACCATGTCATGAGTGATGTAATATGTGACGTCATCAGCAGTGCATTGCGGGGGCGCGAGTTATAGTTAGCTGAACTAACTATAACGGGGAAATATCACGGGTTTTGTACGAGTGCAATGTCCAACTAACTATAAGTGTCCCTAAAACCTATGGTTTTTTCAGTGAATTTCAAAGGTTTTTTAAATGCAAATTTCTAACTATAACGTGTCTGAAACCTATGGTTTTTTCAGTGAATTTCAAAGGTTTTTTAAATGCTAATTTCTAACTATAACGTGCCTGAAACCTATGGTTTTTTAAGTGAATTTCAAAGGTTTTTTAAATGCTAATTTCTAACTATAACGTGCCCCGCACCCTACCTTCACCACTGTGCAAACGCGCCCCGTGGCGCGTTTTAAGTTTATGATTAAGTCCCCTTGAATCATTAGGGTCCCTGGGGTCCAACTAGCCCACCCTGTACCTCCAGTATGCGCCAGGGAGCTGCGTTGCAGAGAGGTGTTCAGAGGCCACGCCCCTTTTTACACCTCTCTGCAACGCTGCTCTGTGGCGCTTTCTGGACGTACCTGGTGGGCTAGTTGGCCCCGAGGGACCCTCAGGATTGAAGGGGATTTAATTCCCCATCTTAAAACGCGCCACGGGGCTTGTTTGCACACATGTCACCTGAAGCCCCGCCCCCTCCCTTCACCACTGTGCAAACGTGCCCCGTGGCGCGTTTTAAGTTGGGGGATTAACTCCCCTTGAATCCTGAGGGTCCCTGGGGTGCAACTAGCCCACCAACTACCTCCATTAAGCGCCACAGAGCTGTGTTGCAGAGAGGTGTAAAAAGGGGCGTGGCCTCAGAACACCTCTCTGCAACGCAGCCCCGTGGCGCATAGTGGAGGTTCCTGGTGGGCTAGTTGGCCCCCAGGGACCCCCAGTATTCAAGGGGAATTCGTTCCCCCTTTGCAGAGTGCTGCCAAGGAGGGGCGTGGCCTCCGGCGCGATGCAGGTCTTTTTTTTTTTTTTTTTAAGAAGGGGGGCTGTGTGGCCCCCCTTGTTTTCCTAATTTATTGGCCCTGGGGACCCCATCCCCCAGGGCCTGCCCCCTAATATTTAAAAAAAAAAAAAAAAGAATTTGGAAGGGGGCCTCGTGGCCCCCCTCCCGAGGCCTTAATCGGCCCCGGGGACCCCATCCCCTGGGGCTTGGCCTTATTTTTTTTTTTTTATTGTTTTGGAGGGGGGCTGCGTTGCCCCCCTCCTCAGGCCACTTCTGGCCCCGGGGACCCCATCCCCCGGGGCCAGCCTTTTTAAAAAAAAAAAAAAATTTAATTTTGGGGAGGGGGGCCGCGTGGCCCCCCTCCCGGGCCACTTGTAGCCCCGGGGACCCCATCCCCCGGGCTGGCCCTCTCCGTTGGGGACCGTGGGGGTCCCCAATCCCCCATGGTCCCGCCGGCTCCCCGCGTCCCTCGGGAGCCGGCATTGCTTTCCACATGGGGAGCTGCTAAGATGCAGCTCCCGTGTGGAAAGCAATGTCTTTGTTTTTGGAAGAGAGAGCAGGTTTCCTGCTCTCTTCCAAAACCAAAGCAGTTTGCTATGACAGGACGGGAGCCGCGCGGCCCCCCTCCCATCCTGTGCACAGCCCCGGGGAAGTGGTGTTCCCCGGGGCTCGGGGGTCTGAAACGGACCCCCACATTGTAATTCTTAGTGCCCCGGGGAGGTGGCGGTCCCCGGACCATGTGGGGGGATCGAGCCCCCCGACACAGGTAATTTAAAAAAAAAAAAAAAAGAAGCCCCGGGGGGTGGTAGTCCCCGGGGCTGCGGGAGGGCCGAGTGCCCTCCCCCACCATTTTAAATTGAAAGCCCCAGGGGGTGGCGGTCCCCGGGGCTTGGGGGGGCCTTAGAGGCCCCCCCAGCATTATTTCAATAAACCCCGCATGCCCCCGGGACTTGGGCCACCCGGGGGCAAAATAGCATTGAAGCGCGGGAGACCGCGCTTTGATTTTTTTTTTTTTATCGGCGGGATCCGCGCACCCTAAGCGCATCCCGCCGATTAAAAAAAAAAAAAAAAAAAAAAAAAAAAATGCTTTTTTCTGCCCAGGGGGTCCTTGTGGGACCCCCTGAGCAGACCTAGGGGGTCAGGGCGTTTCTACCCTGCCCCCTTTTTGCGATTGCGCACTTGTGATTTTTTTTTTTATCGGCGGGATCCGCGCACCCTAAGCGCATCCCGCCGATTTTAAAAATAAAAAAAAAATGCTTTTTTCTGCCCAGGGGGTCCTTGTGGGACCCCCTGGGCAGACCTAGGGGGTCAGGCTGTTTCTACCCTGCCCCCTTTGTGCGTTTTGCGCACTTGTTTCTGTGCCTCGGTTCTACCGAGGGATAAAATGGCTGCCAACACTTCCTGATTTGGAGTGTTGACAGCCAATTAGCATGCAGCTCGTGATCGGGAGGGTACGCGGACCCTACTCGGCCATAGATATATATGTGATTTTACTTTTGATTTTCTCAGGAACTACTGAACGGATTTACACCATTTAAGTAAAAGGCACGACTCTGAACCAAGGGCTACCTTTTTGCCAAATTTGGTGTAATTCCGTTCAGCAGTTCGGGCTGTAGCTGCGATGAAAGGTTCCTATGGAAAATTGCATGGGGAAAACACGTTTTGGGACCCCCCTTTTTTCTCGGCCCCCGCTTGCCGAATCACCCCGAAACTTTCAAGATAGGCGCGGACCGGAGCGGGCCACAAAGTTTGAAAATTTCGCGAAGATTCGTCAACCGGCGCCAAAGTTATTTCAAATAGAATGTTGCGGATTTCCTATGGAAAATAGGTCCTAACTATAACTATCTACTGGCGACCGCCAGTAGATAATATATATGTATGTAAATATATATATATATATATATATATATATATATATATATATATATATATATATATATATATATATATATATATATATATATATATATACACACTTAACTTCAGAAATGTATTCTTCAAACCCCACAAAACTTTAGACCTAGCGGTAGAGTCAGCTGTTCAGATCTTCCTAACCTGTTTTGATTGTATAGTGCTTAGAACCTTTAATCTGTAGAATGATGAGCTGAGCAGAATGCCATAAATCTGCATGACAGTCTGCTTTTCACAGCCCAAAAGCTACCCAACAGCCATATTACAACCCACTGCATCCAGCGAGCCTTAAATCAGTCACCCCTCACTCACACTCACTGATGTCGAAAAGCTTCATCTCCAGAAACTCTTTGGTTTAGCTTCCGTGCATACTTTGTGTTTGCTGACGGCCTCCACCTTTCCACTGAAGCCAAACATCAGTTACATTGTGTCCTTGTCGAACTTCGCCGTTCTTTTCCTTCCCCTTGTATTTGCTGGTCGTAGGATGGGCAGAAGCACCTGTAAGAGTAACCTCCTTAACAGTGTTGTAGCTCTAGTTTTCTACTTGGAAAGCTTCTCAACCTTGCCATTGTCCCGAGGGACTACAACATGCTTTTTTTTACCTTTTCTTGGTGGCACTCATGGTTTTCAAGATTGTGTACCTGATAGCCTCTAGAATTGCTCTTCATCTCAATTTTTGTACTTCATCTTGTGAGCTCCTTTTGATGATGGCTGCCACTTCCATCTCTGTTCCCTGGCTAATTAACAATCTCCTATGTGTACTATCTGGCATAAGTTGCAGGCATTTCTTCTTCATACCATGCACCCCAGTATTAGAAGTGTATAATCCACAAATCCAGGTAAATCTACTCCTTAATTTAGCCACTCAGCACATCTGAGAACATGTTCAGGTAACGCAAGGTACAACAATGTACTTTTGCTTGCTGGTTACTGCATCGCATCTTACCTCTTGAGCCCTGATTGTGAGTTAGCCGGATTTAAGTGCCCGGATACTAACCCTGGGCGGAGTTGCGCTACGCGAAACTCCGCGAAGTGGAAACAAACTCTGCTGCGCTATGCGGAGCTCCGCAAGCGGCGGAGTGCGATAGAAAAATGCAGTTCGCAGTGATTTTCAGTGCCGGATGTTTGTCTGCACTGTGCAATCATTGCGAACGGCACCATGCACAGCGCAAGCGGGCGCTGCTTTCCTTTCTGCCGCTCGAGTAGATTTTTACTCGAGCGGCAGCTTTCTCAACGCAAACTGGCAGTTTCTCAACGCGAGCGGTTGCGAGCATACGCGACCACTCGCAATGAGAAACCTGACCACCCCGCGTTGAGAAATCTCGCCGGGAGGTTTATTTTCCACGCTCGCGCTCGCCAACTTGATGTTGACGATCGCGAACGAGAAAAAATCTCGCCGGGAGGTGGATTTTTCTCGCTCGCGCTCGCCAACTTGACGTTGACGAACGCGAGAGAGGAAAAAAACTCCGCTACGCAGGGCGGAGTTTTTCGGATCTCCCCGAGCTCCGCATAACGCAGAGTTCCGAAAACTCTGCAAACTCCGCGAGCGGAGCGGAGCAGAGTTCACCGCCTAGGCCTACCGGATACAATGTGGCCAGTACCCATATCTGGCACATTCGAGTTAATCCCCAGAAATGGGGAAAAACCGTGTAGAACTGTTTTTGCAGGTCATACTATGCATGCAATTTCCTATTTCAAGCGGATTAATGCTTTCATTAACACCTACTCTGAACTGGTGGTAAATGGGGAGGGGAGGGCAGTGTGTGGATCGGGGGGGGGGGGTCAGTGGGTGCTGAGGGGTCATTTAATGAGACATGGTTATGAGTTGGAGGAAGGAGCACTCTATGCTCCCACTGTGCAGTTGGAGGAGGTCGGGTGGGGACCAGTCTGATCTTGTAGCCAAGCCGCATGAGATTTTACTAGTCAGATTTTCTGTGCAACAAGTGAGTACATTGTACTATAACTCAAATAACTATATTGTTTCATTTAGCATAGCAATAGGCTTTTTACCTCTTGATCCGTGATCAGTTCTTCTGATCAATGAAGTGAGGATGTCAGTTAAGCATTTTTCTCCATCCTCTCTACTGTCAATCCTGCTTCTGATGATAGACAATTATTACTTTTCTACACTATTATTCTTATCCTTGATCTGCCTCTGGTGACTTTCTATCTCTTTTTCCAAGCTGTCTGTTCAGTTCTCTTCTCTTCTTTGTCTTTGAGAGTACTCGCTGACTTTAGCTGACTCATCTACATTATAGTCTGAAGATATGAGCCTTTCTCCTTTCCTTATATGGAGTGCACTGTTAGCAGGCTGATGCTCCAGACAGTTTACTAGTACAGAATGTACAAATTCCCCCATAAATGTTTGCAAATGTAACAAACTTAACTAAGTTACAAAAAAGTAGCATTTGCAAATTTGTGCATACAGACAAAGGTTCTTGCAAAGCAATGCTTTATCTTGAGATTTGTCCAGCAAAATATTTTTGAAAATTAATTCTTCCCCAAAAGAACTCCCATGATCGAGGCTTTGCCTCCAAATGTGTCAAGATCACACATGCTTCTATACTTACTCTGTTGGATGGTCAGATAGGTTATGCATCCATTAAAGTACACTTCTCATCACGATTGTCCTATCCGAAGGCTGAGGATATGACTTCATTTCACATACTAGTCTCACATAAGCCACAAAATATGTCTACCCTCCATGGGCCTTATGCACGGTGTTAACATTTTTTATGCCACCACCTTTGGAGCCTGTGTGCACTGCATGCTTTACACATCTGATTGTCAAGGTGGCTTTATAAGTGGCTATTACTTCACTTCGAAGGGTGAGCTAACTTAAGGCATTAAGTTACACCAGCCTGCCTATAGGAATATAGGTACAACGGGTCTACGTAAGCATACAAGGCATAGTCCAAAGTTGGTCTCTCTTTTCCTCATTAATTAAACTTTTGCCATAGCATACTCCTTTCATATGCCTAAATCTGTGCAGAGAGGGCATTGTATACATGGTCTCGGGAAGCAGGTCATATTTTCCTGACTTGTCCAGGTTTTCTGGACTCTGGTCCAGTCTACAGGCTCCATTGTAGACCAACTCTGGTATATTTCTTTATCTTTACATCTGCTGGAGCAATGGGCCTCCTCTCTAGTAGAGTCAACCAGTGAACACAGCATTGTCGAAGAAAGCTACTTCTGATACCCAGGCCTGGCCAATCTGGGAGGATGTACCCTTTCAAATTCGGGGTTCTCCTCCAATCCGGGTGCTTATTTATAGTATGGTCAGCTCATGGATTGGACATGCAAGTCCAGACTGTCCCTCCTGGGACCTGGTCCAAAGTTTGTGCCATTTCCCCATGCGGGTGTGATGGAAGGGCCTGGGGCTGAGCAAGCTCATCCTTCTTAATGGAAGGGTGAGCTTGCTCAGCCCCAGGCCCTTCCCAGCACTTAGGTTGCCTATAGCTGTCTCTGAGAAAAATATAATCTGGAAGTAGTGGACTTGATATGGGGCCTTATGGGCTTCGGATCAACAATAAGTCAGAAATAGTGAAAAATGAAACGAAGAGCATTTAAATGAGGGTCAACACCCCACCCACCACTCTTACATTACCAACTAACCTATGTATAGATTAATGTATTAACTCCTACCCGTGCATCAATTTATGTTCATTCATCCATCAATCCACATCCATTCATCCTTATCAGTGTATCCTTCCAACCACTCACATGTATTCACTCATGTTTCCACTTCCACAGATGCTTCCACAAACACCCATGTATTCATTTACACATACATCTATTCACATTCCTTCCACCCACATCTACAAAAAGAACAATTGATGGACAGAATGCAGAACAATGTCATACATTCACCCCAGTACAGAGACCTGGGCCTAAATCCTTCGTTTTATTTGCTCACCATGCCATTCTAGTTTGAACCCAGCCATATGCAAATCAGTCTTGACACTGCGCCCAATGGGAACAGTCCATCCCGAACTGCTAGGCCAGGTCCTCTCTGGAATGGAAACAAGCATCCTAGGACCGGTTTCGGGGTTCCACCCCTCATCAGCCAGGATAGCTTGAGTCCAGTGGCATGGAGAGCACAGGACCCACGTCTGGGCATACCCGTCCCACTCGGGGTGACAAATGCAAAAAGAACAATTGATGGACAGAATGCAGAACAATGTCATACATTCACCCCAGTACAGAGATCTGGGCCTAAATCCATCGTTTTTTTGTTCACCATGCCCTTCCAGTTTGAACCCAGCCATATGCAAATCAGTCTTGACCCTGCGCCCAATGGGAACAGTCCAGCCCAAACTGCCAGGCCAGGTCCTCTCTGGACTGGAAACAAGCATCCTAGGACCGGTTTCGGGGTTTCACCCCTCATCAGCCAGGATAGCATGAGTCCGGTGGCATGGAGAGCACGGGACCCACGTCTGGGCATACCCGTCCCACTCGGGGTGGCAAATGCAAAAAGAACAATTGATGGACAGAATGCAGAACAATGTCATACACCCACATCTAAGCACCCATGCGTCTGAAGTCATGCATCCTTTCATTCACAGCTATGCAGTCGGCCATCTGTCAGACTGTATGTATCCATGCTTTCATTCATCTACCTACACATCCATCCATAGCCATGTATGGACTATCCCTGCACATGAACCAGTGATAAATACCAGGCACAGCTCTGTTCAACCCATCTATTTTGTTAGGTACCAGCCGCTAGGAGTTGGCCTAACGGCTAGGGCGGTGGACCTCGAATCTGGGGAACCGGGTTCGAGTCTCGGCATTGACGCTGAACATCCTGTGATTCTGGGCAAATCATTTAATCTCCCTGTGCCTAATAAAAATGAATGTGTCCTCATGTAACGCAACTGGTGCTATGTAAAGCGCTTTGATACCCGATACCTTCGGGTCAAGTTTGCGCTCTATAAAACTCCATAAAATAAAAAATAAAATGAAGTAAACCTTATGCTGCACTTGGTACTTGCAAAAACCTCCAACTTTTATCTGTTTGTATCTTTCAGAAGTGTTTTATACTTGCAGCTCGTGTTTCCTTTTTCTGATAGTTGCTCTTTGTGCACCTCGTGGGTGTATTATCTTCACACATTATTTTGTAAAGTACTCGAACATCCTACTGGGATTATGCCCCGACTGTGGAAAAACCAATATAGAATACATTCAATCAGCCATCAACCCACCTCTGTCCATCCCCATTCCTGTAGTCATCTGACAACCCACACCCATATATCTTCCTGTTAATTCACCCATGTTTATTCAGCCTCCTACACAAAGCCACCCTTATACATTTAAGCACCTGCAACCAACCAACCAACATTTCTTTATCTCCACCTATACTGATACAGCTCTAGTTCTACCCACCTGTGATTGTATGTGCTTCTGTGTGTTGTCTGTGACTGTATGTGTGCCTGTAGTCCTGTTGTCGGTGTGTACATGCTTGTCTAAGTTTGTTTTTGAGTACTTTTGCCGGTGTGCATTAATGCTAATTGTGTGGGTTTGTATAAAAAAGACCACACTGTTTTCACTGCCTCTTGCTGCTTGCATTTGCTGGATCCTTATGAGATTAATATAAGGAGCGGCCTAAAGTGATGAGCTGTGATTTGTTCTCTTACAGCCTCCAAGGAATGTCCTTTCCAAAAGTTACCCAGAGGATGACCCTGACTACTGCGTGTGGACACCCCCTGCAGGTGAGTTATTGGTTGAGTTGAGGCATTTCATTGATGACCTTTCATGCCAAACATGCATAAAAAGTTAATTATAAAAGAAGTCTGGACTACAATGACCAAGCTGCCTACCTGCACTTTCTACAATAGTCCTAAAATAAAATAGCCTTTTATGTGACCTTCTGTCTAAGTTCATACTCCTGTCTGAGTGAATAAGAATGGTCTCTTTTCTCTCTCTCTCCCCCTTCCATGGTCTCCCTCTCTTTCTTGACTACCTTCCTTTTTTCTCTCCTGCCTGCCCCGCACCTTCTCTCTTCCACTTATCTTCTGTCTCCCTCCCCTCTCTCCCTTCCCATTTCTCTCTCTTCGCTTTCTTAACTTTGCAGCAATACAAATGCCTTCCCATTTGTATCCTTCATTGATTTCCAAAGAAAAGCATGAATATATTGACCACTGTTAACCCATCGAGAAGGCGAGAAGTTACCTACGGTGCATGATGTGAATCCGCATCGAAGGCAGTTTTCACAGAAGGCTTTCAGCTGTGCAGGCAGTATTAGTATCCAAACTGTCTGGACAAGAGTTCACGTACCACCTTTTTATATTGATAAGATTTGCAGAGGTAAAATTTCCACCCTTCAGCCTTCCCAGTTGTAAGTCCTCTCATGGCCTGGTGCTGGATAGCTTGTAGCTTTGCGCTTTAAGAGCTGGACAGTGACTGGTTCCGTCCACTCGCGGGCGACCACTTGTGATTCACCCAATAGATTGAATGGAGTCCGGCTATTGTGGAGTAGTTTTAATGGAGCATCGCCCTTTCAGCATTATCACTGCATTCAAATCCTTGGATTATATTTTTTGGGATCCTTTCATGTCCCTATACCTTTTAAAACTATTAAGCACTTTTTGTGCAGTATTTGGATTTTTGAGCGTATTGAGGCACTGCGTTTGAGGGATGGACCCCTTGAGAGTTTTATATCTCCTAATGGCAAAAAACTGTAAGTGGTTTTCTTTGAAATGATCCCCTCATTCTCGGTCCATTGTTTTGTCCAGATTGTGCCCTAATGCTCCACGGTGACATGACGCTCCTTTTGGACTACGGTTCAAGGGTGCTCCCTGGTCGCTGGCACTGAGACAGAAAGAGATATCTTGATGATGATGATGAGATATCTACCCTGTCAGAATCAGAGACTGTTGACCTGTTGTTGATCAAGTGTCCATCACCTTTGAGACTTCTGCGGAGGCTCATCATCACTTCCCTGATACCACTGATGGATATGAAAGTCAAAGATAGTTTTGTAGTGTCAAGTTTTATGTTTCGTTGAAGTGGGAATCTGATGAAGCTTCTACATAATTGTATGGAGAAGGTCCTCTTATGCAAGATATTGTAATCCTGATCGTCACCCATGAAACAAATTCTCCCTCAATCACTTCTTAGGAATCCTATGTAGCAACCACATAGCTTTCTGCCACCCACTATGCACCTGCTAACTGGACTGTCTGGGCTTGGTGTCTAGCTCTGGGGGCTTACTATATACAAATTTACTGGCCATATTACATAATGTTGGGCTGGGGGCGCTGTCTTTGACTCCGTCCACTTCTAGCTGCTTTTGAGTCATTGTAGGCTTCACACCGGGACAACGGTGAGTAAAGAGACTTCCGTCCCATACCATCCCCTTCATAAAAAGGCTCCGGTCCCTCCTCTGCCTTCGGGCCAAGGTCGCGCGCAGGTGTGAGAGAGACCTCTCAGCATTAATCAGGAGCGCCTGGTAAAGGGCTTATTAATTCTGCATAGCGCATTGCTCTTTTCATTATTTTTTAAAAAGGGGAACTGTTTTTTAAAACACGATCGTCGTCTTGCTGTTTCTACCTTGTAGCATCATAGCACTAATCAGGAGCACCTGGTAAAGGGCTCCTTAAACAAAATAACTGCATATCGTATTGCTCATTTCACTGCCTACAAAAGGAATTGCTTTTAGAAAATCACGTTCGCCGTACTGCTGCTTTTAACACTGTAGGCCTGTCACAATAAATCACTCTGTACTCACTTTAAGTGCTTTTCCCCGGTCCACCGCCGATTGTTCGGTTTGAGTGGATGGAAACTCAGGCACTACAGGAAGCAATCAGGACTTCCGGCGCACCCAGGCAAGCCAGCTGATCTGCAGCTGACCTTCCCCTCCCCTACATAACTGGGATGCCATTTGCCTCATGCAGCAGACGCGCGCAGCGGGGGCGCCGCCGGCGCGCCAAAGGCAAGCCCGTCTGCGCGCGGCCGGCCAGGGTCAGGGGCCACTTGCCCTGCCCGATTTCCTCCAGACTCTAAGAGTTATAGCCCCAAATCCCTCTACAAGCTGCGAAGTCCCACCCCGGCCAGCTGCCAACATGCTTGGGATATGGCAGACAAACACACTTCCTGCACCCATTGTGGATTTCAGTACCAGCCCACTTTGGGCAGGAAAAATACTCAGCGCATTATGTACCTCCTAAATTGCAGATCACTCCCTAAACACTCTACGGAAATCGCCATCCTCTTAGAGGAACTCAAGCCAGATGTTCTTTTTCTGACAGAGACCTGGCTCCATGCTGAGTCAGAACCAGACCTCGTTCAGACCCTTCCCCGGGGCTACCATATACAGCGAGCGGACCGTAAGGAGGGCAGAGGAGGAGGCTTAGCGATCATCTTTAAGGATTGCTATGAGTGCCGCCACTCCCCAAATTTGATACCAGATTGTGAAAGTCTCTCCTTCGCCATTGAGTTCTCCCCCACAACCACCTTCTCCGGCCTACTCATATATCGCCCACCGGGGGCCATAGGAGAGTTTTTAAATACCCTTCCCTCCATCTTAGCTGACACGGCTTGCAGGCCTTCTAACTACACTCTTTTAGGGGATCTTAATATTCACTTTGATGATGCTACCGACCATCTCGCATCAGAAATAACCATGAGCCTCGCCGCATTGTAATTTAACCAACTGGTCCGCAGCCCCACCCACATTAAAGGTCACTTATTAGACCCTGTTTTTAGTAACTGCGTGGACCTCCCAGTCGGAACACCCTCTCCGCTTCCATGGTCGGATCATTCACTGATCCCTTTCACTTGGACCACCCATGACTCTGACATCCCCACAAATCGCACGACACGAAAAACACGGAACTGGTCCAGACTTCCCCTGGACCGTTGGTTGTCAGCTCTTGAAACCTCCTGGCCACCCAAAAACCCTAATCCCGTTTTAGCTAATGAGGAATTCAATAACTGGATCCTTAACTCTCTGGACTCTGTACTCCCTACAAAAAACCTAGCAACAAAGCGCTGCACCGTAACAGCACCCTGGTACTCCCCCAGTCTACGGGAAATGAAACGATGCTGTAAAAAACTTGAGAGGAAGTGGCGATTAGACTACTCCCCTTCTAAGAAAACTGCCTACAGGGATGCAATAAAAAATTATAAGAACAAAATTAAATCCGCCCAATCAATCTTCTTTGAGGAAAAAATCAAAGCAGCTGCCTCCAAACCAAAAGAAATATATCAAATTGCTAAATCTATTCTTAAACTCCCGGAAAAGTCACCAAATATGAACAACGCACAAACCCGCTGTAATAACCTAGCAGAGTTTTTTTCCCAGAAAATATTAACAATATACACTTCCTTCCCGCCCCCCCCCCAACAGACATAACACTCGACCAGCCCTTAAAAATGATCCTCCTTCCTCAGTTACCCTGGGCACTTTTCCCCCACTTGACCACCTTAGATTGGATCTTATCATGCATCAGGTGAAATCTGGCTCTCCTCTAGACCCGGCGCCCCCGCATGCCTTGCTGCCAGCGATCAGCAACATTCTCCCCACTATACTTGACATGCTTAATGCCTCTTTGTCCTCGGGCACAGTTCCGCCCCCCTGGAAATGCGCCATGGTCAAGGCCCTCCTGAAAAAACCCAATCTGGATCAGGAGGACCCCAGTAATTATCGGCCGATCTCTTTACTACCATGGCTGTGCAAGGTCCTGGAGAAACATGTCAATACTATACTGACAGATTTTCTGGAGAGCAACCATTTGCTCGATCTCTCTCAGACGGGTTTCCGGCCCATGCACGGGACCGAAACCGCACTCCTTGCAGTAACCGAAGAAGCCAGAATGATCTTGGACCAAGGGGGCTCGGCAGCAATCATTCTCCTTGATCTAAGCGCTGCATTTGACACTGTAAACCACGAAATATTAATACAACGACTCTCCAGATTGGGAGTAACGGGAAATGCCATCAAGTGGTTCAAGTCATTTCTGGCAGACCGCAGTTTTCAGGTTTTCGAGGGCGAAATCACCTCCCCCAGCAAACCTCTTGGCTGTGGGGTGCCTCAGGGCTCCTCCCTGAGCCCCACGCTGTTTAACATATATATGAGCCCCCTAGCTGAAATTGTCCGTCTGTTCGGCATAAAAATCATCACCTATGCCGACGACACTCAGCTAGTGGTGGCTCTCAATCGGCCTAACATAGCCCATAACAACTTGAGTGAATGCTTGGAGGAGGTGGTTAAATGGATGACAGCATCCTGCCTAAAGCTGAACGGAGACAAGACGGAGCTCATGCTCCTAGGCAATGTCCCCAAGTACATTATGAATTCACTATGGCCATCTTGTCTTGGTTCTGCCCCAGTGCCCAAGGACACGATCAAGAGCCTGGGTATATGGCTGGATAACACCCTCAGCTTCAATCACCAAGCAACCAAACTCGCGGCCACTTGCTATGGTCTACTGAGGCTGCTTCGGAAGGTTCTCCCCTTACTTCCATTCCAGGCGAGACAGATCATGGTCCAGGGCCTTATTCTGTCACGCCTGGACTTCGGAAATGCCCTCTTTCTGGGAGCCCCGCAATCCACTCTGAATAAGCTTCAGGTCATTCAAAACTCTGCCGCTCGAACGCTTCTTCAGACTCCCCGTCGATCTCCTATCAGCCCTGGCCTTAGAAGCCTACATTGGCTCCCAGTCCGGGAGAGAATTAAATTCAAGTCCCTCTGTATCACCCACAGCGCCTTCTGGAAGACAGGCCCCGCCATAAATCAACCGCTGATCACTCCCTACCGGCCGATTAGACAGCTTAGGTCATCCTCCTCTCTTCTTGCCAAAGTACCCAGGATAAAACGAACTAGATGTGGTGGCCGCACGATCTCGTACAACGCGGCCAAGCTATGGAATTCTCTCCCCCCGCATCTGCGATCAGAGTCTAATATACTCTCATTCCGTAAGCTCCTTAAGACTTCTCTGTTTCAATAAACCCGGACAGCCCCAAGTGTCTTCTATGCCCGTATTGTCCGCAGCGCTAGGACGCCTAAGGGTAGCTATCGCGCTCAACAAATTGTCATTCATTCATTCAAAAGGTTTCGAGCGCCCCGCCTTCGAGCTCGGCGTCGAAACATAAACAACAGCCTTCCGGCTCGTGCTCTACCCGTCCCCACGCCGGTGTCGACCCGAGACCTTCGGCGTCGAAGACAAAACACCTTCTGGTTTCCGTGCCACCGTTGCGTAAACCTAAATCTTCAGAGCCGAAAACTTCGGAGCCGAAACTTTCGACGCCAAAACCGGCATCTAAAGATAGTACTGCAACTAAAGAGCCTCGGACCGATATTCCACCTTCGGATCCGAAACAGAAGGAGATCGTGATTAACCCAGAAACTGGGCATATTCATGCCAAACTTCCTGAGAAGAGGAAAATGGGATTACAAGAAGACTACCACATTCCTCTAAAGAAGAAAAATGTGGGCACTAACCCTTCTCCACCATATATTACACCTTCTTCACCCATTGATCCAAATTTACTGATTACACCTACACATTCCCCTACACCACCATCACCTGACCCACAAGATACAGGGGATATGGATGACTATGCACCACAGGATGCAACACAGGAACCTGATCCATGGGATCATTATAATGTCCCTCAACCAGATAATGACCCCAACTTATATCCATCCAGACCTTCTCCTCCAGATGATAACATTGGGTACATTGAGCTCCTTAACAGAGCTGCACAATATCATGGGGTAGAGCTTCATAAAGAGTTTAGAGGAGGATTTTTATTTGAGACACTGAGTTAATCTCAAAGGGCAACACAGACATTACCAATGTTAAAGGGGATGCTCAAACACACTGAGGACATCTTTAAAGACCCTGTAAGAGCTAGGATCATGACTCCCAGGGTAGAAAAAATATATAACCCTGCACCTAATGACCCTGTGTATATCAAAGGTCAATTACCCTTAGACTCTCTGGTTGTTTCCAATGCTCGTTAGAGAGCTAATTCTCAAACAACAGGTGATGCCCCTCCTCCTAATAAGGAGTCCAAATTAATAGATGCTTCGGGCAAAAGGATAGCCTCACAAGCGGCTAATCATTGGCGCATTGCCAATGCCCAAGCATTGTTGGCAAGGTATGATAGAGCTCATTATGATGAACTCGAAAAGCTCATTGAATTCTTTCCTGATGAGCATAAGACTAAAGCCTCTGACCTTATTCAAGAAGGTAAATTAATAATTAATACCTCTATCAGGTGTGCGTTAGATCAGGCAGATACAGCAGCTCGGGCTGTAAACACTAGTATACTACTCCGTAGACATGCTTGGCTAAGGATTTCAGGGTTCAAGCCTGAGGTACAAGCCTCTATTCTTAATCAACCTTTTGATAGAGAACATCTCTTTGGTCCAGCTGTCGATGTATCATTAGAAAAGATGAAGAAAGATACCGAAGTTGCTAAGTCCATGGGGGCCTTACAGTCACCTTCTAATTGAGGTTCTTTTCGTCGCTCATGCTATTGGAAAGCTCCAAAAATGTGTCTACAGAGAATCCCTCCTCCTCTTACAAAGGCAACAATCAATCGCCCTCTTCAAGAGGTTATTTTAGGGGGGGATTTAGAGGAAACAATGACAAGGGAAGAGGCAGAGATAATTCAACACACATCTCCCCGCAAACACCAAACAGTGACTTCTTTCCCATACCCCTGATCATTCCACTCCTGTCGGGGGACGTCTTTCTCAATTTCTACCCAGTTGGAATACGATTACATCAGACAAATGGGTTCTACAAATTATCCAATCTGGTTATTGCCTGGAGCTTACAAGCACTCCACCGAACATTCCTCAAGGTCCCACCTCATGTCACAAGAACATCTCACCCTTCTAAAGCAAGAGGTTCTTTCTTTGTTGCAAAAGGGAGCAATAGAATCAGTCCCTTTACATTACCAGGGAACAGGGGTGTACTCCCTTTACTTCCTATTTCCCAAAAAGGACGGCTCTCTGAGGCCTATATTGGACCTCAGAGAATTAAATCTATACATTCAGTCGGACCATTTTCATATGGTAACACTCCAACAAGTGCTTCCTCTCCTTCAGCAAGGCGACTTTCTATCCACTCTGGATTTAAAGGACGCTTACTTTCATATTCCAATACACCATGCGCACCGAAAATACCTCAGGTTTGTGGTAGCAGGCCAACATTATCAATTCAAAGTCCTTCCCTTCGGGGTGACAACCGCTCCCAGGGTTTTCACAAAATGTTTGGCAATAGTCGCAGCCCATCTAAGAAGACAACATGTTCACGTCTTCCCATACTTAGACGACTGGCTCATAAAGGCCAGTTCGCACAACAGCTGTCTACTCCACACACAAAAGACTGTGCAACTGCTTCACGAGCTAGGATTCACAGTAAATCTAGCCAAATCCCATCTCCAACCATCCATTTCTCAAGCATATCTAGGAGCCACTATAGACACACAAAAGGCTCTAGCATACCCAACTCCAGCCAGACTCAGGAACATTCAAACCCTGATGTCTCAGTTTCAGCCTCAACACTCCTTACCAGCTCAAGTGTTCATGCAATTACTGGGAATGATGGCATCTTGCATTTTCATAGTTCCCTACGCAAGACTTCAAATGCGTCCCCTACAGGAATGCTTAGCACGTCAGTGGAACCAGGCTCAAGGTCGGTTATCAGATCTAGTGTTGGTAGACGGCCGCACCCATCGCTCTCTGCAGTGGTGGAACACACAAAACCTTTTAAAAGGGCGGCCCTTCAGCGACCCGGTTCCACAGATAGTACTGACAGCAGACGCATCACTGACAGGTTGGGGAGCGCATCTCCAAACCCACACAATTCAAGGCATGTGGACCTTGCAACAAAAACAGCTTCATATAAATCATCTAGAGCTGTTGGCGATTTTTCTGGCTCTGAAAGCATTTCAAGCTCAGCTAGTATGCAACACTGTCCTAATTCGTACAGACATGACAGCCATGTACTACATTCAAAAACAGGGGTGGACACACTTCTCTCCAGCTGTCACAGTTAGCACAGACCATCTGGAGATGGGCCATACATCACAAATATATCTCCTAGCGGAACACCTCCTAGGAGTAAACAATCAGATAGCAGATCTGCTAAGTCATCAGACACACCAAATCCACGAATGGGAACTTCACCCTCAAGTTCTCCTCCCATTCTTTCAAATGTGGGGCTTCCCAGACATAGTCCTGTTCGCCACACACCTAAACGCAAAATGCCCAAGCTTCGCGTCCAGGTATCCAGGGATATTTGCTTACGCTTTTCTGCCTCTCCCACTCATTCCATTAGTGGTTCGGAAACTCAAACAAGCATCCCTGACACTAATCCTAGTTGCTCCCACATGGGCACGTCAACCATGGTTCACAACCCTATTGGAACTCTCGGTAGTTCCTCATCAAAAACTACATCTTACACCCAATCTCCTCACACAGAGCCAAGGAGACATAAGACACCCAGACCCCAGTCCACTTAATCTGGTGATCTGGCTCCTGAAGTCTTAGAGTTTGGCTATCTTAATCTACCAAGGAAAAACCAAAGGGGATGATGGACGGAGTGTTCAACATTGCAAGCACTCGCCCCCAGTCAACTGATCTGGGTTTAATCCATCATCATTCTTTAGCTCACTCCGCCACCCCAGTTCAGACATGGCTATATGCAAATCAGTCTGACCCTGTGCCTCATGGGAACAGTCCAGCCCGAACTGCCAAGCCATGTCTTCCCTGGACCGGAAACAAGCATCCTGGGACCGGTTTCGGGCTCACAGCCCTCATCAGCCAGGCTATCTTGAATCCAGTGGCAAAGTGAGCAAGGGACCCACGTCTGGGCATACCCTGCCAACTTAGGACGAACAAAGCAAAACCAAAGGGGATGATGGACGGAGTGTTGAACCTTGCAAGCACTCACCCCAGTCAACTGTTCTGGGTTTAATCCATCATCATTCTTTAGCTCACTCCGCCACCCCAGTTCAGACATGGCTATATGCAAATCAGTCTGACCCTGTGCCTCATGGGAACAGTCCAGCCCGAACTGCCAAGCCATGTCTTCCCTGGACCGGAAACAAGCATCCTGGGACCGGTTTCCGGCTCACAGCCCTCATAGCCAGGCTATCTTGAATCCAGTGGCAAAGTGAGCAAGGGACCCACGTCTGGGCATACCCTGCCAACTTAGGGCGAACAAAGCATTTTTCTAACCACTGGCGATCGCTTGGGGTAGCATCCCATCTAGCATCCCAACCCATTGTTCTTTTACTCAACATGTCACCTCAGTTTGGACCCAGCCATAGGCAAATCAGTCTTGACCCTGCTCCTCATGGGAACAGTCCATCCTGAACTGCCAGGCCGGTCCTCCCTGAACCAGAAACAAGCATCCGGGGACCGGTTTCAGGGTATCACCCCTCATCAGCCTGGCTAACATGAATCCATTGGCTCAGTGAGCACAGGACCCACGTCTGGGCATACCCATGCCACTTAAGGCAGTACATGAAGCACACAAAAGGTGACGGGAAGAATGCTTGCAATTTGTCTAACCACTGGTGATCGTTCAGGGTAGCATCTCAACCCATCGTTCTTTTGCTCACCATGCCACCTCAGTTTGGACCCAGCCATATGCAAATCAGTCTTGACCATGATTCTCACAGGAACAGTTCAGCCGAACTGCCAGGCCAGGTCCTCCCTGAACAGGGAACAAGCATCCTGGGACCAGTTTCGGGGTATCACCCCAATAACGATGGATTAAACCCCGATCTGTGACTGGGGGTGAGAGTTTTAAAAGTTTCAACACTCCGTCCATTATTTTATTTTGTGATGTTGCTTTGTTCGCCCTAAGTTGGCAGGGTATGCTCAGACGTGGGTCCCTTGCTCACTTTGCCACTGGATTCAAGATAGCCTGGCTGATGAGGGCTGTGAGCCCGAAACCGGTCCCAGGATGCTTGTTTCCGGTCCAGGGAAGAAATGGCTTGGCAGTTCGGGCTGGACTGTTGCCATGAGGCACAGGGTCAGACTGATTTGCATATGGCCATGTCTGAACTGGGGTGGCGGAGTGAGCTAAAGAATGATGATGGATTAAACCCAGATCAGTTGACTGGGGGTGAGTGCTTGCAATGTTCAACACTCCGTCCATCATCCCCTTTGGTTTTGCATTGTTCGCCCTAAGTTGGCAGGGTATGCCCAGACGTGGGTCCCTTGCTCACTTTGCCACTGGATTCAAGATAGCCTGGCTGATGAGGGCTGTGAGCCCGAAACCGGTCCCAGGATGCTTGTTTCCGGTCCAGGGAAGACATGGCTTGGCAGTTCGGGCTGGACTGTTCCCAAGAGGCACAGGGTCAGACTGATTTGCATATGGCCATGTCTGAACTGGGGTGGCAGAGTGAGCTAAAGAATGATGATGGATTAAACCCAGATCAGTTGACTGGGGGTGAGTGCTTGCAATGTTCAACACTCTGTCCATCATCCCCTTTGGTTTTGCATTATCTTAATCTACCGCCAGACTGTATGAATATCATCAAGGAAGCTAGACGGCCTACCACAAGAGCCTGCTATGCAGCAAAGTGGAAGCAGTTTGTGATTTACTGTAACAACAACCACAGCAACCCGCTTGATGCTTCCGTCCAAAACATTATATGCTATTTGTTACATCTACAACGTTCCAATTTAGCATACACGTCCATACGTTTGCATCTAGCTGCAATAGCTGCATACCTACAAAATAGACAACATCTATCTCTTATTAGAGCACCCCTCTTCTCCCCTTGAAACTAGATTTGGGCATTAAGTCCATTAATGACCAAGCGAGCCTACGCCAATTGCTCTTTTGGCATAGACTGGTCAGCACTCCTGATTTGGCTCCCTATGCTGCTGCCTTCAGTGAAGTTTCTACCTTGGACAAAAACCAAACAATTGGGTGGATTAAACATGTGGACACCCTCCGGGCATGCATAGGCCTGCCAAAGGAGTTTGTTGGTCCTTCGCCTTCATACTCTAAGGATCAAATAAAAACTCAGTACTGGGCATGGGTAGAGCAGAATAACTTTTCGAAAATCCGTCACGGCACCTCAACTGATGTCTTCACTGACATAAAATTCATTAATTGGTTAGAAAGCTATCTCGATATCATTAAGGTGCCGGCAGACAGGAAATTGTACACCCAGTTCAGGCATGGCAGTTTACCTATAAATGCCTTCATCAACTCCTGGCTGACAAACAACTCACAGCCCAAGGGTTGTCCTTCCTGCTTATGTCCCCAAGAAACTATAGGCCACGTCTTCTTTGTCTGTGCTGCTTATGCCAGACTGAGAAGGAATTGGCAGGCCCCTGTATGTAGACAACTTGGGACACATAGCCACAATGAAGCCATACGTATTTTAAAGTCAGATACGAGACCACTCTTCGTTTCTGCAGTCGCAACATTTTTAGACCAGTTCTGGGCTATTAGAAGGAGGTCTTTGTCTATCTCCCCGACTGTTATGGACTAAACAAACTGAATCTATAATGATTAGTCAAGATGGGTGTGCTCTCAAATTTTAATACTTTTATTGTGAATTGGTTTTATGGTAATATTTTAAGTGCTTTTATTTCTTTTAATTGGTCATTGTGACAAGGGTTTATTAATGGCTGATGATGTTTAGCTAGGCTGTACACCGCAGTGATTGTGGCGCAAATAATATTTATTAATGCACTAGCACTTTAGTCAGTGTCCCTATAGGCAGAACCAGTAAATAGCGAGACTTGTCTAGGGTTGATCTTTTCCTGTGTCTATACAATGTAACATGAATATCTTATCTCTTAAGAGCTTGTATATGGATTATTTTACAGTATTCTTATTCCGAATAATATCGACAAGGACTCATGTGTTTGCATCTTTTATGGTTCTATAAACCGAAATAAAGATTTGTTGTTAGAGTACCTGTCATTAAAGCATTTATGGAAGGACTCAAAAGAGTTATTCCCCCGAGACGTCCACCTGCTCCAGTGTGGAATCTCAATATTGTTCTCACCAGACTAATGGGTCCACCCTTTGAACCATTGCACAAATGTGAACTGCAATTTCTCACATGGAAAGTTGCTTTCCTCGTTGCTATCACATCACTCAGAAGAGTCGGTGAGCTTCAGGCATTAACTATAGAAGAACCCTTTTTACAAATGCACCAAAATAAAGTGGTTCTTCGGACTAATCCTAAATTCCTTCCTAAAGTCATTTCTGCTTTTCATATCAATCAATCTATTGAGTTACCAGTGTTCTTCCCTCAACCAGATTCTGTGGCAGAACGTGCCCTACACACATTAGATGTGAAGAGAGCATTGCTTTATTACATAGAAAGGACAAAACCTTTCCGTAACACAAACCAACTATTTGTCGCTTTTGCTCCACCACACAAAGGCAATCCTATATCAAAATCAGGTATTGCAAGGTGGATAGTCAAGTGCATTCAAATATGTTATGCAAAAGCAAAACGAACTTTAACAGTTCCCCCTAGAGCACACTCTACACGCAAACTTGGGGCTTCTATGTCATTCCTAGGAAATATACCCATAGATGATATATGCAACATGGTCTACACCTCACACATTCACAAAACACTATTCTGTGGATGTGTTGGCAGCACAGCAAGCCAGAGTAGGCCAGGCAGTTTTACGCCACAACACAATGTAGAGGGGGGACCGGGAGCTAATTTGAAGAGAAAGGTCCAGTACCGAAGCTCCCAAAGAATCACGTTGTAATCACTAGGGGGTAACTGTTCCTAATGGAGAGAGGGAGCAGCCTATTCTGGTTGCTGTGAAAAAGATACAAGAGTGTGGTCTCATTTGCGGTTTAAGGTTGAGTACCGATGAAGGTGGGGGAATTTCTCCTTTTAGAAAAAGTGCCCTCACACACCCATGCGGGTGTCATGCTTCATCATCGGGCATGTGCTCCTCGTGGGGATGGCGCTGCTGTCCCCCACGATCCCCGCGAGAGGGCTCTTTGTCGGAGATCTTTTAGGAGAGACGCCGCAGTTGTGCGTGTGGGTCTTAAAATTGTGTGAGTGAATTAAAATTACCCCTGCGGTACCCAGAAACAGAATTTTATTCAGGGGTCCGGGTGGTAAGATTAAAAACAAGGGATAAGGAGAACCTCTTTCAAACAAATATAGTAGAGGAGTGAGTATTATCCGGCTGCTCTATTATCCGTGAGTGTGAGTGAAGGTGAGATTCAGGTCGACATGTTTCGCGCTAAGGCTTGGTCCCTAATGGATCCCGATGCACTTCTTCAGGACCGTGTTGTAAAATAAAAGTTAAAAATAGGAATTAGAGAAGATGACACCCTATATTCCTATGGTACCTAGAGTTTGGTGTGTGGGCGTCAGAGCGCCTATTTGAACGTCCGATTGGCGTTCCTGATTCCAACCCGGTGGGGAGACAGAAGAGACAGACAAGTAGTGGTAGAGTGATTAGACTCTTTTACTTAATATGGAATGCAGTAAACATTCTATGAACTCCCATTAACGGTTGTTTGTATCGAGGCATGCTTAGTCAGACTTGCCCCTTCCATCATCATTCAACATAGCAGTGCACGGCAGTTTCGCTGCACTCGTTTTTGCCTGTGCAGAGTCAAATATCACAGGCGGTGTGGCACCTCAACCTGGCAAAGGAAAGCTGGAGGTGGCCAGTATTTAGCATGCAATACCTTTTTTGTGGACCCCATGGCGATAGGGCGATGTCTATAACGTGTGTCAAGTTAAGGCATCTCTGCCATGGTGAATGTGGCAGTCCGTTACCTTAAGTAAGTCACAGTTATGCTCTCACGAGTGTCTCACTAGTGCTCAAAGTGAAATAAAAACGGTTAAAACGACACTGTGTAACACATACAACAAATAAAGCAATCGGTTGTTTCGTACCCCTCAATTTGAATGGATTGGCTTCCTCGGCTTAACCATGCGGTTATGAAGAGGTTAACCTGTGAATTATATAGTCATGGTCAGCTCGCAAATGCAATGGAATGCGCTGGTAAATACCTGTATCCGTGAGCGAGTCAGCAAGAGAATACTCACTTAACTTCTCCTCAGTTGCAGCCCATTACCTGCCCCGCCGCTAGCTGGTTCACCAGTAATTGTGGGCCAGGCAGCCGGTCATAGATGTACCCCACATCAGTGCTGGAGCGGAAGTGACTTGGAAGGGGCGTGATGGTAGTGGGAGGAGGAAAGCTGTACGTGACCGTGGTCACGGGGGCGTTTGTGTCTTGATGTGCGCACAATATGGCGGCCATATTGGAAGGGAAAAGGGAATGAGAAGGTACGGGCCAATTAGTTATTAAAAAGAGTCCGAAGTGCCGGGTGTTGGCCATAATGTAAAATCGGTGTTGGAACTGAAAAGATACTGGACAATTACATGGCCATGTTGCAGAATCTGTTGTTTCGTGTGGCAACTACTGAAAAAAGTCTTGTAGATATGGCAGAAGACCATAAGGTTCATATAGTTGGACAACCAATGATTGTAAAATAAGGTCACAGACTGGTGTTAAAACTCGGTGTCGGTGCATCCTGAGGACTGTGAATAAGCCGCATGAGTCACAAGGACTGGTTAGTATGTCCTGTGACTTTATGAGGCATAGGTCATATTTACGAGAGTATGTCTGCGCAAGAGGTCACTTTTTCCTCGTGCACGTTGGTGTTCATAGTTTGCTCAGAGTGCTGTGAGCATAGCCAAAATTATAATACCCTCGTGGGCTTCTATCATAGGTACATTCAACGATAGTCTTTTAAGGTCACGAGCTATGCTCAGGTTTGTTAAAGGTGCTTCATGAAGGCTATGGATATGCCACATAAGCCACGCGGTCAGGTGTGTCTTAGGATTTAATGTGGACTAGGTCATCTTAGGATGGTATGTCAGCATACGAGGTCGCATTATATTCATGCATGTCAGTGTTAGTTCCTCAGAGTGGTGTGTGCATATAAGACCCAGTGGGTTTTCTGTCATTAGACAGTTGGCTAATGGATGTCTAACATACCAACTATATCAGGAATGTCAGTATACCTATTGAGGAGTGTTAAGGTCATCAGTTCTAGGTCACCAGTTCTGCCCATAGTATCTCATCATTGAGGCCCCTTAAGTTACTCTTCAGACGGAACACCCAATATTGTTCTTGTCTGAACAGTGTACTAGTTGTCCAGCTTGGGTTACTTTCAATTACGGTCCATTTGAGTTTTCTGGGGCGTGGTTCTTTTCAAGGAAGTGACTCAGTAATTTGGTACTAGTTTTTTTACAGCGTATTGTGCTTCTATGCTGTCCAATTCGAATTTTGACGGGTCTAGTTGTCATACCTACATATCGTTTGTCGCAAGGACATGTTATAAGGCATATGCAATTCTTAGAATTGCAGTTCCTGTGTCTTTTCTGGAACCATGGTCTGGCCAGAACTAGATCTATGTGTTTAGTTGCTCCCGTGAGGGGGCATACGGAACATGAACCACAGGGATAGTGGCCCTCTACCGGGGGGAGTGCCCACAGGGTATGTTGTCTTGTGATTGTGGATTTTGGGCGTGTGTGGACCAATAGGTCCTTCAGATTCTGGGTGCGTTTGAACGCAAATAGGGGAGATGGCCCTGGAGTGAAACCACCCGTCTCTAAAATCCCCCAGTGTCTCTTAATTACTTTCTGAATCTTATTGGAGTTGGGGGTGAACGTAGTCACGCATGTAAGAGTCTCTGTGCTGGTTTTTTCTCTACTCTCCAAAAGGGCTCCTCTGTGATTGTTTTTCGCCCGCTTATGTGCCTGCCGTATCACTCTTCTAGGGTAATGTCGTTCCGTCAGATTATCTGACCGGATTTTTGCTTGTTTGTCAAACTCACTCAAAGTGTTACAATTACGGCGGAGGCGTAGGAACTGTCCTACTGGGAGGTTGTTCCTTAAAGCTTTTGGATGATGGCTGTTGTACATGAGGAGGCTGTTCTTGTCTGTGGGCTTCTTATAGTTCGTCGTGAATAAAGACCCTTCGTGTAGGGAGATCAGGAGATCGAGGAAAGGGATGCTTTCTTGTGACCTGGTTCCAGAGAATTTAAGGTATGGGTCTAAGGTGTTGATCCAGTCACAGAAAGATACACATCTGAAAGAGACACGTTAGTGATAGATTCCTTACCTTAGAATATCCCCAGGCGTCAGGCTGGATCCGGAAAGTTTTGCGTAGCAGTACCCTTGCGCGTCGGTAGGCGGCGTCGTGCGGCTCCGCGTCCGTCGTCGGCGTCGTGATCGCCGGGATGACGTCGCGGGCAGTACTTAGGCGCCGCCCCTGCGCGCTGACGTCAGTTCTTCTTTTCCGCGCCAGCAAGCGCAGATCCGGGAAGAGCAGTGCCCTGGTCAATTTTTGACCATACTTTTTGGTGATTTTTTCACTGGTTTTTTTCAACTTTCAGGTGTCGTAGGGATGCCCGGCTTCAAGCGATGCGGCGCCTGTGCGCGGATGATGTCCGTCACCGACCCGCATTGGGAGTGTCTCTTCTGCCTCGGCCGAGGCCACGACACCGAGTCTTGTCCCGAATGCCAGGCCCTCAACCCGAAAGCTTTGCGAGAGCGGTCTCGAAAGCTCCTCGAGGCCCGGCATTCGGCTCCGCGGAAGCCCCAGTCGCGTGAGAGGTCCAGGGGTCGCTCGCGGAGTGCACACCGGTCGTCGACTTCTTCGTCCGGTAAGTCTAAGCACAAGAAGTCCAAGAAGCATCGTCGCTCTCGGACTTCGCCTCGCCGGTCTCGCGACTCGGCTGAGGCCCCTCCCGGCACCGTCCCCGCCCCCGCGGCCCCGGACTTGCCTGTGGAGTCGCCCCCGTCATACCCGCCCTTCCCGGGTTCGGGGGCGGATCCGGCCAAGGTACAGGAGTTCCTGTCGGCCATGGCCCGCCTCTTCGGGCCTTCAGGCCCCTCCGGTGCGCCTTCGGGCCCCGCGGGCCCTGATGGGGTTGCTCCGGCGTCGCCGGCGGCTCCGGCCCCGGCGTCGCCCGAGCCTCCAGCCTCGATCCCGGCTCCGGCTTCGGCCCCGGCCTCGATCCCGGCTCCACAACCCCCATCGACGCCGGTCGACCTCACGACACCTCCGCCGGCGCCGATGTCTCCGGTGCCGTTCTCGACGCCGCCCTGGGCTCCGGGCGGCGTCGTCCCCCAGTTCCTTCCGGCTCCGGACATGGACCCGGAGCGACGTCGCTCGACGCCGGCTCCGGCGCCGATGGGACCTTGGGTCCCAAATGTCCCTCCTCCTCCTTATTTTGAACCAGAGGAGGACCAGGAGGACTGGGAGGGGTCTGATGACCCTCTGACACGCAACTGTCAGTATGATGAGGACTGGACAGAGAGTCTAGGGAGGCCAGTGGTCTGGATACTTCTCCTGACACTGGCATGCTGTCTCCTCCCGTGGCTACGGAGGAGGGGGCCAATTTTGGTACGGTGTTGCGTAGGGCTGCTGGGGCCTTACGTCTCCAGCTCCCTACTTTGACGGTCAAGACTAACATCTTGACAGAGGTGCTTCAGCCGGCAGCCTCCTCTGCGGAGACTGTGCTGCCGTTTAACGACGCCCTCACTGACGTTCTTTTGGGCGCCTGGTCCAAGCCCAACACAGGGGCTCCTGTGGATCGGAACGTGTCACGACGCCATCGCCCCGCTCCGGGCGACCCCTGTTTCTTTCTGTCCACCCCACTCCTGAGAGCTTGGTTGTCCAAGCCTCCGCTTCCCAAACCGCCTTCCCTACCGCTCCTCCGGATAGGGAATCCAAACGCCTGGATCAGTTTGGGAAGAAAGGTTTTTCTTCCTCCAGTGCTGGCTTGCGGTCCGTTAACACCGCTTGTCTTTTGGGCCGATATACCCACTCCCTGTGGGATTCGGTGGCGGATGTTTTGCCCCAGTGCCCTGAGGAGGTCCAGGCACTGCTTTCCCGCGCCATTGCGGAAGGAAGGGATGCGGCCAAATACACTATCCGTTGTGGCCTTGACACCGCCGACTCGCTGGGCAGGTCGATTGCAACGACGGTGGCGCTCCGGCGCCACGCCTGGCTGAGAACCACTGGTTTTTCAGGGGATGTCCAGAATACTCTCATGGACATGCCCTTTGATGGAGTCGGTCTTTTTGGGTCCAAAGCAGACCATGCGTTGGAGCGCTTTAAGGACTCACGGGCTACTGCAAAGTCCCTGGGCCTTTCTGCTACACGCCCTCCGCTGCCTTCTGCTTTTCGCCCCTATCGTGGCCACGGTAGGGGCGCCCCTTCACGTCAGCAGCCCAGCCACCGGCCCGCGCAGCAGGCGTCTTCGCGTGGCCGAGGACGTGGATTCCGCCGTGGCGGATCGGGCAACCAGCGTGCGGGTCAGGCCACCACCTCCAACCCGTCCGCGGCCTCCAAGCCCTCCTAGTCCCTCCTTTCAGGTGCACGGCACGCCAGTAGGGGGCAGGGTCCGCCATCACCTTCCCCACTGGCGCACCATCACCTCGGACAGGTGGGTCTTGGACATTGTCCGAAGGGGCTACTCCCTCCCCTTCGAGACCACCCCCCAGCCATGCCACCTCAATTCCACCGCATGTCAGGGGATCACTTGGTGCTTCTACAGAAGGAAGTCACGGCCCTCTTGACCAAGGGGGCCATCGAGCATGTTCCGACCCCAGAAGTAGGGCGTGGTTGCTACTCCCACTACTTTCTGGTGCCCAAAAAGGACGAGGAGGACATGCGTCCTATCTTGGACCTCCGGAACGTCAATCGCTTCCTCCGGAAGGAGAAGTTCAAGATGCTCACCCTAGCTCAGGTCTTGACTGCCCTCGACCCTGGAGACTGGTTGGTAGCGTTGGACTTGCAGGACGCGTATTTCCACATCCCCGTCCTGCCGGCCCACCAGCGTTACCTTCGGTTCACGGTAGGCCCCGAGCATTTTCAGTTCACCGTGCTCCCCTTTGGCCTTACCAGTGCCCCTCGGGTGTTCACGAAAGTGATGGCGGTGGTCGCAGCTCATCTGCGCCGGGCAGGGGTTTCAGTCTTCCCCTACCTCGACGACTGGCTGCTGAAGGCGGGCTCGTCCCAGGCAGTCGTCTCCCACCTCCAGACTACGGCCGAACTCCTGCACTCGCTGGGGTTCTCCATCAATGTGCCGAAGTCGCATCTAATTCCTTCTCCACAGCTCCTTTTCATCGGAGCAGTTCTGGACACGACGCAGTTTCGGGCCTATCCTCCCGAACGGCGAGTCCGGGATATTCAGGCTATGATTCCGATCTTTCGGCCTTTATCCTGGGTTTCGGTACGGATGACCCTGAGGCTGCTGGGCCTCATGGCCTCCTGCATCCTGCTGGTCAATCATGCCAGATGGCATATGCGGGCTCTGCAGTGGGACCTGAAGTTCCAGTGGGCGCAGCACCAGGGCAACCTGTCCGATCACGTCCAGATCTCGGAGGGGACTGCAAAACAGTTGCAGTGGTGGCTCTCGAACCGGCAATGGGTCATGGGCAGATCCCTCTCCCTTCCCCAGCCAGCGCATACAGTTGTGACGGACGCGTCCCTTCTGGGATGGGGCGGTCACATGGGAGAGGCGGAGATCAGAGGCCTCTGGTCTCCGGCGGAGTCCCGGCTCCATATCAACCTTCTGGAGCTCCGGGCGATCCGGCTTGCACTCAAGGCATTCCTTCCCTCTGTCAAAGGGAAGGTAGTGCAGGTGTTCACAGACAACACCACCGCCATGTGGTACTGCAACAAACAGGGCGGGGTGGGGTCTTGGACCCTTTGTCAGGAGGCTCTGCGCCTCTGGACATGGCTGGAACATCAGGGCATGTTCCTGATGGTTCAACACCTGGCAGGTTCTCTGAACGCCAGGGCGGACGAACTCAGCCGCAGGTGCATGATGGATCACGAATGGCGTCTACACTCGGAAGTGGCGCAAGGACTCTTTCTACAGTGGGGAGAGCCTTGGTTAGATCTATTCGCCACCGAAGAGAACGCGCAATGTCATCAGTTCTGCGCGTTGGAATTTCCAAGGCGGCACTCGCTCGGCGACGCTTTTCGTCGCGAGTGGAGTTGCGGTCTGTTGTACGCCTTTCCGCCTATACCACTTCTACCCAGAGTGTTGAAGAAGATTCGGCACGACCGGGCCCAAGTCATTCTTGTGGCTCCGGACTGGGCTCGAAGAGTTTGGTATCCCGAGCTACTCAATATGAGCATAGATCCCCCGATCCGTCTGCCTCTTCGGGAGGATCTTCTGTCGCAGCAGCAGGGGACGGTCCTCCACCCGAACCTGTCCAGTCTACACCTGCTTGCGTGGAGATTGAGCGGCGGCAGTTGATTCCTTTCCACTTGCCTCCCGAAGTTTGTGATGTGATTCTGGCAGCCAGGCGTCCCTCCACTAAGGTGGTATACGCCTGCAGGTGGAACAAATTTGTGGCATGGTGCACAGCAAAGGCTGTGGATCCCCTTTCTGCCCCTCTTTCTGAGGTCCTTCTGTTCCTTCTCTCTCTGGCCCAACAGGGTTCTGCCCTGGGTACCATCAAGGGTTATCTTTGTGCTATCTCGGCCTTCCTCAGGCTCCCTGATCAGCCCTCCCTTTTCAAGTCCCCTGTTGTTAACAGGTTCTTAAAAGGCATTACTCACCTCTTCCCTCCTGTTCCGTTTGTAATGCCTCAGTGGGACTTGAACTTGGTTCTTACCTTTTTAATGTGCGCTCCCTTTGAGCCTCTGCATAACTGTCCTCTTCGTCTTCTGACTCTGAAGACAGCCTTTCTGGTGGCCATCACCTCCGCTCGGCGGGTGAGTGAGCTCCAGGCTCTATCTTGCAAACCTCCCTTTCTGTCTGTTCATCCAGACAAGGTTGTTCTTCGGACACGTCCGTCCTTCTTACCAAAGGTGGTTACTGCTTTCCACATTGGGCAGACCATCACTTTGCCCACCTTCTTTCCGCCTCCGCATCCTTCCAGAGAGGAAAAGAGGCTCCACCGTCTGGACCCAAAACGTGCGCTCTCTTTCTATATTGACCGCACTAAACACTTCCGGGTGGATGACCAGCTCTTTGTTGGCTACGTGGGCGCCAAAAAAGGTCGGGCGGTGCACAAGAGGACCATCTCCCGCTGGGTTACCTTGTGCATCAAGACCTGCTATTCTTTGGCTAAGAAGGAGCCTCCTGTTGGGCTGCGTGCCCATTCCACCAGGGCAACGGCTGCTACCACGGCCTTGGGCCGCGGTGTTCCGCTGCCGGTTATCTGTCAGGCAGCTACGTGGGCCTCGCTGCACACGTTTACAAAGCATTACTGCCTTGACAGTCAGGTCCGGAGGGACGGCTTCTTTGGCCGTTCTGTCCTCCAGGACTTCCTTGTCTGATCTTTGTTCGCAGACCCACCACCGGGGTTGGTATTGCTGGGGTATCTATTCTAAGGTAAGGAATCTATCACTAACGTGTCTCTTTCAGATGCACAAGTTACTAACTTGTGTAACGATATATCTGTAAGAGACAGTAGTTAGTGATAGATTCCTACCGCCCACCCATCCTCCCCGTTCTGCGAACTGATTTCTAGGGTTAAGGACATCCCTTTCAGGGCCCTAGTATTTTTCAGACACCTGTGTCAGCTTCTTGCATGGCTCTGCGTTCCTGGCGCGGAAAGTCGTGTACAGAACTGACGTCAGCGCGCAGGGGCGGCGCCTAAGTACTGCCCGCGACGTCATCCCGGCGATCACGACGCCGACGACGGACGCGGAGCCGCACGACGCCGCCTACCGACGCGCAAGGGTACTGCTACGCAAAACTTTCCGGATCCAGCCTGACGCCTGGGGATATTCTAAGGTAAGGAATCTATCACTAACTACTGTCTCTTACAGATATATCGTTACACAAGTTAGTAACTTGTGCATTGGTCTTCCTCTCCCCTCCAGAAGAGGAGGATATCATCAATATAGCGCCGCCATATTAGTATGTACTCCCTGTAGGAATTGTTCTCACCTAGGATGAACTCCTCTTCAAAATTAGCCATGTGTAGACAGGCTAGGCTCGGAGTAAATGTGCTCCCCATGCTGGTCCCTTGGATTTGATGGTAGAGCTGTGTTGGCAAGGCGAAAAAGTTTTCTTTCAAAGCTAGGGAGGCGCATTCCAGGATGAACGAGACAGGGGTCTCGTAAGGCCAGGGATCGATATTCTGTAGTATGGTTCCTAAGAACTCTAGGGTGGCATCCTGGGGGATGTTGGTGTAAAGGGCCTCCACATCCAGGTTAACCAGAAGGTTGATAGTCTCTGGTTCGGGGAAATTTTCAATCAAGTTGAAGACTTCAGTCGTGTCCCTGAGATAGGTTGATGTTTTCATGACTATAGGGCGGAGATAAAAGTCACAAAATTTGCTTAGTGGTTCAAGCAAAGAATCGATCCCGGATACGATGGGTCGTCCTGGTGGGGGGTTGATCCCTTTGTGTATTTTCGGTAGTGTATAAAAGTAGGGGATCCGTGGTTGATCATTGATGAGAAAAGCAGCTTCTTGCGATGAGATCCATCCTTCAGTTTCTGCTTCGGTGACTAGGCTCTTGATCTTGGTGGTCAGGCGGGCCGTAGGATCTTCCTCAATGGGGAGGTAATATTTGGTGTCAGTCAGTTGGCGCCGGCATTCCGCATCATATGTGCCCACATCCTGGATCACTATGGCACCGCCTTTATCGGCTGGTTTCAGGATGATTGTGGTGTCTTCAGTGAGGGCCTTCAGTAGGGTCCTTTCGTCATTGGACATATTGTTGAACAGGCGCTTGCTGGTGATGCCTGCGACGTCCTCCAAGATGGCTTGTTCAAAAGTCAGGACTTCGTTGGGTGTCATGGCCGCTGTTGGCGTAAACCTTGACTTCTTCTTGAGACCGGTGCCGGTGATGGGGGTCTCTGGTTTGTCTTGGAAGAAAGCTCTCAATCTCACCTTCCGAAAGAACTGATGTAATTCTTGGTGTAGTCTGAACGAGTCCTCACAGGGTGACGGGACGAACCCCAAGCCCTTCTCCAAGAGCCTGGCTTCGCCCTCGGCAAGGGGTGTGGAGGACAGGTTGACCACTAGTGTTTCTGTCCTGAGGTCTTGCTCCGTAGTGTCATCTGTTCTGGCTCCTGCTCTTCTTCTGCCTCTTCCTCTGCCCCTCCCTCTGTTGTAAAAAGGGGGGGTTCGGGAATTGTTGGTATTGTTGTGCCTGAAGAGGATGTCCTGGTGGTACATTCCACATTGGTTGGGGTCCCATCCACTGTCCTGGAAATAGTTGTGGTTGATATGGATGGGGTGGAAAGTTCTGAAACAAAGGTGGTGGTTGGTGTTTCTGTGCCCCTCTGGAGTGTGGTGTATAGCTCCTACCCTCATAGCTGGAATTGCTGCTCATAGAGCCTGATCTTCTGGAGAGATTGCAGCTGCTGTCATCTGATGAGGTCTCGTTGTTCTGGAAGACGTAGTCTTCTTTAGTGTAGGGATACACCTTCTCTTGGTCGAATTGTCTGACATCCTTCTGGAGCATGGTAATCTTTTGTTTTGTGAGGAAATCCTTGTGCTCGTTTATCTCTTAGTTTATTTCAGCCAGTCGTGATTTGAAGGCTGAAATAGAGATGCCGGCTTTTAATCCATTCTCAGCCACGGTGATTTGGATTAATAATTCGTCTGAGAGACGTTTGGCCGTGTTAATTATGAGTACGAGCCAATCTTGTGTACATTTCCATGCTATTTTAGACCATTCTCTACGGAAGGTTATGTCTTCCAGAAAGATTCTCGGGGTGAGTGTTTCCAAGAGGCCATTGGGGGCTATATTGGCCCGTCGATATTCTGTCATTATTGACCCATGCAGGGCCGTTTTTATCTGCTGTTTCCTTAGAGCTTGTAGTGCTTTCCAGTCTTCGGTCTTGCTACCTGTTGCCATCCCGCCATCTACTAACAGTAGTGAAGGTGCCCTCAGAATTTCTTCCACCGTATCGTCGTCAAAGCTTAGGCCCGGGTTATCCATTTTCTAATGTGTTTGGCCCCCTGGGGAAACCCTCTAGGGAGATGTGTAAAGGTGTGGAGTGTCACTAAAAATGTATTGTGGAAAAGAGATAGTAATGTCCCACCGCTGGCTGCCGTACTAAGTCACAACACAATGTAGAGGGGGGGGGGGACCGGGAGCTAATTAGAAGAGAAAGGTCCAGTACCGACGCTCCCAGAGAATTACGTCGTAATCACTAGGGGGTAACTGTGCCTAATGGAGAGAGGGAGCAGCCTATTCTGGTTGCTGTGAAAAAGATACAAGAGTGTGGTCTCATTTGCGGTTTAAGGTTGGGTATCGATGAAGGTGGGGGAATTTCCCCTTTTAGAAAAAGTGCCCTCACACACCCATGCGGGTGTCATGCTTCATTATCGGGCATGTGCTCCTCGTGGGGGTGGCGCTGCTGTCCCCCACGGGCCCCGCGAGAGGGCTCTTTGTCGGAGATCTTTTAGGAGAGACGCCGCAGTTGTGCGTGTGGGTCTTAAGATTGTGTGAGTGAATTTAAATTACCCCTGCGGTACCCAGAAACAGAATTTTATTCAGGGGTCCGGGTGGTCAGATTAAAAACAAGGGATAAGGAGAACCTCTTTCAAACAAATATAGTAGAGGAGTGAGTATTATCCTGCTGCTCTCTTATCCGTGAGTGTGAGTGAAGGTGAGATTCAGGTCGACATGTTTCGCGCTAAGGCTTGGTCCCTAATGGATCCCGATGCGCTTCTTCAGGACCGTGATGTGAAAATAAAAGTTAAAAATAGGAATTAGAGAAGACGACACCCTATATTCCTATGGTACCTAGAGTTAGGTGTGTGGGCGTCAGAGCACCTATTTGAACGTCCGATTGGCGTTCCCGATTCCAACCTGGTGGGGAGACAGAAGAGACAGACAAGTAGTGGTAGAGTGATTAGACTCTTTTACTTAATATGGAATGCGGTAAACATTCTATGCATTCCCATTAACGGTTGTTTGTATCGAGGCATGCTTAGTCAGACGTGCCTCTTCCATCATCATTCAACATAGCAGTGCATGGCAGTTTCGCTGCACTCGTTTTTGCCTGTGCAGAGTCAAATATCACAGGCGGTGTGGCACCTCAACCTGGCAAAGGAAAGCCGGAGGTGGCAAGTATTTAGCATGCAATACCTTTTTTGTGGACCCCATGGCGATAGGGCGATGTCTATAACGTGTGTCAAGTTAAGGCATCTCTGCCATGGTGAATGTGGCAGTCCGTTACCTTTAGTAAGTCACAGATATGCTCTCACCAGTGTCTCGCCAGTGCTCAAAGTGAAATAAAAACGGTTAAAATGACACAGTGTAACACATACAACAAATAAAGCAATCGGTTGTTTCGTACCCCTCAATTTGAATGGATTGGCTTCCTCGGCTTAACCATGCGGTAATGAAGAGGTTAACCTGTGAATTAAATAGTCCTGGTCAGCTCGCAAATGCAACGGAATGCGCTGGTAAATACATGTATCCGTGAGCGAGTCAGCAAGAGAATACTCACTTAACTTCTCCTTAGTTGCAGCCCATTACCTGCCCCGCCGCTAGCTGGTTCGCCGGTAATTGTGGGCCAGGCAGCCGGTCATAGATGTACCCCGCATCCGTGCTGGAGCGAAAGTGACGTGGCAGGGGCGTGGTGGTAGTGGGAGGAGGAAAGCTCTGTACGTGACCGTGGTCACTGGGGCTTTTGTGTCTTGATGTGCGCTCAATGTGGCGGCCATATTGGAAGGGAAAAGGAAATGAGAAGGTACGGGACAATTAGTTATTAAAAAGAGTCCGAAGTACCGGGTGTTGGCCATAATGTAAAATCGGTGTTGGAACTGAAAAGATACTGGACAATTACATGGCCATGTTGCAGAATCTGTTGTTTCGTGTGGCAACTACTGAAAAAAGTCTTGTAGATATGGCAGAAGGCCATAAGGTTCATATAGTTGGACAACCGATGATTGTAAAATAAGGTCACAGACTGGAGTTAAAACTCGGTGTCGGTGCATCCTGAGGACTGTGAATAAGCCGCATGAGCCACAAGGACTGGTTAGTATGTCCTGTGACTTTATGAGGCATAGGTCATATTTACGAGAGTATGTCTGCGCAAGAGGTCACTTTTTCATCGTGCACGTTGGTGTTCATAGTTTGCTCAGGGTGATGTGAACATAGCCAAAATTATAATACCCTCGTGGGCTTCTATCATAGGTACATTCGACGATAGTCCTTTAAGGTCACGAGCTATGCTCAGGTTTGTTAAAGGTGCGTCATGAAGGCTATGGATATGCCACAAAAGCCACGCGGTCAGGTGTGTCTTAGGATTTAATGTGGACTAGGTCATCTTAGGGTGGTATGTCAGCATACGAGGTCGCATTGTATTCATGCATGTCAGTGTTAGTTCCTCAGAGTGGTGTGTGCATATAAGACCCAGTGGGTTGTCTGTCATTAGACAGTTGGCTAATGGATGTCTAACATACCAACTATATCAGGAATGTCAGTATACCTATTGAGGAGTGTTAAGGTCATCAGTTCTAGGTCACCAGTTCTGCCCATGGTATCTCATCATTGAGGCCCCTTAATTTACTCTTCAGACGGAACACCCAACGTTGTTCTTGTCTGAACAGTGTACTAGTTGTCCAGCTAGGGTTACTCTCAATTACGGTCCATTTGAGACTGTCCGGGGTGTGGTTCTTTTCAGGGAAGTGACTCAGTAATTTGGTACTAGTTTTTTAACAGCGTATTGTGCTTCTATGCTCTCCAATTCGAATTTTGACGGGTCTAGTTGTCATACCTACATATCGTTTGTCGCAAGGACATGTTATAAGGTATATGCAATTCTTAATATTGCAGTTCGTGTGTCTTTTCTGGAACCATGGTCTGGCCAGACCTAGATCTATGTGTTTAGTTGCTCCCGTGAGGGGGCATACGAACATGATCCACAGGGATAGTGGCCCTCTACCGGGGGGAGTGCCCACAGGGTAGGTTGTCTTGTGATTGTGGATTTTGGGCATGTGTGGACCAATAGGTCCTTCAGATTCTGGGTGCGTTTGAACGCAAATAGGGGAGATGGCCCTGGAGTGAAACCACCCGTCTCTAAAATCACTCAGTGTCTCTTAATTACTTTCTGAATCTTATTGGAGTTGGGGGTGAACGTAGTCACGCATGTAAGAGTCTCAGTGCTGGTTTTTTCTCTACTCTCCAAAAGGGCTCCTCTGTGATTATTTTTCACACGCTTATGTGCCTGCCGTATCACTCTTCTAGGGTAATGTCGAGGGGAGAGGAAGACCAATGTGTATATTTCTGTGACTGGATCAACACCTTAGACACTGGGGGATTTTAGAGACAGGTGGTTTCACTCCAGGGCCATCTCCCCAATTTGCGTTCAAACGCACCCAGAATCTGAAGGACCTATTGGTCCACACACGCCCAAAATCCACAATCACAAGACAGCCTACCCTGTGGGCACTGCCCCCGGTAGAGGGCCACTATCTCTGTGGATCATGTTCCGTATGCCCCCTCACGGAAGCAACTAAACACATAGATCTAGGTCTGGCCAGACCATGGTTCCAGAAAAGACACACAAACTGCAATACAAAGAATTGCATATACCTTATAACATGTCCTTGCTACAAACGATATGTAGGTATGACAACTAGACCCGTCATAATTGAAGGTCGAACTGGAGAGCATAGAAGCACAATATGCTGTAAAAACCTAGTACCAAATTATTGAGTCACTTCCTTGAAAAGAACCACACTCCGGACAGTCTCAAATGGACCGTAATTGAAAGTAACCCAAGCTGGACAACTATTACACTGTTCAGACAAGAACAACGTTGGGTGTTCCGTCTGAAGAGTAACTTTATACTTTATATACTTTATACTGGGCACTTGTAAAGCGCACGGCTACTCCCTGGAGTGTCCCGGCGCTGGTCAGAGAACCAGTGACAGAGCAATACAGGCACCCACATGACAGCTGCTTTACTGTGAGAAAAGCAAGGTTTTTAAACCTCGCCTAAAGCTGAGGAGATCCTGAGCCTGACGTAAGGATGGCGGCAGGCTGTTCCAAAGCTGAGAGGCTACCACCTGAAAGAAACGACCACCCAGGTGGGAGCGAGAGAACCTTGGAATAGTCGAAAGCTGCAGGGTGGAAGACCTCAAAATTCTAGATGGAGCATAGCGCTGGTTTCTGTTCCTCAGGTATGAGGCCCCTATATTGTGGAAGGCCTTATAAGCCAGTACCAGGGCTTTGAAGTTTGTCCTCTTGCGCACCGGAAGCCAGTGCAAAGACTTCAGGTGAGGGGTCATGTGTGTCCTGAGGCCCACCATGAGCATGGCTCTTGCCGCAGCGTTTTGCACCACCTGTAATCGGCCAAGAAGATAATCAGGGAGGCCTAAATACAGAACATTAACATAATCGAGGCGGGATATGATCAATGCTTGGACTACTGTTTTCCTATGTGGAACCGGGAGTAGTGGAAGGAAGTTCCTCAACATTTTCAGTAGGCCAAAGCATGTGCCGGCCACTGCTTGAACCTGGGACTTCATGGACATGTCCGCGTCCATTTTCACCCCGAGGTTTTTAACAGTGGTAGCTGGATTTGCAGGGGAGACATATTCTGTGGCCACCATTTGCGCCATTCCTCACCCGGGTTGTGTCCAAAAAAAATAATTTCTGACTTTTCAGAATTGCACAACAATTGGTTCTGTTTAAACCAGGCGAACCTCTGACAGGCAAATGTTTATCTCGCTCCCATTCAGTGCCATATCCTTTCCGCAGGTAAACAATAGCTGCGTATCATCGGCGTAAGATATTACTTTAGCGCCGTATTGTTCTGCCAGAAGCGCCAGGGGGGGCCATAAACACATTAAACAAAGTGGGGCTCAAGATAGATCCCTGTGGAACACCTACATTCAGCGGGGAGATGGGGGCCGAAAAGGGGGGAGACCAGACTGTTTGCTGGCGGCTTTCCAGGTAAGATGTGAACCACCGGAGGACCGTGCCACCTATGCCACAGCCCTGGAGTCTGTGCAAAAGAAGAGCATGGGGCACGGTATCGAAAGCCGCGGAGAGGTCCAACAGTATCAATACGGCCTTGCCTCCTCTGTCAAGTGTAGTTTTAATAGATTCTGAGACTTCCGTTAGGGCTGTTTCTGTGCTGAAATTGGCTCTGAACCCTAACTGGCTAGGATGCAGTACGTGGTTGGCCTCAACAAACTCAGCGACGACCCTGTTTACATATTTCTCCAAAACCTTGGAGAAAAAAGGCAACAACGAAATTGGCCTGTAATTGCTGGCTACAAAAGGGTCGGCTGAAGATTTCTTTAGGAGCGGAAGAACTTAAGGAGCCTCAATGATGAGATACCATGGGCAGAACTGGTGACCTAGAACTGATGACCTTAACACTCCTCAATAGGTATACTGACATTCCTGATATAGTTGGTATGTTAGACATCCATTAGCCAACTGTCTAATGACAGAAAACCCACTGGGTCTTATATGCACACACCACTCTGAGGAACTAACACGGACATGCATGAATACAATGCGACCTCGTATGCTGACATACCATCCTAAGATGCCCTAGTCCATATTAAATCCTAAGACACACCTGACCGCGTGGCTTATGTGGCATATCCATAGCCTTCGTGACGCACCTTTAACAAACCTGAGCATAGCTCGTGACCTTAAAGGACTATCGTCGAATTTACCTATGATAGAAGCCCACGAGGGTATTATAATTTTGGCTATGTTCACACCACTCTGAGCAAACTATGAACACCAACGTGCACGATGAAAAAGTGACCTCTTGCGCAGACATACTCTCGTAAATATGACTTATGCCTCATAAAGTCACAGGACATACTAACCAGTCCTTGTGGCTCATGCTTCTTATTCACAGTCCTCAGGATGCACCGACACAGAGGTTTAACTCCAGTCTGTGACCTTATTTTACAATCATCGGTTGTCCAACTATATGAACCTTATGGTCTTCTGCCATATCTACAAGACTTTTTTCAGTAGTTTCCACACGAAACAACAGATTCTGCAACATGGCCATGTAATTGTCCAGTATCTTTTCAGTCCCTACACCGATTTTACATTATGGCCAACACCCAGTACTTCGGACTCTTTTTAATAACTAATTATCCCGTACCTTCTCATTTCCTTTTCCCTTCCAATATGGCCGCCACATTGGGCGCACATCAAGACACAAACGCCCCCGTGACCACGGTTACGTACAGCTTTCCTCCTCCCACTACCACCACGCCCCTTCCACGTCACTTCCGCTCCAGCACGGATGCGGGGTACATCTATGACCGGCTGCCTGGCCCACAATTACCGGCGAACCAGCTAGCGGCGGGGCAGGTAATGGGCTGCAACTAAGGAGAAGTTAAGTGAGTATTCTCTTGCTGACTCGCTCACGGATACAGGTATTTACCAGCGCATTCTGTTGCATTTGCGAGCTGACCAAGACTATATAATTCACAGGTTAACCTCTTCATTACCGCATGGTTAAGCCGAGGAAGCCAATCCATTCAAATTGAGGGGTAAGAAACAACCGATTGCTTTATTTGTTGTATGTGTTACACTGTGTCGTTTTAACCGTTTTTACTTCACTTTGAGCACTGGCGAGACACTTGTGAGAGCATAACTGTGATTTACTAAAGGTAACGGACTGCCACATTCACCATGGCAGAGATGCCTTAACTTGACGCACGTTATAGACATCGCCCTATCGCCATGGGGTCCACAAAAAAGGTATTGCATGCTAAATACTGGCCACCTCCGGCTTTCCTTTGCCAGGTTGAGGTGCCACACCGCCTGTGATATTTGACTCTGCACATGCGAAAACGAGTGCAGCGAAACTGCCATGCACTGCTATGTTGAATGATGATGGAAGGGGCACGTCTGACTAAGCATGCCTCGATACAAACAATCGTTAATGGGAATGCATAGAATGTTTACCGCATTCCATATTAAGTAAAAGAGTTTAATCACTCTACCACTACTTGTCTGTCTCTTCTGTCTCCCCACCAGGTTGGAATCAGGAACGCCAATCGGACGTTCAAATAGGCGCTCTGACGCCCACACACCTAACTCTAGGTACCATAGGAATATAGGGTGTCGTCTTCTCTAATTCCTATTTTTAACTTTTATTTTCACATCACATTCCTGAAAAAGAGCATCGGGATCCATTAGGGATCAAGCCTTAGCACGAAACATGTCGACCTGAATCTCACCTTCACTCACACTCACGGATAAGAGAGCAGCAGGATAATACTCACTCCTCTCCTATATTTGTTTGAAAGAGGTTCTTCTTATCCCTTGTTTTTAATCTTACCACCCGGACCCCTGAATAAAATTCTGTTTCTGGGTACCGCGGGGGTAATTTTAATTCACTCACACAATTTTAAGACCCACACGCACAACTGCGGCGTCTCACCTAAAAGATCTCCGACAAAGAGCCCTCTCGCGGGGCCCATGGAGGGCAGCAGCGTCACCCCCACGTGGAGCACATGCCCGATGATGAAGCATGACACCCGCATGGGTGTGTGAGGGCACTTTTTATAAAAGGAGAAATTCCCCCACCTTCATCGATACCCACCCTTAAACCGCAAATGAGACCACACTCTTGTATCTTTTTCACAGCAACCTGAATAGGCTGCTCCCTCTCTCCATTAGGAACAGTTACCCCAGAGTGATTACGACAGGCAGTTTTACGTACACTATTTCAGACCACTGCAACAGCTACAGGTTAGCCACCGCTTTGGGAGATAACTGCTATATAGTCTATGCACAGCATATGATCTCAGCTCATATGCCTCGAACGGAAAATGCTACTTACCCAGTATGCATCTGTTCTTGGCATATAGAGCTGTAGAGTCATATGCGCCTCCCCGGGTACCTATACCTGTTGCAGGAACATCTTACTTAGATACATGCATTCATGGACATCTCCTTTTTACTACTCTTACTAACTCCATTATCACCCTCTGCGGGAAAACAATCTAACAATGGAGTCGATGCCCATGCGCACTATCACCGAAAGGAGGAGTCACCTACCTCGTGACTGGAAAGACTTCTTCAAAGAAAAACAAAGTGCGAACATCCGGACCCAAAACTAGATGGCGATCTATGCACAGCATATGACTCTACAGCTCTATATGCCAAGAACATATGCATACTGGGTAAGTAGCATTTTCCTTTTTTGTAGGGTTGGACAAGTGTGCGCAAATATGATGGTGGCAGACGCTTTCCGCAGAGCAGAGATAACTCTTCCGCCAACATGGCAGGGACTTTTGAGAATTGCTGGTGATTTTTATAACTAGCTCTTGGTATCCGTTGGTGCTTATCTGGCCTTCGGCCAATAAAGTCTTGCTCTTTTACACCAAGATGTCTCAACCTTTCATGATAGATTTGTCTTTTAATTGACGATGATGTGTTTGTTGGAAATTGAACATGTTTTTTTTGGAAATATGATTTTTTGTCTTTTCCTCTTCCTAGGGCAAAGTGGGGATGGCAGGACCCATCTAAACGAGAAATATGGATATTAAATTCCATCGGTATCAAAATCTGATTGTCTGGATGGTTGTATCCAGGTGTTTTCTTCGGGTATGGATCCTCCGGCTTGTTGAACCGCATCAGTGTCTGTGATGGTGTTAGAAGGATGGGTGATCCTTGACTGCGACTTTTGTATGCCTTTTTATGACACTCTTGGACTTGAATGCTGCGGAACCCCAACCATATTCTGGACTTCTGCTTTGTGCAATGTACACATCGTTGTATGCTTACGTTCTCTTTACTGGATACAAAATGATCAACACCTAAATGTATGAACTCTGTCTAAAACGATATGGGTAGATTTGTTGGAAAAACTTGTGTTTGCACTATTCCCAAATGTACCCTCCACTTTACATGGACACAGCTGCCAGGTCCTGTATTCGGGTTTCACTTGCCAGGGTGGTGGTCCGGTCAGTGACTGAGCTCCGGTCAACACTGCTTTTTTTTAAATATGTAAATACATAAATAAAAAGATCCTGATGCACCAAATCCACAGATAAATACATTTGGATAACTGAAGCAAGAACTTATACAGCTGAAGAGATGCATGTGTGACCAACTCCACTATTAATGTAACTTCAACCCATAACTACCACAGTACGCTTTCTCTCAGCAATTGGGGTTAAAATGTAAGGCGGTTTTTCCAGATCATCATAGCCTTATGATGGTTGCCAGCACTGTAAGTAAGTAAGTTTATTAATGCATAATTAAAATACAAAATCTTATTTCGCTTTGCATCTGGAGCAATCTCACAGAATGACAATGTAAAACTATCAAAAAATTGACAAAAGGACAACACTCCATAAACCTACACAAGACTGAATCCAACCTCTTGGGGAACCCTCTTTTTCCTTATGTTTGTAAGTGCGGACGTGCAGTGCAAAGTTTTGCATACAGTGCATCTGGTTCGGTGATTAAGAACATTTCCTGCACCTAATAGCTTTTCATAACATAATATCCAAATAGAGCAAGCAGGCCATTCAAGCATTATACTTAAGGATTATTCGGCTAAAAATTTAAAAGTGCACACATAAAGTGCAAAATCATAAAAGTGTATCTAGGTTCACTAGTTAAATCCAGTGCATGTACATAAAAATACAAGATCTCACGTTCAACCCAAATATAAATTTGTAAAACATGGACCAAATCTTTTAAGCATCATTCTCTGTTTGCAACATAGTGCAAAAAAGAGTCAGATACTGGGTTTTACCAACTCCTTGGATGCTATTTTTGTAACTTTTACTGTTTTAAACGCCAATTGCATGGGAGCTCGCCTCAAGAATGTGATGACAGCAGGTCGGCATGACCTAACTTGCAAAATTCTCAATGTAGGTCGTAGAAGTGTTCGTCTCTGCACTAACAAGGCTGGACAGATGCACAGCAAGTGGAGCAGGTATTCATTTGCGTAGCCACAAAGCCAACATTCTGAAGCTAGCCATTGCGGTTTCCATGTGGGCATGCGGTCCTCAATCAGGGGAATTGTAAGCGCGCTACTCACCCGCGAGGGTCTCAAGGCGCTGGGGGGGGGCGTAGGTCCGTCTAGCCGAAGAGCCAGGTCTTGAGGGTCTTCCTAAAGGTGTTCAGGGAGGGTGCTCGTCTGATGTCTGCCGGTAGCTTAGATGAAAACACGCCTAATCGAAGCAGCAGGAGGTCATGTTTCTTATGCAATGAAAAATGTGCGGATAAATACGTCTGGGAACCCCAAGTTTCATACGACGTCAAGATTGTCCAGGCATAGTTTTTAGTTGCTACTACACCTTTGTCTATGGTAAAGGATGATAATTTGGCATCTTTATTTGCAATGCATTTAAAAGCGTTGTGGTGTGCCAAGCTTCCTCTAGATTCAGTTTAACGATTGAGTCCCTTAGTACTGAGCACACAGAGTTTTTTCTGAGGGCTTGCCTTTCTGTTTCCACCCCACACAGATGTGCAAGCGAATTTGCCTCAGCTGCCCTGGTTCTCCAGCACAATTTTACCAGGGCACCCTGCCTATATGGACCCTGGTGGAATAGTCCAAATTCCAGTCTAATTTGGGCTTGCGACACATACCTTGGAATTGAAAAGAGTTTCTTAAAAAGACTTGATTGTAAGTTGTTTAGAGTTACAACTTCTTTCTCCTTGAGCAATTCAGAACCATAAGATATAGAAGGCAGGAATTTGGCTCCCACAACTTGAAGTAGGTGGCACATAGAGGTATTTAAAGTCTTACGCTTCAAGGTTTTTAAAAGCAAATAGTAAATTGTTGGCAATCGATCGTCTTGTTTGTATATGGACTTTGTAAGTTAAGTGGGAGTCTAGATGTACACCAAGGTACTTGTAGGTGTTTACCTGTTCTAATTCATTACCATCAGCCCACCAACTAAATGTCACCTGCCTGTTGCTGCCTCTGCCTTTGAAACAAAGAACCTTTGTTTTATTATATTTATAATTGAAGCTTAATCACAGGGTGTTGGTGTATCCCAGTAGCTGATTTATCAACCGATGCAGCCCAATTGGGGTCTTACTGAGGAGAACAATATTATCGGCATATTGTATGCTTCTTATTTGTACCGTTCCCAATCTGGGAGGATCCCCCTGTACTATTACCTTTGTGTTATCCTTAGAAGTCAGGGCCTACAGGATTTGCATTCTTTTGTTGATTTACATCACCGGATGTGAGCCTCGGTCAGCGAAAGTCAACTCACCTCCTTACATTAGGGGCGTGGGCCCGGCTTTCATGTGAAAGCTGCGGTAGCCTAAATAGCAAGTTGATAAAGAAAGGCAGCCGGCCTCAAATGACGCAATATATGGGTTACATGGAGCGTCTTGTGCAAGCCAGAAGAAAAAACATTCTTATTAGAACGTAAATAAGTAGAGAATGAAAGGAAAACAACATGAGCGGGTTGTTATTGTTATAAAAACAAGACACAAACAGTTATAATACATGAAATTCTGCAAAACCTGTATAAAAAATCTCTATCTAATTTATTTATAAACGTCGACTTGCGATGCACCCAGTTGCCTATTGTAAACAAATGACATAGCTGCTCAACTGTAATAACTTGTTATGGTTGAGTTCTGACATCACAATGCCTGCTGCCAGCAGCTGAGGGGAAAGGCAGGTCAAGTCACAGAGCATAATTAAAGCAACTGTTTAAAGAATGAAAACGAATCATCGCTTTTCTTTCTTCTGCTTTGTTTTTGTAGCTGTACAGTGACAAGCAGGAAGGAGATATTTATGGCAACATGTTTATTTTTTGCACTCCTTAGGCAATTATATCAAAGTTAGAATCTTTCTGCATGTTTGTATACATTCTGAGCTACTGCACCTTCTTTTAAAAAAGTGACTTGTATTAAATTAATTCTAATATCTTTTTGCAACACATATCTAACAACTTTTTCAATGTGTTTAATTTTTTATTAGACATTCTATTTTTATTCTTCATGTTTGCATACATGCTCTCTCTTTCGTATGAAAGAGCTACACACCAAGGACTTAAGTGCTTTGTGGGAATGGCAATGGCGTGACTTCGTATTGTAAGGAATAAAGTACCCTCTGCCGTACATACTGAGGATATTGCAAGTCACCCCGCCGTTCCATAACCTTCTAAACGAACTCCGCTTTCGGCCTCATTCATCTATAAGGTTCTGGAACTCGTCGGTGACTTGCAATATCCTTATAATATTCGGCATGGGGTAATTTATGCCATATATAATAGAAACAGTACTTCTGGTGGAAAGGAGAAAAGGTTAAAAAGTAAACAGCAACATATCTAATACATTGCTATAATAACATTACCAGGCAAGCTATAATACCATTACTGCACCAGTGTGTATTGTCTTGCTTTCGCATTGACTTCGTTAAGCTCCTCGGCCTGTAGGTGTGTCAGATCAGATCGGACTGATTTTACCTAGAGCCGGCATGTCTTGTGTCACAGGATTTCACTTAAAAATGTCAGCATCCCAGCTTGAAAATCTCAACATTTTTGTAATGTGCATATTAAAGTATATGGTTGCATGTGCGGTAACAGGACTAGCAATGGATGTGGTGGGAGAATCGTGGTACGTTGCAGCATCTGGGCTGCCGCATTGTTGACGGGGGCCTTTTGCGTGAACAGAGGTGTATAAAATCTAAGATTGTAGCCTACTTTTCATATGCAAGTCAAGTGTAAAGCTGCTAGTCTGAACAGCTTGTCACCCTCAGACCTTCCCTCTAACAGATCCAAGCTGGTCTCCCTGGAGCTGTCAACCTCACTGACATCTCTGATTCCAAAGATACAGTTGAGGCCATGAAGGCTGTATCTATCAGTAAACATTCAGCGCTCATGATACCCGTCACTAAAAGTCTCATGATGCACCAGATAGATCCCCTCTAATGGCAGTACCTTATGTGGCAACTTGCCCTAGGAACCATGAGCACCACACTACAGATGACTCGGATTCATTATTTCGGATATCAATCAAAAATCATTTTATGCCTGTTTCACAATGCCGGACGCTTACTCCAATACGATCACTCATGTGATTGGAATGCATTTCAGACTGATCAGTGATTCCAGGAGTATTCCAAGAAATCTACTGAAGTCAGACCCCCATTTGTAACGTTTGCTCCTGTGCATTTACCAGTGTGTAAACTCTACATATGCCAATGTAACGCAGCTGTATTGTATTGTAATATTTATATAGCACTTACTACCTCTATGTGGAGCGCTGAAGGGCTTGCCTATGTGGGTAGCACGCTACACCATGTAGGATGTGTGGTTGGACGTGTGTTGTCTTTGTTTTGGTGAGGACCATTGAGGTGCGTTTATCGTGTAATGGGATGCAGCACTTAATAGTGCGATGGATGAAGACTTGTGAGAGATAGGCACGCAGTTTATGGTTTTCAGCAAGCCGGCAGCTTTAAGCGGCTTTGCAGGTCCCTTAATTGTCGTTCTTATGTTCACAGTCCACATAGCTAGTTACTACACAGAGTTATCCATTCTGAAAAATGTTGTTTAAAGTTAATAGTCCCGAGCAGGCATAGATTAAAGGGAAAAATAGTGGAGAGATCTGCTGGGATGGACTTTGTTAATATCATCTCATATCTGATTGCCATTCTGAGATGTCAAGAAGCAGTCGTATGTAGCTAGTTGGTACCTGCAGTGGTGGACCAGCAGCATGGGCCATCTCTTCAGATGTTCACTGCCCGTTCAGTTGGTGATGGGTGGTTTGTTGCTGTGGACTGGCACAGTACTGGGTGGCAGACATGCCTGTTAGCAGTTCTGTCTTATGTGAGCGTAAGTGTCAAGCAGTGGGGGTTTAGGCTACGTGAATTCAAGCATTGTTTGGCGGTTTTAATAGATGAGCTACAGGGGATCAGGTGTTGTTAGAATGCAGGAGTGTGACTTTTAGGCAGAGGTTGTGACCTTTTCAATAAGGCGTGGGTATATTGCACGGGAACTATAATAGATACTAAGACAAAACATACATGTGACTTACAGCAGGCGGTGCTCAGAGAGAGAAGGCATGCAGACAATGGAAAGGAAGGAGAGAGACATTCGAAAGAAAAAGACAAGTCGACAATCTGACGTGTTGTACTCTTGGACGTCTCATTTTTTTCAAGGGAAAGCATTTGATTCAGTGGAGTACACCCGTTCTCCTGTACTTATATGTGTTTTCTTTTGTGTGGACTACAACCTACAAGAGGTGTTTGAAAATCCACAGACTGGCAGAATTGTGAGCGATTTTGCTTGGCCGCCCGTCCAAAACACCCCATTCCTGTCCTTAAATTTACGAATGTTATAATTTCAACTAACTGGTGTAATTTCTACATTTGCACACAGCAATCTAAAACTGCAAAAATCGTGTTTAGCTTAACCAGGTTTGGGATTTTACAATTACAACATGCTTGTTTTGCTCACCTGGCCTCAGGTACTCATGCCAGAATATTTGCATGTCTTGGTTTTTTTTAAACTAACTGTCCTAAAAAATTACAACATTTCAGCCACTTTTTTAAAATAAAAAATATTGGGAGAATTTGTAATCTTTTCCCCATAACATTGCAGGGCTGGAATTAGAATAGTAAAAGGGCCTCCTAGACTACATGGGGTAGGTACAGGTGTACTTTTCCCACATATTCTAGGACTGGAGTCAAAATAGTAAATTCGTCCTTGGGGCGCATCTGAAGGGGGCTCAGGCCTTCATTACAATGTTACATTATGATCGCCCCCTTATACTTGCCACCCCCGCACAAATAGGTGCTTTTCGTGCAACTTGTAATCAGAGCCATAGAATCTTAGTATCTAGGTATGTATGAATCCGTGCAAAGCTGGCTCTACAAAGCTTCACAATGTAACCTGTAGATGGCGCTGCTGGCTCAAACTCTTTCTGTAACGTTGCTGGTTGTGTCTGCTAAAGCCATCAGAACCCCCTTTCCTTCCCCCTGGAGTTGTGCAGGAATGCATTTAATTTATCTTGCACTGCCCTGCCCTGCTTCCCCATCGTGCAAACCAAACCAGTTCTGCAGCTGCTCATGTTTTCCAAAGACCCAGTTTGCCCTCAACAGTGTCGGGTTTGATATTTAAAGAAACAATTGCGGTTCCTCGTGAACCATTTAATTGCCTACTTAACTGCTCTCAGTATGAGCGCTCTCGAATGCCACAACCTGAGAGCTGGCCCAAACCCGCCTTACTAATGCCTCTTTCAAAGGCACGGTTCTTGTTTTCAGGGAGATTTATGGAGACGAGGCCTTATACGTGCTTCTCCCCGGGTCTAGTAAGGTCCCTGTAATTTATAGCAAGTTAACGATTTTCACTGCGTGCCTTTGGATGACTACATTTGGCGACGAGCCTCAGACGGTTTTTAAAGCCTGCGTTTTCTTGTATCTTCGCCTTCTAACGCAGAGGAACAGTTCTGGTTCAAAATGTACTTGGGAATTAGTTAGCACAAGTATTTGAAGTGCACAGAGGAAAGAAATCGCCCCCATTGACCTGTGAGGGCTAGAAGTGGGCGAAGAATTCCGCTCCGCCGGCGGAGTTTGCTGAGTTTTGCCCTACACGGCGTTCGCGCGCGAGAAAAATTGCTCGCTAGACCTTCACCCAGCAGGAGTACTCAATGCGGGCGGTCGTGGCAGGTCGAGCTGAGAAATCTGCCTCTCACGTTGAGGAAGCTGCCGCTTGAGTAGAATATCTGCTCGAGCGGCAGAAAAAAGCAGTTGCCTGTGGCGTGCCGAGCAGGGCCGTTTGAGGTGATTTTACAGCAGGAGACAAACTCCCGGTGCTAAAAATCAGTGCGAGCAGCAGCACTTACCACACTCCACCGCTCGTGGAGTGCGACGGAGTATTTTTCAGCACTTCGCTGAGTTCCGCTCAGCAGAACTCTGCAAACTCCGCCCAGGCCAAATGAGCGTGCATGGCCCGAGGCAGTCCACCCCTGAGGCAGCTGGCGTCCACACTTCGTGACACTCTAGTCCTCAGCACATGCCCCAGCAGCATTTTGCCATCCATTTGGGGATCTTAACTCAGTGCTTTAAATCGAAAAAACATAAGCGCAGGTACTCACCAAATGGAACAATGGAGAAGGGGCAGAGTTCGGGACTGGGTTAAGGGCGTGGCAAGGAGGGGGGGCTAGATTTATAGTTTTTTCAAACTTTATATGCAAGGAATCTGCATGCATTGTAAGTGTCCAATGAGAAGTGGACAAGAGATAATCATCTCAGAAATTCTAGCAGGAAAAAAACATGGCAGACTCTCTATGTTTCTTTGTTTAGACACAAAGTCAATATCTGGGTCCGTTAGGACTGCCAACTCTGACTGAAACATTCAGGAAGCTATTTGACAACCAATAACGATGCTAGAAGTTGAGAGATCACCAGATTCCTGAATTGAGTAGATGACAACAATCTAATGAATACTTACCATCATATTTGTCCTTGTTGCCAATTTCTTTGGAGCAGAGTTTTAAAAAAATGAATTCATATGTTGACTGTAACACTCTGTTTTTTTTTTTTATGACTGCCCACGAGGCATTTTCCTCATCTTTCATGTACAATTTTCAGTTCACAAAGGACACTGGCAAGTGAAAAACTCTCTCCGTCTTTGCAGTGAGAGAAGTCTCCAAGATTTTACATCTTTGTAGGCACATTCCTGCCAACTTGAAGAACAATCTCACCATGTGAGGAGGGGGCGGGGTCTTGAAGGGGCGGGACATCATGCCGAGAATTACCTTCCAAGCACTTTTAAGCCCCACCCCGCCCTCAAGCCCCCTCCTCCCCCCAAAAAAAAGCCCGCTGAGGCCGGTGCCGATGTCCTGGGGTGTTTCCACGCCCTTTAATAGACGTCGGCAGTTCAAAGCCTCGGAAAATGAGCTGGAAACCGCTATTTACAGTAATTTCAGCTCGTTTTCTCTGCCACCGTGTGATATCGGCTCCTCACGGGGAGACCGTGTGATGGGAGCTGATATTAAGTGTCACTGTGGCACTGTGTGAGTTGGCAGGTATATGACCAGATTTTTAGAATGAAAAACTGGGTCAGCTGTAGACATAGAAATAGGACTATGTTTTGGTTGACCCGGATCACAGTCACAAAAGGACTACTTTAAAAATATTTAAGGTCACTTGATATATACACACATAAATGCACAGTCCTTCCCGCCCATGTGTGAAGAGACCCAGGAGCAGGCTGCTAATGAGTCTGGCTTGGGGTGATGGGACACCATTTAAATCCTGCTTTACTGCCTGAGAAAGGCGAGTCAACACAGCATGTGGTTTTTTAAACCGCTCAAATTATGTTCCTGTGTTGAGAGAGGGTCGGAGGAAACGTGATAATGTGTGCGCTCACCCGATTCTCTCAAAAACCAGGACATTTCTTTGTGGTAGAAAAAAATGTCGGGACAGTCGATGAAAAAAACAGGCCTGCCCAGGCAAATCCGGGATATCTGGTCATCCTACAATACAGAGGACATCTTTGGCATATGAGTGTTACTGGTTTCTGACCTGCTGTCTCAGCAATGGTGAGTGTTCCACGGTTTCTGTATCCTCCAACCTTCTATTACAGTGTGGGCACCACCATGTCCTACAGTGGTTGCTTAGAGCACCTGAAATCGCGTTTGGATTCCAATCTTGTCAACGTGGTTACAGTGAGGCTCTGTGTTAATACGATCTCTCTCTCCAACATCAATTTTCTCTCTCTTTCCCCCTCTCCAGAGCTCTGAAATGTCCCAGGTTCATGTGTAAGTTGATCATTCATGAAACACACAAAAGATGATGGGAGGAATGCTTGCATTTTTCTAACCACTGGCGATCGCTTGGGGTAGCATCCCATCTAGCATCCCAACCCATTGTTCTTTTACTCAACATGTCACCTCAGTTTGGACCCAGCCATAGGCAAATCAGTCTTGACCCTGCTCCTCATGGCAACATTCCATCCTAAACTGCCAGGCCGGTCCTCCCTGAACCAGAAACAAGCATCCGGGGACCGGTTTCAGGGTATCACCCCTCATCAGCCAGGCTAACATGAATCCATTGGCTCAGTGAGCACAGGACCCACGTCTGGGCATACCCATGCCACTTAAGGCAGTACATGAAGCACACAAAAGGTGACGAGAAGAATGCTTGCAATTTGTCTAACCGCTGGTGATCGTTCAGGGTAGCATCTCAACCCATCGTTCTTTTGCTCACCATGCCACCTCAGTTTGGACCCAGCCATATGCAAATCAGTCTTGACCATGATTCTCACAGGAACAGTTCAGCCGAACTGCCAGGCCAGGTCCTCCCTGAACAGGGAACAAGCATCCTGGGACCAGTTTCGGGGTATCACCCCAATAACGATGGATTAAACCCCGATCTGTGACTGGGGGTGAGAGTTTTAAAAGTTTCAACACTCCGTCCATTATTTTATTTTGTGATGTTGCTTTGTTCGCCCTAAGTTGGCAGGGTATGCCCAGACATGGGTCCCTTGCTCACTGCGCAACTGGATTCAAGCTAGCCTGGCTGATAAGGGATGATACCCCGAAACCGGTCCCAGGAGGTTTGTTTCCTGTCCAGGGAGGAACTGGCTTGGCAGTTCGGGCTGGACTGTTCCCATGAGGAATAGGGTCAAGACTGATTTGCATATAGCTGGGTCCAAACTGGAGTGACGTAGCGAGCAAAATAACGATGGATTAAACCCAGATCTGTGAGTGTTTGAAAAGTTTCAACACTCTGTCCATCCTTTTATATATTGATGTTGCTAAGTTGATCATCCAGTCATGATTTCTTATTTGCACTTTCTACTTATAGTCCTGTTTATGTTATCAAAAAATCAACACTTCAAGCACCAGAATACAAAGAAAAAAAACTGACTGTGTGAGCTTCTCACACATGGGTCTGGGAAACTTGGTTGCTGGGCCTCTCCCTTTACCTCCTCTTCCTGTTGACACAATTAAAGGGACCTGATACAGGAATGCCAGTGCGAACTCAGGCTCCTAAATACCTGATACAACAATAATGGTTCTACTCATGTTGTAAAAAAAGAGTGCCCAGAGAAGAGATCAACTCTTTGTCAGGCTCTGTACCAGACGCAAAGTAACCTTTACACTTGGACTGGACAGAATTTTATCACAATAAAGCTTGCCATTGGGAAATAGTTTGGTAAAAATCTAATCTACATGTTTGTGTTTTTTTTTTTTAATAAGGCCTTATGTTACACGCAGTCATATAAATGTTTTTATTAAGCACAGGGAGATTAGGTGATTTGTCCAGAATCACATGATATTGAGCCGGTGCAGGGACCCGAACCTTGTGCCCCAGTTTGAAAGTTGGCGGCTCTGGCCATTCACTGACACTGTTTTGAATTGATTTAAGTTTTACATTGCGCAAGGCACATACGGCTGACTAACCTCATGTTACTGTAAGGGTACAACACTTAGACATATTACAGGCTAAACACAGAAACAGTGAGTAGCAGTCATTGGTCTTAAGAAAGTTTCACTTTAGTAACAGTGTATTTGCAGCGCCAATGGCTAATACAGGGCTCGTGTCCAGCAGTTACCAGAAGCTGAAGGCCACCTTAGTCTTCCTGGTTCCTGCTGAGGTTCGATAGAGAGTCCTGGAGCTCTGTGGTAGTCGGCCCAGGCCTGGGTCCTCCCGCCAACTGATGTGAACCTGATTAACTGGTCCTAGGCAAGGCCAGGCGGCACGAGGGCAGTCCTAGACTGAACAGCAGAGGTAGGCACACTACTCCTGAAACAGCCTACACATTCCATCCCGGCTGAACCTAATCAGCCATTTGAAGCGGTTGGTATAGGTGCTGCAAATGACAGTTTTAGCTGTACTGCTCTCTGCATGGTTTACCTTCAGGCTGGGGGTTGGTGTATAGTATGTTCCTTGGCACGCTGACCACGCTGGCTTGAATATACATTGTTGAGCATAGCAGCACCTGTGCTGATGCCGGGCCTCTAGAAGTACTGGTACTCTCCTTGTCTGAGGAGTTCCGGTACTCAATCGGAGAAAATTAAAAAGTGCCAGTACTCTGTACTAGTGAGTACCAGCCCATTTAAAGCATTTTCTTAACCTTCAGGGAACTGCAACTACGTTGGTCACAAATGTAATCCTGGGAGGACTAGAACTTCTCTACTGCTGGTCTGTGGTGAGCCAGAGTGTAGAGCAGGGGTCTCCAACCTTTTCTGTGCTGAGAGCTACTTACGTTCAATGAAACGCATTGAGAGCTACTTATATTATTAGTGTTGTATCATTTCAATTTTTTATATGTATAATAATTCAAATATGAAAAGCTTTCTAATTTAATAAGCTGGGCTGCACACAGGTGAGCTTCTCAGAGGTACCTAGAAAGCTACAGTAGCTCACAAGCTATTGTTTGGAGACCCGTGGTGTAGAGATCTTTGCATACCATTGTTCAGAGCAAGGCGCAGTCAAGAGGCAAAGTATCATTCTACCCTCAGCCTTGGGCAGACACCATCCCTGGGCAGATACCAAGAGCCTGATCTGCGGTGCTCCCCAGGGATTGTCTCTAAGCCCCACCCTGTTCAATGTCTAAATGACTCTGCTCATCAACATCATCTGATCCCAAGGCATCACCGTCATCTCCTACGCTGATGACACTCAACTCATCCTCTCCCTGATGGACAAGACCACCACAGTCAACTTCATTAATTGCATGACCATGGTATCGGAATGGATGCGAGCCAACTGCTTGAAGCTGAACTCCGACCAGAGGGAAGTACTGTCTTTGAAAACAGGACCTCCCTGTGGGACGTAGCCTGGTGGCCCACGGAGCTAGGACCAACACCCACCAGCCACACGAGAAAAATCTGGGGATCCTCCTGGACGTCAAGCTCAACATGAAGGCTCATGTAGTGAGCGCTGCTTGCTTCCACATCCTACGTGTGGTACAAAAGATCTTCAAGTGGCTGCCACAGAACACCAGATGGACCGTCATGTAAGTACTCATCAAATGCTGACTCGACTACAGCAACACACTCTACACCGGAATCTCTACACAGCTTCTACACAGCCTTCAGACCATCCAGAATGCCGCCGCAAGATTTATACTCAACCTCCCATGCCGGACCCACATCTCATCCCACCTTAGAGAGCTCCACTGGCTGCCCGTTCACAAACGCAGCCAATTCGAACTCCTCATGCACACATACAAAGCCTTGCACAACACTGGGCCAGTATACCTCAACTGCTGCATACACTTTCACCAGCCTGCCAAACACCTACACTCAGCCTCCCTCTCACTTGCACACACCCCCAACCTTCACAAAAGCACAGCAGGAGGTCGCTGGTTCCCCTACATTGCACCCAAAATATGTAATGACCTCCCACAACACATCATAGTTCCACAAGAAGCTGAAGACCTGGCTCTTCGAATAACTCTACAGGGACCACATGCATACACACCTGCTCAATCACATGGATACCTTGTTGGGTGATTAGTGCCGTATACAAATTGACATAACATCTCCAGACCAGCTATGGCTTCTTTGCTAAGTAGGACATAATGGCGACTACCACCCCCCAGGATAGGCTCATTAGGCTGTAGGTACAGTCATTTACCCCTGGTCTGGAAGGTAAGGTAATAATGGGTAGGCCTGACTGCATCATCCCAGATAAATTCCACATGTCAGATGGTCCAATGACATTATGCTGCCACTTGACCAATGAGACAGATACTGTCTGTGATAAGCTCTGTACCTATTGATTCAAGGAGCTGGGGCGGGGGCATTTCTCCAAGTTAACCTGGGGGAGAGGAACCAATAAAATACTTATGGGGCAGGAGCTCACACACATTTCTGAGGAAATATCCAGAGGATGTACATGCAAGTTCTGTAGTTTGCCAAAATCGTGGAAGAGAGGCCATCACTTGCTGAGAGCTGACACGAGTGTCAGACCGTGATATGAAGGCTAGTGGCACTACTTACAAGAATCTGCTGTCAGCTGCAAAATTGACCAGGCAGTCACCCTTGGAAACAGCCTGCACCCAAGTTGCCATTGCTCTTGCTTTTGCCATTGCTCTCTGTAAGCCCAACCCTTCCAGAGCCCAACAAAGGGTATTACTGAAGAGACATTGTAGGGTGTCCAGTCTACCTAAGACTCAAGCCTTGAGCTCCAGTCGAAAGCTGCAAGGCCTTCTGGCGGCTGCCATAGACTGCCATGCCCACATCCGCTATTCCGCTCACTATCTTTCAACTCACCATAAATCCCCCAGGTCTCACAACCCTGATTACCATTGTTAAAAATAGAACACAAAACATTAGGAATCCCTCTTGTCTAACATGCTTTTAATACAATAATAGTAAGCAGCACAGCGAATAATCAAAAAACAATTGTCATTTTGACTGACCAAAGGTCTAGCTAAAAGTGTCTTCTAGTTACCGATATTGGTAATTTGTTCACGCTTTGCAGAAATGTGCAAATTTACTACCCTGAATAAAATGGATTCTGGTGGAAATTTCTAGCCTTAGATTCCTCACGTTGTAACTACCCCCAGGCATCAGTTCACATCTGCTTCATCTGCCCCACACCACCAGAAGTCACAAGTGACATCGGACTCACATATGAACACCAACTATGGTCGCTGACAGCAATTCCTTTCTTTCTATGCCTTTGGATGCAGAACTGGAGCTCATTTACTAATTTTTCCTTGTCTTTGACAATATTTTTTTGCTACAATTTCTTCATAGTGGACAAGAGAACCTGTCACCACCTAAAACCATTGGGTGTATGCCTTGCAGATGTATGTGACAGAATTCCATGAGGTACGCCTCTGGTGCCTAGTATAGTCGCACAACTCTGCATGGACCGTGCCCGGATGAACACCAAGGCAATCTGGGTCCGAGAAGCGAAACCCTATGTCGCTGAACACTCATGGAAGGTGCATAGGTCCCGCTCCCAGTCAAAGTTGACAGCGTGTACCAACTCTTGAGACTCTTGCCATGACAAATCTTACTCCTATTGGAAATACTCAGGTAAGTTGAAGAGAAAGAAAAGCTAGAAATCAAAGTGAGATTCATCCCTGTTCCGCCACCCTTAACTAGAGAAGTCACGTGGACATCCAGGTACCTCTTTACCTCAGTCCCGGTCGCCTACCGAGGAATTGATCTCGAGTTTATCCTGATGCAACTAGAGTTGCAGGGTCTGTCAGCATCGTTGGAGCAGTTAGAAGCGGTGCATTAAATATAGCACCCTTCTGGCTCCTCTGGTGCGTTTTCGAGCCCCGCGGATCTAATGGTACCTCCGGTCAGAATACTGTCGGTGGATCCTTCCTCGACATTGTCTGTGACTCTAAAATCCACCCTGACTCCCGTGACAACTCCCAACCCAACTCTTTTCCTGGCGCCAAGACCCACTCCGGTTCCTGCCACGTCGAAGCCGGTCCTGACATCGCCGATGTCTGACTGAATATTTTGTCCAACTCCAAAACGAATCTGACTCGGCCTTGATCCGAAGTCGAGTAACAAGCCGCAACGCAACCGGTCCAGTTTCATTCAGACTCAGACAGAACTTAGCCACTACTTAGGGTCACTCACAGGCACGTTAGAACATTTTTGGTTCAGACTCTGAACACAGACAACATGGCGTGGCTGATGACAAAGATGATGAAGAGGATTGGCATCCCACTATTATGATGATAGCAATCTTGTTTATGGATTTACAAGAGGCTAGTGGTTTGGACACTTCCCTTGACACAGGTTTGGACACTTCCCTTAACACCAACCTCCCCACCCCTGGTCCCTCAACAGAAGAATCAGCATCATTTGTCATGGTGATCGGACATGCAGCTGAAGTTTTAGACTTACAGCTACCTTCAGTAGAAGTCAAACCTAGTCCCAGATTTACTATTATTTGGCACAACACAGCAAGATAACTTGCTGCGCTGCATCAAATGGAGAGAGCAGGAGTACGCCATATTAACTAAGATATGGCGCATTACTGCTCTCGCTCTGGCGCATACAGTGCAGCTGAGCGCTAACGCAGGAATGCTTGCTTCATGGTGCAAGGGTGCCTCCGTTACAGACAGGATTTACCTCAGAGGCATTTTCCTCTTTCTATGTATGCTACCGAATGCTCACGTGTAGAAAGAGAAAATAATATATTTCTCCTCATTACGCCTCTGCTAGGAAAGTCCAGCCTTTTACGCATTTCCAGGCTGACAAGTCTTAGTACATCTGGAAAGGTGCCAAAAAAATTAAATGGTTGAGTGGATGCCTTATGCATGACTCGGAAGGGAAAGTGGTAGATTTGCTAGATTTTGACCCCATCTTAAGAACCTAAGGCCCATTGTTTCCCTGCTAGGTTCTTATTCTTGTTCCTAACCATTGCAATGGGATTTCTTTCTGAACAATACAAGTTGTCAGTTACTAACCCATAGGCACACACTCAACCGTTTAATTTTTTGGAGGGCGTGACTAAAAGATCTCCGGCAAAGTGTTCCCTGTAGGATACTTCTGAGCATTGCAGCGCCCACCCAGCGAGGAGCACGGCCGATGATGAAGCATGCCACTTCGGTGGACAAGGGCTTCTGCATCCTATAAAGGATACCATCAGTGTCCGACCTGTAGTACCAAACACCTTTGTTGTGTTGATTTATCTAGGGAACAGCAAACTTTATACAGTTACATCAAACATTGATCCACTTATAAATTAATGTATTTCATGATCAGAAACTTCAAAAATGTAAGAATCAGCATAATTTACCAACATATACAATTAGCCGTCTCTAATCCGTTTTATCTGTAGAAATTCAGTCTACATAATTAAGTCAATAAATACAGACATCGTGGAAGTTTCTTCAGAACGTGACAACATTGTATCAGATGATTACATTTTTGCCTGGGGATCCAGCATGTTGATTCCTTTTCTCCCTGGTAATCCTGCCACTAACTGTATTATCAACTATACCAGCACAGTTTTAACCTATCGGCAGAACGCAGCTTCTAATGCACCACCTTATTGGCCATTTCTCCAGTTGCATTGTGTTGAGACGGAAGAGTCCTCTGCATGGTAAGAGACCCGCACCCCTGCCCTGAGTGCCCAACTGTGCTGTTGTGTGGATCCCTAATACTGATTTCATTTCATAGGTGAACATGGGTCGTGCATGTGCACCATTACATCGGGCCTGTCTCATGGATTTCGGTCTTGTTGGACTGGGAAGGGTGGCTAAAGAGATACCATAATAGTTGTCGAAGGCTACTGTCTTCACCAAGAGTTAAGCAGCCAAGTGTGTTGGTGTCAGCATATCGTGTAGTGATTAGTAGTGGTGCACAGGACCATTTTACCTTGTGTCACTAGAGGGAGGCCTACAGGCTCACTCACCTGTTTATAAGTTCTGCTTCTGTGTGCTTAACTCACCATTGGCCTACATCAGGTAGATGTGAAGTGCTGTCCAGCATAGGAGTAGTGACTGTGCATTGATTGTATGTGTGCCTGGGAAGGGTACCCTACAAGGATGGAGCAGTACTAGGCAGTATATGTGTGGTTAGTACATGTGAATATATTACCTGAGAGTTCTAGTGCTGTGCAGTGCGTGTGCAGGGACCACATGTGCTGGGTGTATGTGTGCTTGCATGAAGTACAATACCTAAAGGGTGAATAGTTGTGCAGCGCACATAGTGAGTGTGTGTGCTGACAGTGCATGTGTTGAAATAACACTCACTGGTTAAAGGAAGGAAAGCTTCAGTGCTGAGTAGTGCACGTGGAATGTGTGTGCTGGACGCATTGATATATGCGAGGGTACAATGCATAGAGGCATAAATGCTGAACAGAAAGTGTGCTATGATCGTACACTGAGTGCGTCTGCCTGCAATGGCACATTACATGAAGGGCACTGGGTTCAATTTTGGGTAGCCCAGGCCTGCCTGGTGAAGACATGAGGAGTAGAGAAATCTCCCCAGACAGATTTGTGGGTTGCTGCATTCCTGAGCTCTGGGAGGGGACACACTGGAGGGAACAGACTCCCTTTGCATTTCACAAACTGCTCTTTGATTCAGTGATAGATCAAAATAGGAGGGGCCGCCTGGACACATGTCAGTAAGGGAGATGGAGCTTAGAAGAGAATGGTAAAGAGTAGACTGAGGGTCTGGGATTAACCCTTTGATGCACCTATCAATGTGACTGACATCCAGGTATAAACTCTGGTCACTCCCATGAATTATGTTGTTTGCGATCAGCTTCGGAGTCGTGCTTGCTGGGACAGACCTCTTTCATAAAGGAAAAGGAAAAGAAGAAGTGCCTACTTCAAAAGAAGCAGAACCCCAACATAAAATGTCAAAGACCCAGTCCCTAAATTATATTTGGTGTCTGCCTGTGACCAGGACTGGGGAGCAAACGGGTGCTAGTTTCCCTTTGGGGTGAGGGGATATCACCCAGGACACGAAGATCTCCTGCCCTGGAGCACGGAGCACCATCACCTGCCTGCTTGCCAAGGCCAGTGTGCCCTGTGAGGGAGAGGAGAGCGCTGGAGGGAGAAAGGGCCTGTGGGGAGCACTGCATAAGGATTCCCTGAGCGGGGTGTGAGTCTGTGCACTGATCGGCTGTTGCACGTGTGCAGTATTGGCTCTGCGACCCTTGTATGCATGGAGAGGGCCATGTTTTTCTGAGCCATATCGAAAGTGCTGGACGGGAAGCACGAAGCCGAATCGCTGTGCTGTAGTGACGCTGTATGCCAGACGGGGTCACCATTGAACTGAGTTTTTGCCAGCTGCGAAGGACCTGTGACTTCCGAGATCTGTAACCCCGTATGCTAGGAGGGGCAATCGCCTAGGGAGTGTCTGCACCCTGATCCTGAGTACCACAGCAACCCTGTATGCCAGAAGGGACTGCCGGTACTGCTTTGGCCTAGAGTTCGGGCCGTTGCCCCGGACCAAAGAAGAACGGCTGTGACCAGCGGGTCAAGCCCGCACACTGCGATATGCTTCTGATGAAGTTCATGAGGTTTCCTGAGACGCCACCAAGTGCATCACACCCTTGTTGGAGCTCCGGTTGGGAGCTGGATGATCAGATCCGTACCCTTCCCCCTGCTAGGGGAAAGAGCAAGTTGCTTTTTTGTTCACTGAACGGCAGCAGGTCCAATCACTGGAACCTGATCGTTGGCTCTGGTCCACAGGAAGAGGGTAAGACTGAAAACGAACCTTTGGGTCCCGGGGGCTTGCTGCTAATGGTGCTGCAGCACTATAGACACTTATGACTAAGGTCCTATAAGGTCAGAAGGGAGAACTCTTGAGTCCTGCTTATAGTTTTCCTTCCCTGATGCGGCCACCAGTGAATGGGGATAAACCTGGATACGTTACACGAAGGAGGGTAGGGTCAGGGATTTGTCTGGCAACTATTAGATGTGTAAAATCACAAGGAGTGGAAGAGTTGTGTTGAGACAGGGTGTGGGTAGGGCAACACCAAAATTGTTGTGAGACCCTCAACAGTGTTGTTCCGCCAAAGGCATGTCTCCCGTTGGCGTACTTAACCACTGATCATTACATCATTGGGTCTTTTCCTCCACCAGGAGGGATTGTCTCTGGAATCTGAGACCATATGGGATCCACCATGTGAGGAAAAAAGTTTAAAAATACCTCCTACCTTTAGAAAGGACCTATTTTATTAAAAAGAACAAAGGTAGTGGTATGATGAAAAAATGTTGGATATGAAAAGAGAGGTATTAGGTGTCTCTCACATCTATCTCTGGAAGAACTAGGTCAACATGTTTCAGCCAACTTTGCGCCCTATGGGTCGATGGCTTTCGTCAGGACCGAAAGTTTGTTTTATAGGATCCCTTCATGAAGTCAAATTAAATCAAATCAAATGGGACACTTTCCCTCCAACTTTTGAAGTTTTTTCTTCTTTCTTGGTCATGTGGGACTCTTTGTACAGTCCTTAGTTTCTGTTTTAGAAGGCCTTCATAGGTCTGGGCAGAGGTGCGGTAGTACTATTCCTTTCATTAGAGAGGAGAAGCATAGTCCTTGGGAAACAGCCTTTACAACGAGGTTTTTACCTCGTTAAGCCTTTACAACGCATTTTTTAGCGCGGACATTTTTACTGCGAATATGCATTTAAAACGCATGCCAATACAACGCATTTAAGGTAAGTTAGGAGGAGTGGGGGGTTTCCCCCCACAAATACATTGTTTTTAAATATAAAAACAATGAGTGGTATTGGCATGCATTTTAAATGCATTTTCGCTGTAAAAACATGCGCGCTAAAAAATGCGTGTAAAAGGCATGCAAAGTAATTGCATGCGATGTACCGTCGTACATGCATAGTCCTTCAGTGTGCACTCCACAACACGTCCTCTTCAGCCAGCATCTATTAGAGCCTCAACCAACTGAGATAGTGTTGTTGATTCTGAATGTCATATTCCTTTGCATGTGTAGAATTAGAAATAAAATAATACTTTTTCTTATAAAAGCAAGTATTTGGCTAGGCATTGACTTATTGTTTGCACTTTGAGTTATGAGTCGTGTTCACTGACCTGTATCTACATCTTCCACCCCCCACTTACCCCCCGCCCCTGAGGGTACCTTGACTGCTCGACCACAGTTACTACAGAGAGTCAAGTGCAGAAGAGGTTCTTGGCTCAGTTGAGCAGGATCCATAGTAGGTCGGGCCCGGGACAACAGGAGTAAATGGCTTCAACCTCCACGGTTGGGCCCAGTAGCCCGTGCCTGCCCCACGGCCCTCTGAAAGGAGTTCTGACACATTGTCTTCCCTTATTGAAAGAGGGATTTCTCTTGCAATTCTTTAATTATGATGGGCTTTAGTAAAAACAAATTGCCTGTTTCTCGTTTGGGCTGAAGACCAGCTTCAGGTATATTTGGTGTTGTGGTTTCTTCCCATCTGCTGGTGCGTGCAAGGCTTGTGTGTCACGTTCGGAGAACTTTGATTCAACCAGTGCCTGTCCCATCTGTGCGGACATCCCTCTGAGATCGCCGAGCAGGAGACTCCTGTCCGTGTTGAAAGTAGCAAAAGACACACAATTGATGGACGGAATGCAGAACAAATCAAAACATTCACCCCCCAGTCAAGAGATCTGGGTTGAATCCATCATTCTTTTGCTCACCATGCCACCCCAGTTTAGACCTGGCCATATGCAAATCAGTCTTGACCCTGCTCCTCATGGGAACAGTCCAGACCGAACTGCCAAGCCAGGTCCCCCCTGGACCGGAAACAAACATCTTAGGACCGGTTTCGGGGTTTCACCCCTCATCAGCCAGGATAGCTTGAATCCAGTGGCACAGTGAGCCCGGGACCCACGTCTGGGCATACCCGGCGCACTTAGGGCGAGAAAGCAAAAGAGCTACGGGATACTACGGACAGGAGGTGAGCGAGACTCATGACTGTTTGTGGTTGCCCATTTCAGCATCTCTTATCTGGTCCCGTGTGAGTGCCATGCACCCATTCAGGGGTCTCTCAACTGACACCTTCAGCAGGCAAACCCTCTCACTGCAGACACTTGGAAGTACCGCTTAGTGGAAATCACCCGATAGTAATGCTTGGGATCCCACAGATACGGATGCCGCTTCGCGTCAGATAGTGATTACAAAACAGCAGAGGACTGCATTAACCTATGAACCACACCTAGCAAGCCCAGAACACTGTGCTTGATCTGACCTCAATAGCCCAGTGCCCTGGGAGGGTCAGTCAGCTCTTTGCCAAACATCTTCTACCAGAAGTTAAGGCTCGCTCCTTCCAGGGTACTGCTACCTCTGTATTTGTGCTACCCGAGGCTAGGGAGGTTCTATCAGGTAGCCTGAAATGATGCAAGCCTCTTGCTGGCACTACATACCTGAGATTGGAAGCAGCCTGTTTTCCTTGTCAGTTTGTTCTATCAGGCTTAATCCTGGCACTTCCTCGGTGCAGTGTGTGATGGTGCGACATTCATGCCAGAGTGGTGCTTGGTTGCCAGTCCAGCCATGTCTGCCCTGATGCTCCCTGACTGTGCTGTCACCCAAGCTGTACAGTATCAGCAAAGACTTCATAAAGAACCACACATCCAATAATGTTCTGTTTTTTCAAGAAGAAAAAAGGGGAAAAAAGTCAGTTTAGGACACAGATAATGACATTTATGAATCCACTAAACAAAACCACCCACAGCGATCAGATGGGAATGAGTAAATGATGTCCTTATGTTCCTGAGTGTTTTTTCAGCTCCAGTGTGTTCCAAGAAATGTTTGGCTTGTGTTCCTTGTTGATGATGTACTTAATCAGAACACGGGCATGAAGCTCTGATGAAGGTGCTCAGAACTAGTACAACAAATGTAAGCTGGATCCCTTTCCACTGCAGATATCACTTCTCGAATATTGACAAGAAATGGTGCATACTGTTTATACTTTTGTAATGCTCTGCCAGGAGTCACAGCTCACCTTTGCTGAATGCTGCTGGCACAGTAGGCAGGAGGTCTGGATCGGGGCACGAGGCTGGGTAGGTTGAGTCGATTAGTGTTCTTGGCTAGTCCACCATGAGACCACCTTGGACCACACGCTAGGATGTAAAGACTAGCCTTGAATGTTGATACTGCATCAAATGCCAGATAAACTGGTTGCCGGGTGATGAGAGCCAGTCAGACGCATCTGGCTAGCCAGGTGTGCGTACGAGTGGGTGAACTTATGTTGGCGATCAAAGGCTCTGGGTGGTCAGAGGGCCTGCAGACCATAAGCGATCAGTCTTGAGACTCCTGTGGCACTTCAGGAAATCTTATATTCTTGGCTCTATGGGGGCGATGTTCTAAAGTGACGACTCTTTTAAGGAAGGGTTAAGCCCCTAAAACGTTCTTTTATTTTGCTGGCTATATGACAAGTTGGTTGCACGTGACTGATCTCAGGGTCCTAGAAGGTTTGTGAGGCAAGAAGCTGATCCCCTGTGGCATTCGAGTGCCTTAAGAGCCATGCACAGTGTCTTAGATTGGTTTGTTTAACAGATACCCCGCTTTGGGATTTTCAAGGTGGTCCTGATGCGATCTCGGTATTGAAGATCTGAGACTAGTCCTTTAGTTTTAGAGGCCCCGACTATGTGCCTATGGAGTAGTCAAGCCCTTAAATCACCGCAGCTGGTAATAAGCGATGAGGTGCTGGAGTGTAGCTGAGGAAGAGCCACTCTCGCCAGTCACAAGTCGCAGGGAGCATTCTAGGTGGTTATGATGACAAGGGGAACGGAAGAGAGATCTTTATTAAAGATTACCCCTAGGTTGTTGAGATGATTCTCGTTGATTGTACTTCTATGTAGATGATGCTGTGTACTAAACTTAACCTCAATAAAATTTGGTTATTAAAAATAAATATTACCCCTAGGTTGCACGCCATCGGATCTGGAGTATGATGAAGCCCTAAGTTGTCCCAGTGGAGTAGGACAGGGGTGGGGTCCACTGGCCCATGAGAGTGGAGCTGCAGGCAGTTCTGTCGTCATGCATGCACTTTGCCTCTTGGTGGCAGGCACCTTCTCTCAATATAAAGCGGACCTGAGCATCATCCGGCTTGTAGTAGGCGGTCAGCGAGATGGGCGCCCAGGATGTAGGCAGCAGGCGCAGTCGGGGACCCAGAGGCTTGGCAAACAGGCAGATCCTTACGCAAGCTTCATGCAGGATGGTTCCCAATTCGACACCTTTCTGTGAAGCCCTCCCTGACGTTTTTCCTGCTGCTTTCCCGTCATTATCAGTGGGTTCATTTGTTTGCTTGTAATGTTTTCTATTCAAAGGTTGAGGAACCACTGTTTTCAAAACTAAAAATGTTTTATGTATGAAGTAACTAAAAGTCGTTATAGAAAATGTGCTTTTTATGCTTAGATTTCCATTTGCTGTGTTTGTATTTGTGTTCTGCTTGCAGTCAGAGGGTCAGAGTTCTACAGAAAGCTTGGGTCCACATTTTGCTGTGTTGTAAAATGGTCGCTTACTATATTGTGATTGGCTAGCCAGACCCAGGCCAGTAGATCACGTGACAAAGCTCTACATTTTAGATTCATCCTTTCCAAGACGTCCACACCCCCGGGCATCCAAGGTACAGGTCGACTCTCTGTGGTGACTCCCCTGCTTGACTCTGGTCAGGCTAGGAGAGCCTGAGGGCCGAGACCCTACATCCCTAGAGGTCCATACACAAGTAAAGCCAATGACCAGAGTCTTGCTTCTCCAAACTAGCCGCCACACCTCTGCTCCTGAACCTCCCAGTCTACTACCGCCTCCTCTGTTCATCGGCATAAAACTCTAATGGTCAATGGTGTCCTCATGTGCAATCGCCTTAAGCCGCTCCTGGGAAGGCCGATGGATATGCGCTTGTTTTCGTGAGCTGCGCCTTCTTAGCTAGCACTTAATCTGCCCAGGTGTGGAGATAATATATTGATTGGATATAAGTATCTTCATTTCTTGGGTGATGTTTCTCCGTGGCTGACACACCTGACGCTTCTGAGTGACCTCATGGGTAACACTTATGCTGTTCTAAAGTGACTCCAACCTATAATGTGCAGGAATGACTCCATGAGTGACACCTATGCCGCTCCGGAGAAACTCCATGGGTGGCATCTATGCTACTTCCGAGTGACTCCATGGGTGACACTCATGCCGCTCCAGAGTGACTCCATCAGTGACACCTATGCCGCTTCTGAGTGACTCCATGAGTGACACCTATGCCGCTTCTGAGTGACTCCATGAGTGACACCTATGCCGCGAGAAACTCCATGGGTGGCATCTATGCTACTTCCGAGTGACTCCATGGGTGACACCCATGCCGCTCCCGAGTGAATCTATGAGTGACACCTATGCCGCTCCGCTTCTGAGTGAATCTATGAGTGACACCTATGCCGCTCCGCTTCTGAGTGAATCTATGAGTGACACCTATGCCGCTTCTGAGTGACTCCATGAGTGACACCTATGCCGCTTCTGAGTGACTCCATGAGTGACACCTATGCCGCTCTAGAGAAACTCCACGGGTGGCATCTATGCTAAGCGACTTCATGGATGATATCTATGCTACTCCCGAGTGACTTCAAAGGTGACACCTAAGCCGCTCCCGAGTGACTCCAAGGGTGACACCTAAGCCGCTCCCGAGTGACTCCAAGGGTGGTACCTATGCCGACTGTGATGACTTCATGCGTGACACCTACACCGCTCATGAGTGGATCCCATAGAGTTTTGTTTCTAATTCTCTCTAGTGTATTTCGTGATATCAGTTTAGTTATTTGCACCCAGTCCGTCTACCTTGAGCCTGCGTTCTTCTATTTTCTCGCTGACGGGTTCGGTTGAGGAAGCTTGTCTCTGCTGCCCTTTGGTAACCTCTTTCTCCGATGCCGGCTCCACACACGCCAGTGAAATGTGGCTGCAATGTGAGACCGCGCAGTGCACGGAGCCTGACATATTCCATGAGTCGGTGATAGATGATCTGTCAGAAGACCTTGTCCAGCCCTTCTGGAGAAAACTGAACCAGCTCTGTTCCTGCGAAACCTTGCAAGAAATAACAGAAATTTACAAAGCTCAATTGAGGACGCAGATTGCTGCCGCCACGTCTTAATTCAGGCCATTTCTTTACGCGTCTGACAGAAGCGCTGCAGCACACATCTGAGCGGTAGCTCCCTTCATTGTGCCTTATGCTCTGGACTTCAGGCTGCACACCCCATGCGGGCTCTCCGTTTCACATGTCCCGCCCCCTTGGTGCTATCCCACTGCACTCTACTTTAAGCGCATCTTATGGCATGAGGTGACTGCCTGTGTAGCTCCTGGTTTCCGTCCAGTTCCGCCCTTGGGTGCTGCGTGCTGTTGGCGCTGACAAGAACAGGAAGTGCGTTGTGTGGTGCCGGGTGCTTTGTGTGAAAGCGCAGTCTTGAGTGGCAGGAGTCTCAGCCAATCCCATAATGCATCGCTGGTGGTGCCACCACCCGGGTCATCTGGTCCATGAACACTAAGGAAGGGCCTCCTTCTGAGTCACCTGGTCGCCCCACAGGGGGCACAAAGAGAAGTTTGGGCCGGAATCGGGCTTACAAGTAGTGCGAAATTATCACACAGATCCAGGAGATTACCCTCTCAATCCCCTAAAACCTTGGAGAAATTGTTGTTAGAGGTAAAATACAATGGTCCCGGTTTTGCAGCTCGCAACAGTGGAAATATGAAGTATTACCGTGTTTTTACGTATGCGGCAATACAGAGAAGTAAAGATTTGCCAAACATTGAAATGAAGGCAACAGGCCTTCTCCAGCTATGCACCCATGGTGTGGAATGGCATCCCTGTATCCAACAGGACCCCTCCTACCCTGCACTAATCCTGGGAAGAGCTGAGTGCTCACTTCTTTAAAGAACCCTGCATTATGATGCAGTCGTACACTTGCACCCATAGGAACCAGGGACCCCTCCACTCACACGTTGACTGTGTTCACCTGCATTTCGGCTAGGTTCGCACTATAGAAGTATCACATACATCATATGCTATAGGCCTCCTCACAGTGAAATAAATCACCCCATGCATGTACAGCAGTGATTCCCTAGGTCCAGGCAGATAGTCAGGATAAAGTAACTCCACACAATCACATGGGCACCCACATGCTCACACTTACCTCTCGCCCTAGTAACGCTCAACCACTCCAGAAGAAGGCGCTGCCCTCTTCTGATGTTCGTGTCACATCGTCCCCGATGAGGGCACCTCTACATTTCCAAGCAGTTCATAGGAGTCGTCATACCCCCCTTAGGGGCGCGGCCAGCAGTTAGACAATGAAAGGTCTTTGTGGGTCAGTGTCAGGGGCGGATCCTCCGCTAAGGCAGAGGAGCGTCGCCCCACTGAGCAGGTCAAAAAGGAAAAAATAAAATGATAACTCATTGTTATTATCGTTTGATTTTTCCATTGTTGCTCAGTTGGGGAGGGGCGAGGTGGAGTGGGGCTGGGCTCTGACAGAGGAGCGGGAGGAGGAGTGGTTCACACACTCTTAAATGCACATGACGATTTGGCCGGCCGTCTCGGGCCGGCCAAACCATCATGCGCACTTTGCATGTTCTCCACCCAGCATGGGTGGAGAACATGTCCAAGCTCCCTGTTCCCAGCTAAGCGCCAAACCACGGCGCTCAGACCAATCACAACACTGCAATGCAGTGTTGTGATTGGCTTAGGGGAGCCCGGAAGCCTAAGTGGAAGTGGACAAAGAGGCGGCGGCACACAGGTAAGTGTTTATTTTTTTATGCATTCCCCCCTCCCCCCATCGTTAAATAGCAGCCGCCACTGGTCAGTGTGACATTAAAGCACTCACATGTCATATAACCAACTGTTCCACCGAGCGGTTCTGCAGCCCTCGTATTACTGGCTGGTAAACAGAGCTTTGGCACAACCAGTCCAGCACGATGAAAGAGACCCTCCAAGTTCCCTCAGGGTGAGAGGATAGCGTCGCCGACTGGCATTCCTGGAGAATCTGGGCCCTCACCTTCTCTTCAGAGTCTTTCAATGTGTGGGTGTTGGCTATTGCCCTTAGTCAAAAGGGCAATGGCTACTTTGAAAGGACTCACCCTTCCTCTACTTTGGTGCACTACAAATCTTTCCTATGTCACATTCACTTGATAACCTGAAGGTGCAGTGAACACTGCCGCTGCCACACCATATTTGTCGTCCTACAGTGTTTGCAAGTGTTGGAAAATGGCCCTCTCTGAAGGGTCATCCCAAACTTTTTGCCCTCTTCCTCCTGTTATCCTGACCTCGTTTTCGTGGGCTTTAGGGCTCTGAGCACTTTACCACTGATAACCAGTGCTAAAGTGCATGTGCTCTCTCCTCTAAACATGGTAGCCTTGGCTCACACCCAATTGGCATATTTAATTTAATTATAAGTGCCCAGTAAAGTGCACTGCATGTGCCCAGGACCTGTAAATTAAATGCTACTAGGCCTACAGCACTGATTGTGCCACCCACTTAATTAGCCCCTTAACCATGTCCCAGGCCTGCCACTGCAAAGCCTGTGTGTGCAGTTTTATACTGCCATGTCAACCTGGCAAGTTAAATCTCTTGCCAGGCCTAAACCCTACTTTTTAATGCATGTAATTCACCCCTAAGGTAGGCCCAGGACAGCCCAAGGGCAGGGTGCTGTGTATTTAAAAAGCAGGGCATGCACTTTTAAGTTTTACATGTCCTGGTAGTGAAAAACTCTTACATTTGTTTTTCACTACTGCAAGGCCTAGCTCTCCCATAGGATAACATTGGGATTCCCTTATTTCATTTTATAAGTGTAATTTCCAATTGGGAAGAGTTAAGACCTCCAAGTCTGGTGTCCTCAGCAATCACAATTTAAAATCACAACTTTTGGTGAAGTCAGATTTTAAATTGCAATTTGAAAATGCCACTTTTAGAAAATTGGCCTCTTAAGCCATTTGTGACCTGCTGCCTGTCTCTGATCACTTGTTTGGTTTGGGGTGACAGCTTGGCTTTGTGTGTTCACTACCTAGACAGCCACACACAAAGGGAGCTTAGTTGTGATTTGATAGGCCATCCTGGGAGGATAGGAGGGAAGCTGGGCACAGTCTCACTTACACATGGATAGGCTATGTCCTATCCACACACACAGGGCTGCATAACTGCCTGTGGTGAATCTGGAGATAGGGCAGGAAAGGCATTAACTCTGTGCACTTCAATGACCCTTCTTTGGAATGCCCCCCACTTCAAAGGCACAACTAGGTATAAGTACCGGACATCTGGCACCGCCACTTCAGTACACTTCTGGACCTGTAACCACTCTGCCAGGAAGAAGAGCTGCTGTGCTGAAGGACTGTCACTCTGCTGGACTGCTGCACTGGAAGAACTGCTGCCTTGCTATGAAGCCCTGCTGCCTGCTGCTCTCTCTTACCAGGGTGAGAAAGACTGGACCTACAACACTTGAACCCAGAGGGACTCCACGGGCTAGCTGACTGACCTCCTGATCAGTCTCAGGGACATAAAAGATTTCCAACCACCCTGCACCTTGGCCATTGTAAGTGGACCTAAGGTGCTTGCTCCAGGGGAGCCGAAACATCCTCTGCAACAAGAGCAGAATCGACGCATTGCTTCTGTTGCAGGAACAGGATCGGCGCATTGCCTCAAACCCAGTCTACCCCATCGGAGCCGCTGCTTCGGAACCAACGCATCACTGCCACTGCATGGAAAATATCGGTGCATCACCTCTACTATGTGGAGAAACCCTGTGCATCGACTGTGGAATTTACACCATTGCTTCTCTCAACTGCACCCCACATCTTTGTCGTCGCAACTAGGATTAAGGTACTTTTGTTCAGCGGGCCTCAGTGGGTCCCTGTATCCGGCCTACGCTCTATGAGGGTCAGCCTGAATGTTTGGGTTTTTCTTGGTCCGGCGCCACCAGATATCCCTAGTAAGTGCTTATTGCTTCTAAGCGTTATTTTACAGTTTATTCTTTCAAAATTCATATCTCAAATTATTAGATTTTTTTCGTTTTGGCCTTGTTTTATTTATTAAATTAAGAGCCATTTTCTAACCTGTTGTAGAATCTTTTTGTGTGGTGTTTTCACTGTTTTACTGTTTGAAGTGTTGCACAAATACTTTACACATTGCCTCTTAAGTTAAGCCTGACTGCTCCGTGCCAAGCCACTAGAGGGTGAGCGCAGGTTAATTTAGGGTTTGTTTGTGAGGTATCCTGACTAGGATTGTGGTTACTGGACCAGGACTTCCAACCCAGTCAACCAGGAGCCCAATTTGGAACCGCCAGTATCACACCAGCAACACACAAGAGCAAGGAGTGCCCCTTACCGCAGTGACCACAAAGTAGTTTGTTAACCAGGCCAATCACAACTTCCTTCTGGGTGCCAGTGACGATGCTGCTAGGTGCCAGTTCAAGAAAGAAAGTGGGGTAATAGGTTCATGTTAGGCCTAGGTGGCTTCACCACTACATCATCCTTGAGCATATTGGTGGACATCGGTCAGTCATAGACCTCTGGCCAAGGGTAGGGGTACATAATGCTCACATCAGACATTACTCAAGAGAGGTCAGTGGATCAGTATTCCAGTGTGAAGTGCCTGCCCTAGCACAGAAACCTACCTTTATTGACTGCTCCACCAGACCCAATACTAGGTGCATGGTCCATTTATGCAGTGGTTTTGGATGTCAAGTCCCACTGGGTGCATGGTACATTTATGCAGTGTTTTTGATGTCAAGTCCCACTGGGTGCATGGTACATATATGCATTGTTTTTCGATGTCAAGTCCCACTGGGTGCATGCTACATTTATGCAGTGTTTCTCAATGTCAATTCCCACTGTGTGCATGGTACATTTATGCTGTGGTTTTGAATGTCAAGTCCCACATGTTGCATGGTACATTTATGCAGTGGTTTTTGTTGTTAAGTCCCACTGAGTGCATAGTACATTTATGCAGTGTTTTTCGATGTCAGGTCCAACAAGGTGCTTGGTACATTTTTGCAGTGTTCTTCGATGTCAAGTCCCACTTGGTGCATGGTACATTTATGCAGTATTTTTCGATGTCAGGTCCCACTCGGTGCCTGGTACATTTATGCAGTGTTTTTCGATGTCAAGTCCCACTTGGTGCATGGTACATTTATGCAGTATTTTTAGATGTCAGGTCCGACAAGGTGCTTGGTAAATTTTTTCAGTGTTTTTCGATGTCAAGTCCCACTTGGTGCATGGTACATTTATGCAGTATTTTTCGATGTCAAGTCCCACTAGGTGCATGGTACATTTTTGCAGTGTTTTTCGATGTCAAGTTACACTTCGTGCATGGTACATTTATGCAGTATTTTTCGATGTCAGGTCCAACTAGGTGCATGGTACATTTATGCAGTGTGCTTGGATATCAGTCCCAATTAAAGAGGATGTTTCTATTTACAAATTATGTGAAATGATCCCCACCTAACTATAGTAGCTTCATATTTTGCAACTTCTATACTCTAGCAAACTTCCTTTTCAATGTTTAAAAACATTGCAAATCGCAGCAGATCGTTACATTTCTAAAAAAAAAAAACGTGGGAATATCAGGGCGTGTCCAAATCGATTAGAACAGTCCTACTAGTGAGAGATAAGTTCTTTGATATGTCTAAGCTATGTAATGCAGCTCACTAAAAAAATACACATTTTTTTTACCACAATTCAAAGGGGATGTCCATGTATGGCAAAGTGTGTGCATACACTAGGATTCATTATAGACATATATTTTTCCCTCAGGTCGATGTTTTGTAAATTGCTTTTCATTTTCCATTTGCTCCACTTTGGTACTGTAACTCTCTGACCTGCCAGAGAAGATCTCCTAAAGACACGCAGTGGATTTACTAAAAACTAGCACCAACTTTCACAACACACAGCGCTGCAACAAATTTGCTGCGCTGCATTGCTGCTCTGCCTTGCATGAGAGGGAGAGAGCAGGACAGCGCCATATCTATTAAGACATGAATCGATTGTTCTCTTTCCTAGCCCCGGCACACAAACAGGCTGCCTAGTGCAATGCACGCACCTTTTGCACAATAGTTCAAAGGTACCTGCTTGATGTCTAGCTTAGGTTTTCTACTGGGAGGGTATCCTTTGAGTGCAAAATACTGTGCCTAGAAAATATTTAAAACTTTTGCCACATTGTACGTGTGCTGTAGAGTGCAGCACACAAGCAAGGCAGAAAAAATAGGAGAAATAAAAACATTTCTCTTTTTTAACCCTGCCCCGAAAAGGTGTTAGTTTTTTTGGCGCAAAGCCCTGTCTACTATTGTTAGTAGATAGCGTTTTGCATCAAAAACCATGGGTGGTTGCATGGGCATGCCCATTTACCACCCACTTTGCATGGCTTAACGCCGCTATGTAAATATCGTACACTTAGACGCAGGTATCTGCGTTAAAGGGGCTGGAATGGGTGTTGCTGTGGGTGTTCCACCCATTGCTTTTTGACGCTGCCCTGGATTTCCAAGGATGTGCAAATCTGAGGCAGCACCAAAAACTATCGCCACTGAATAGCAGGCGTTAGATTGGCGCAACGAAGAGAAATACTTTTATGTCTCCTTGTTTTTGCTCTTTCTATTTGTGCTGCACATAGAAGGAGCAAAGCGCCTTTAAAGATTATTTATGTGCAGGAAGGGGCACCTTCCTGCATATTACCATCCCTGCAACACAGACACCCTTGCACCATGGTGCAAGGGGGCCTGCGTTGCAGGGGTGATTCCTTGCAATGAAGGCACCCCTGCACCATGGCGCAAGGGTGTCTGTGTTGGCACTAGGCAGCTTTTTTTAGCGCCAGCGCAAGGGAAATTACAGAGGTGTAAATATGGCGTATCCCTGCATTTTTTAAATGACGCAGCACCTCACAGCTAAATTGCTTGCAACTCAGCGCCATTCCTTTGTAAATATACCCCAATGTGTGTTATGGTGGAACGCCCACAGCAACACCCATTGCACGCCCTTTTCACTCAGATACCTGCATCAAAGGGTATGATATTTACAAAGCAGCATTAAGCCACGCAAATTGGCTTAATGCCGCTTTGTAAATATGGAGCAGGGCACTGCGCCACTGGAGAGTCCTGAAAAGTGACACTCCGGTGGCGCAATGCCCTTGTAAATTTGCCCCATAGTGAGGGATGAGGCAAGAATGAATGTGTTCCTTGTAGGTGGACATTAAGGTAGGTGGGAATCAGTGGCGGCTGCTCGGGTTCCAAAGTGGTGAGGCAGCAGTGGGGGGGCACAAAAATAAGCACAGACAAACAGACAAAAAAAGAAAAAAATATATAAAACTTTACTTACCTGCCACTGTCGTCGCCACATTGCTCTTCTCCTGATCCTCGACTCCAGTGCTGGTGCACACTGCGCCGGCTCCCAGATGCCAATCCTGATGCTGCTCTCATGCTGGGAATGTTATTCCCAGCATGAGAGAAGCGATGGGATTGGTCTGTGCGGCCTGGTTTGCCGCCCAGACAGTGCCTGGGAGCCTGTGGTTTTTCTCCACCCGCTGTACAACACAGCCGAGTGGAGAAATGCTAAGTACGTATGACTCCTCCTCCCCACTGTTGTCATAGATTGCATGGCCCTGCCCCACCATATGATGCGGCTCTCTAGCAGCCTGCAGGTAAGAAGAAAAATAAAATGATAATAAAATTGGTTTATTATCATTTTATTTTTCATGTGTTTAAATCTGCTGCCACCTAGTGGGGCGACTCTCCTTTGCCATAACGGGGGAGACGCCCCTCGTGGGAATGTACATTTACATGGAAAGGCCTGGGTGAGTGAAGGGGTGGAATATGTGCAGTTCCATGGCAGAGGGCATGGTAGGAAGAAGAAGGGTTGGTGGTAGGAGGTGAGTGGATAAATGAATATAAGAGGTTGATTGGCTACCAGCCTTATTGAACAGTCAGCTGTCCCGGAATGGGTGCTGGAGGGAGAGAGAGATGTTGTAATTGAAGCTTGGGCCATGGTGTGGCTCTAGAGGGCTGTAATCTAGGCTCTGATTAATACATCTTCACCCAGATTTCTCACCTTATAAATTATCCTCCAGGATTCAGACTGACCTGGAAAACCTTTCCTCAGCAATGTCTCTCCAGCACCATCAGGCTGTGCTTTGTGGCTTCAGCTGAGACTTCATGCGATGAAATCGGAGTGTGTTAGGTGCCAACCGTCACGCTGGCATTGGTTTTTGTTTTTCCATGCCTCATCAACACGGATCCGAGCTGTCTTGGTATTATACTGACGAAATTCCTCATCATTTCCACAGTGACTAAGCCGACAAAAATATGAGGGTTTTAGCCCTGACGCAGATAGCAGGATTTATGCCTTGTCGCAGAATTAAAGTGCGCTTCAGACTAACCCGTCAGTGATTGACACCATGGGGCATATTCATGAGCCCCTTTGCATCGCTCTTGCACCAAGCGACCTGGTGCGAGAGCGACACCAATGAAAAATGAGATTTATGAAGTCACTCAAGCCCACCTTGCGTGGCCCTGCGTGGCTTCATGAATTTCGAGTAATGTAATGCAGCGCAAATCTCTGCGTTGCAATACTCTGTGCCAGTGCGGTGTTTCCATGGGTGTTGCGTGGGTCTACCTACTCAACATCCATAGATTTTGAAGCATTCCCAGATTTACAAGAACTTGTAAACTTGGGAATGCGCCAAACAGATACGCCTCCCCAGGAGAGGCATAACGTGGAGAAATGTGTCTATTTCTCCTCGTTTTTTCCTCTTTCTATGAGTGCTGTATGTAAGAAGACTCTCAGGATTGCTTTTGTGCAGGAAGGTGCCCCAATCCTGCATGGAACAGAGACACCCTTGCACTATGGTGGAAGGGGTGCCTGCATTGGCGTTAGGCAGCTCATTGTGCACCAGTGCAGGGGAAAGGACAGGGATGCACCTTTTTGCCTGAAATATGGCGCCTTCCTGCCTTTTCCCAGCGACACAGCGCAGCAAGGTGACCTGCTGCGCTGCGCCACTTTTTCATAAAAATGGCCCAATGCATCTGAGAACGGCTAGGACTCACAAACATTTCCACCTTTACAGCCAGCCTGACAAACCAGTAATTACTTTGGAGCAGACCCTAGCTAAGACCATGCTCAGGGCAGCGCTGTCCCCAGAAGCCCAAACCCTCACACACATATGCTGCTGGTGTGAGATGAGGGTCTTGACTGGATGGAATGTAAAACTGATGCAACAGGATTATCTGTACCAGTGAGGAACAGAAAGTGAAGATGTAAAAAGGAAAGGGCAAAGGGCAAAGGGATGTGAGAGGAGGAAATAGAGTCATTGAAGCAAAAGAACGGGCACAGAGCGAGAGGATAAGACAGCTGAGATTGGGTGATAGCCTGAAAGAGAAAGTGATAGGGTGGGAGAGAGGAAGAGTACAGAATGATGAGGTGTGAGAGATGAAGAGAACTCAGGATCAGCGAGAACAAAACAATGTAATAGGGTGAGAGAAGAAGGGAAGAGAGGGTGAGAGAGAGCAAAAGTGCTGAGTAACGGATGAGTGAGGAGAAGATTAAAGAATGATGAGGTGGAAGAATGGAACTGAGAGATAGGGTGAGAGTGAAGAAGAATGAGTGAAAGCATGAGAGAGTACAGACTGATTAGGTGAGAGACAAGGAGCAAGCAGGTGGGGAGATAGGAAAAGAACTGAGTGTAGGTGTAGGAATGAAGGAGAGCACAGAGTGATCAGAGAAATAAGGAGAGATAGGATAGAGATAGTGAGAGAGAGGAAGAGATCGACAAGAGAGAGAAAGTGTTCAGGTTGACAGCGTGAGAGGCAAGGAGCAAACTAACTAAGCGAGAGAGGAAAAGAACTGAGTGAAGGTGTAAGAGAAGTCCAAAGTTTTGGATACAAGGGAAGGAAGTCTACTGACCGCATGAGATAGAAGACAAGGTTTGAGAGATGGGTTGAGAAAGGATACAGAATGGTGGGATAAGAAAAGAAAACAAAGTGACATGGATGGTGAAAGAGAAATCGTTTTTAGTGAAATAGAGGATATCAAGCAACTAGAGAGAGAGAGACAGAGAGAGAGACAGAGAGGAAGAGAGAGCAATATGAGCAAAAATGGTAGTGTGTACAGAAGTAGAAATGGGCAGTGTTGGAATCAGAGAAAAGAGGGGTCAAAGTGTGCAGACAGTAGCAAGGCTTATAGAGTCAAATCAGTGAGAAGCACACACAGCTTGAGTGAAAGACAGAGGAGAGGGTGGACACTGGAGTAGGAAGAGAAAGGTCGAACAGGAAAATATATGCGACTTAGAGACAGGAAAAAGTGCGTAGAGATTAGAAGACGAGGAAATCTGAAGTGAAAGTGCGTTGAGTCTTAAGCTAAAAGAGCCATTTGTTTATGAGTGAAAGATAGATGTGTGTGTGAAGGTGATTGTACTTTGTTTAACTTTCTTTTGAATTGATGTATTTAATAAGTATTACAGATATACGTAAAATGTTTCTGACAGGGATATAACTATCATCAGTGCAGTAGGTGCAGTGGCACCATGGCCAGTGGTGTGAGGAGCCTTTTACACTTCAGTTTCCACCTGCCTTTTACTACCTAACCACAGGGGATAGAGGGCCCGTGGCACGCTTGCCGCATAACTGCAAGAAGGACAGAGACACATCCTGGATCTCCACCTTCTGAATTTGTTCATTATGCTGGAAAAGTTCAAGATGCCGTCTCTACGCCATTTTCTGCTGACCCCGAATGTAGGGCGACTAGTTGTGGTCCCTCAGTCTCCAGGACGCATACTTTCGCCCACAGACGTTAACTGAGGCTCATGGGACCCCAGCAGTATCTGTTCACAGTTCTGTCGCTCGAACTGATGACTACCCATGCATCTTTACAAAAGTGCTGGCAGTCGTGGCAGCTTCACAGGAATGGTTAGGAGCCCATATATTCCCATACTTGGACTACTGGCTAGCGAAAGCAGAAACCCCGGCGCTGGTCATGGAATACCTACAGCAGGCCATGACTCTCCTCCCCCACTTGGATTTTCCCAACAATGACAAAAAGTCTCACCTCTCTCTACTGTGGAGGCTAACCTTCATAGCGTACTAGACTCGTCCTCAGCTCTCCTCAGAGGATCACAGATATTCGGGAGGTGACTTTGAGGTTTCTGACTCAGACTTGAATCACAGTTCTGCGGGTCTTCCATCTGCATGATCTCATGCCCTGGTTCATTCTTTTGGTGTCACACGCCAGATGGTAGATGAGGGTGCTTCAGTGGGGCCTGAGTTGTCAGTGGCTCCAACATCAGGGCAGCCTTGTGGCTCCATCTTTGTTCATCCAGATCTGCGCTGGTGGATGGACTCCTCCAGTCTTTTGGTGGGTTGTTCCTTCAACCCTCTATAATCTCAAGCTACTGTGGTCATCGATGCCTCTTGGCTGGGCTGGCATGCCCATCTGGGTGACATGATGAAGTGATGTCTTTGGTCTACATCAGTGCAAACAAAAGGAGGGGGAGAGCCTATATAATACTCTAGAGCCTAGACTGCTCCAACATAAACCAAAAACATAAACATGGCTCTAGCAGGATGAATCCAATGACCAAGTAAGAGGAAGACTTATTATTTGTCGCCTCAGTGGTGTTGTGGACACCTTTAGAAATCAATCTTTATTGTTCCTATAATCTAAAACGAAATGGTGGCGTTGCTGGGCTGCAAGAAAAGAAAGCACCGTCAAGTAAAATTATTTTCTTGTCAAAAAACTTTTACTTATTCCAAACGGTATGCATATTTACAAAACTATATAAACGCAAAGTAATCTGGTTTGTGTGGATATCTAGGTGAACAGTGTATCTGCAATGATGGACAAAGGATCTTAATAGTAATGTCACAGGAATAGCCGTCTCCGGGTAAGAACGCAACCCACTATAAGACCTCTTAGTGCATTACACAATTGAATTGCATTGAACCATATTTCTAATATAGGTCTGTCAAAACATGTAAATTATATGCTTGATCTTTTTAACAGGCGTTGATCCTGGGTGATGCAAAATTAATTGGGCCGGGCTGGCTGTCGCATGAAAAGAAGCCACAGTAAATGTGTCGGCTTGAAATCCTGAAATGCTGCTGCTGTGGAAGTGTTTAGATCACAGCCGCGATCCTAAACTGGCGTGGACAAACTTCCTCCACCATGCGACAGCCAGCCCGGCACAGTTCTTTTTACGCCACGTCCAGGCACCCACTTCCCCCACGGCCAAGCAAGCAACCACGAGGGGTGTTTCCCACTTCCCCCGTGACCAAGCAAGCAACCATGATGGGGTGTTTCAATGGTGATGCATACATTGTATCTTTTGACCATCGCATAACCTGGTTTTCATTTGATAGTTTGCCCTATGAGGCACATTGTTTGGGTAACACCTGTTCTGCAAAGTCCTGAGGACGCAATAAAGAAAAGGGCCGAAACGCGTCAACCTGCATCACCCAGGATCAACCCCCGTTGAAAAGATCAAGCTTATAATTAAAATATTTTGACAGACCTATGCTAGAAATATGGTTCAATGCAATTCAATTGTGTAATGCACTAAGAGGTCTTGTAGTGGGTTGCGTTGTTACCTGGAGACAGCTATTTCTGTGACATTACTATCAAGGTCCTTTGTCCGTCATACACTGTTCACCTAGAAATCCACACTCTTATCAGATTACTTTGCATTTTTAAAATTTTGCAAATATGCATATCGTTTGGAATAAGTAAAAGTTTTTTGACAAGAAAATAATTTTACTTGCCGGTGCTTTCTTTTCCTGCAGTCCAGCAATGCCACCATTTTGTTTTAGATCATAGGAACAATAAAGATTGATTTCCTAAAGGTGTCCACAACCCCATTGATGAGACAAATAATAAGTCTTCCTCTTACTTGGTCATTGGATTCCTCCTGCTAGAGCCATGTTTATGTTTTTGGTCCCCATCAGAGCAGTGCCTGCAAATAAATGTGCTTGTGCTGCTGGTGGATCGCCTTGCCATGATGATATTTCTCCCTTAAATTTCAGGGAGCTTCATTCAAATTTTGTTGGGAGGTGATTTTTCTGTGGCAGTGCATACAGCAACAACAAATGTTTCTGGTAGCAGCTTTCATCTTGCTTGCTCCCTCAATGTGACGACAGATGCCATCATTTTTCTCTCACCTGACGACCACGATTGGGAATTATACCCTGTGGTGACGAGGATATCTTCTCCAGAAAAGGAAGTGGTCTAGGTTTGTGCCTGTTACTTCCTCTGAATGGTTCCTTTGGGGGGGGAGGGGGTGCATTCAGCTGGTCTCAGGGCCTGCTGTACGCATTTCCACAACTTTGCTTCTGTTAAAATTGATGTGGAAGAGGCACGAGGGTCGGGCACAGCTTATCCTAAATGCCCCAGATTGACTTAATATATACCAACATCATCACAACTAACAGCAGTGTCATGACTGAAGCGCTGGAGAGATATTGTTGAGGGAAAGTTTTTAGGAACAGTCTGTTGCTTGAAAGGATAATTCAGGTGATATGTATAACGGGTTAAGTAGCACAAATGACTACAGCATATATGAAGGCAGGTTACATTGTCTAAGCTTTGTGTGGTGATATACATATGTATCACCCATGGAAGAGGCGCATGGCTCAATCCTATCAGAGGGTAATGTTGTGGGTGGCATTGATTTGGGGTAGTGTATATTGTTTGGGGATTTTTCAGGGATAGTAAGCACTATATAAATTCACAATAAAACACACAATACCAAATATTCATAGACTTATCATTTCTACAATTTATTTCACAATTGTCACAGTAATATATCTCAAGGTGTCAGCATTACACATTTACTTCACAACATTGCTATTTCTTTTGCGATATTTTCAAATTTTACCATTAAAGAAACCATCAAAAATAAACCCTTAAAATCATACATACAGGTACAGTTTGAGCTGGACAATTTGACATGATGATTCGGTGCACAGGCCACATCCAAGTCAGCCATAGAAGAACATTTCAATCAATCAGGATTTATAAAGCGCGGCTAATCACCCTATAGGGTATCCACTCGCTTTAAATCACCAGCAGCCAACTTAACAACACTCAACAGTGAAACATCTGGCCAATTGGTTATACAACCATCTAGTGCACCAAAACTGATTGGCTGCAGCTCAAACTGGGTTTCGTTCTGCCATGGGCACAGAAACTGCACTAGTTTCAGTCTTGGATAATCTCAGAATGAGTCTATACAGTGAGCGTCCTCTTGTCTTATATTCATTGACCTATCCACAATTTTTTTTACAGTTGGTCATTCCATCTTAGTTCACCATCTGGCAGTTGTTGGGCTCAGAGAAACAGCTTAAGCATTGTTCTTCTCCGTTTTGACCGACCATAGCCAAGTTTTGATGATGGCTTCCTTTAGATCTAAAACTAACAAACTAAGCTGTTGAGTCCCCAGTGATAATTACTGTTCACAATTTTCTTCAATATTTATATGCTATGTCATCATATGTTGATTTGTATTGCACACTAATCGCCCACAAGGGTATCCAGGTGATTGAGCAGATGTCTAGGCATGTGGTACACGCTGCATTATTTGAAGGTCATCAGCTTTTTGCGAAACTCAAGTAGCGAGGAGGAGGCTCTGATGTGTTGTGGGAGGTTGTTTCATGTTTTGGGTGCTATGTAAGAGAAAGAGCTACCTCCTGTTCTGCTTTTGTGAATGTGGAGGTTAGGGGATGTGCCAGTGAGCCCTAGGCTGAGCGTAGGTATCTTGATGGGTTGTGAAACTGTATGCGGCTGTTGAGGTAAGCGGGTACCATGTTGTGTTCTGCTTTGTAGGTGTGCTTAAAGAGTTTGAATTTGCTGCGTTTGTGAATGGGGAGCCGTGGAGCTCCTGGAGGTGATGTGAGATGTAGGTTCGGGGTGGGAGGTTCAGTATGAGTCTTGGGGTGTGTTCTGGATGGTATCAAGTCTGTTCAGGAGTTGTTTGGAAATTTCAGTGTAAAGTGTGGTTCCATAGTGAAGTCTGTTTGTGATGAGTGCTTGCATGAAGGTTCATCTGGTGTTCTGTGGAAGCCACTTGAAGATATTTCGTAACATTCGTAGTATGTGGAAGCAAGCGGAGCTCACTGCGTTCACCTCTGCCGTCATGTCGAGCTTGTCATTTAGGATGATCCCCAGATTTCTGGTGTGGTCGGTGGGTGTCGGAACCAGTTCTGTAGGCCACCAGGTGTCGTCCCACAGGGAGGTCTTGTCTCCAAAGACCAGCACTTCAGTCTTGTCAGAGTTCAGTTTTAAGCAGTTAGTTCTCATCCATTTCACCACCAGATTCATGCAGTTGGTGAAGTAGGTCTTGTGGTGGGTGTGTTGACCGACAAGGAGAGGGTGAGTTGGGTGTCATCTGCGTAGAGGATGATGCTGAGGCCTTGAGATCTGATGATGTTAGCGAGCCATGTAGACGTTGAACACGGTTGGGCTGAGGTAATCTCTGGAAAACTCTGCATACCAGTATTTTTTACCTCAGATGTGAAGGGTGACAGTCTTTTTTTGGGTTCTTCTTGTGAGGAAGGAGCAGATCCAGTTGAGTGCAAGTCCTTGGATACCACACTCTTGGAGTCTTTTGTTGAAGACTGTGTCAAATGCCTCAGAGAGGTCGAGCAGGATGAGGGTGGCTATTTCTTCCCTGTCAAGAATGGTCCTGATATTGTCATTGGCTATGATGAGTGCGGTTTCTGTGCTGTGGTTCTTTCTGCAGCCTCATTATGTGTTCTCCAGTAGGTGGTGGATCTCAAGGTGGCTTGTGAGTTGTTTGTTGATGACTTTTACGATGACTTCTGCTGGGTAGGGAAGCAAGGAGATAGGCTGTAAGTTGACCAGTTAGCTTGGGTCGGCTAAAGGATCTTGAGGAAGGCTTTGACTGCGGCATGCTTCCAGGCTTCCTGGAAGGTGGCGGAGGTGGTAGACGTGTTCAGGATGTGGGTGAGTGCTGTGCTAAGTAGTGATGCGCCACGATTGAAGATATGGTGATGTTAAGGGTCCGATGGGGCCCCAGAGTGGATGGTCCACATGACTGAGGTGGTTTCATCACTGGTGAGGGTTTTCTTCTGGTCAGGGGGTTGTATTGATTGGTGATGGGCATGTTGGTGATGAGTTCGCTGGGATCTGGTTGGTGTACAAAGTTTCTGTAGATATTTGTGATTTTGCTGTGGAAGAAGTTAAATAGATCATCACAGAGCTCTTGCGAGGGGGTGATGCTGTTGGTGGAGGCCATTGGTGTGGAGAAATCTTTGATGATCGAGAACATTTCTTTGCTGTTGTTGGAGCTCCTTTCAATGCGTTCTGCTAGTGCTTTTTCTTGGATTCTCTTAATTGCTGGTGGTATTGTCTGAGTACCAAGGTGGTTCTGTCAGTATCTTCATGGCTTACACTCCACTTTATCTCTAGCTGTTTGCAGTGTCTTTTGCTGTCACAGAGGTCATTTGTGTACCAATTGGCTTCCTTGTTGGGTGTTCTCTGTTTGTTGAGCTTGATGGGTGCAAGGGAGTCTGCGCACTTCTTGATCCAGTTGTACACATCCGCATTGATGTCCTTTGGGTTGGGTAGGTCCGCGTGGAGGGATTTGAGCCATTCTGTTTCTGCGATTTTATTCCAGCTGCGTCTGGGTAGGGTGACATTGGTGGGTGAGTTGGTCTGAGGAGTGTTGCTCTGGAAGCGGATTAAGGAGTGGTTGTCCTTGTAAGTGGTGAGGTTGAGTTTAACTTGATGTTGTTTAACATGGTGAAAAGGGAGTCCAGTGTGTGTCCGGCAATGTGCGTGGTTTTTGTGACGAGCTGGGTTAGTCTGATGTTGTTTAGACTTTCTAGGAGTGTTGTGGAGGAAGCAGGAAAGGGGTTAAAGAGATGAGATGAGAAACGGCTGAAAAAAGCTAAAGCAAAATCAGAAAACTGGGTGAAAGAGATGAGATGGAAGACGGCTGAACAAAATTCACAAAGCAGAATACAGGTTGAAAGAGACGAGAAAAGAGAGAGAAGAAACAAGAGTGAGAGAGAGCGAGAGAAAGAGAAAGAGCTGGAGTAGATGAGGCGGAAGCTTTGAGGCAGTGAATCTGGGTCCAGAAAGGCCTTGGACTGGTCGTAAGGATGGCCAACAAGTAAGTAGGGAAGCTGGGGCCTTGTGCCTATTTAGCAATATTATTAAATCCTTCAGTTTTGATTCTATGTCCTATGTGGATGACAAATCGTCCTATGTCAGGCATCCAATAAACTCTTCAATCCAACCTCCTGGATGAGAAGAAACATGCTTAAGCTGAACACCAACAAAACCGAGGTGCTCATTTGTGGGCCAGATTATTTATGGAATGCTATTTATTGGCTCAGTAAATTATGAACTCTCTCACCAGGATGGGCAAACATCTTGGGGGGGTTCCTACTGGATAAGGAACTTTTAACCGAAGCACAAGTACATTTTATAGTGTCCGAATGTTTTCATCAATTGAAACTTTGCATCCCTCTAGAACCCACAGAAGCTCTGGTGACTGGTATTTTTATTTCTAGGCTAGCTTATGCCAATGCCTCTTATTTGTTCTTACTCGCTTAATCTATTGCTGGACTGGATTCGACTCAGATCATGGCCTTGAGGCTGGTTTCTGGTCTGCATAAATTTGAACATGTCACAGAGGCCCAACGTAATTTGCATTGGATGCCAGTAGAACAAAGGGGCATATGTACAAGGAAATGGCACAGCCTGGCGCTGCAGCAAATTTTGCAGCGCCGTGCTTCATCATTTCAAAAATGCATGGATGTGCCGTATTTACAAGAATACGACGCACCCCTGTGTTTTCTCAAGTGCTGGTGCTAAAAATAGCTGCTTAGCACCAACACAGACACCCTTGCACCATAGTGCAAGGGTGCTTGTGTTGCAGGAATGATTGTTTATCTGCAGGGAGGTGTCTCTTCCTGCACATAAACAATCAATAATGGTGGATTTGTAACTTCTATGTGTGCTGCATTCTGCTGCACACATAAAAGTAGCAAATCACCATTATTTAAAGATTGTGGTGGTTTGCTCTTTCTATGTGTACTGCAGAATGCACACACATAGAAAAAGAAAAATGCACACACATAGAAAAAGCAAAAACAAGGAGAAATAAAAGTATTTCTCTTGTTGCGCCAATCTAACGCCTGCTTTTGCATGACGTTCGTTTTTGGTGCAGCCTCAGATTTATAGATCCTTGTAAATCTGGGGCAGGGTCCGAAAGCAATGGGTGTTGTGGTGGAACACCCACAGCCACACCCGTTGCACGCCCCTTTCGTGCAGATACCTGTGTGAAAGGGTACGATATTTACAAAGCAGCGTTAAGCATTGCAAAGTGGCTTAACGCCGCTTTGTAAGTATGGTGCAGGACATTGCGCCACCGGAGCATCCTGAAAGGTAACGCTCCTGTGGCGCAATGCCCTTGTAAATATGCCCCATTGCTTTCCAGGGCAAAACTTGTTTAGTGCTGGAAAGGTGCCTGAAAGTAATGCAGTGAACCGCAAAGCACTGGTTTGCATTACTTTACGTCAATCGGGCATTGCAGTGGCGCTATCCCTTTGTACATATTCCCCAAAGAGTTTTGTTCAAACCTTTGTGCCTGGTCCATAGAGCCTTATGCGGCATCACGCTGCTACAATCCAGGCCAGAATTACTACATACCTCCTGACTCACCCTGTCTACATTCAGTGTTTCAGGTAAAAGCACTAGTTCCCTGCTTTAGACAATCTCGATTAGGAGGCAAGTCATTCTCTGTTCTCGCTTCTAAAGTCTGGAATCAACTCGCCCTGACTCTACATATTATTTCAGATCATATCGCAAAAAATTGAAAACTGTTTTTCCTTAGATTATATAATTCCTTTCTGTAATTTATCAACTCAATTGAGTTGTTTCTTTTTTCTCTGTCCTTCCTCTCCCATTAGCTTAATTTATGCTAAAATGCTTATAAATATTTTATGCATTTATTAATTCATTCTAGTAACCTATTGACGCTGCCACGCGTACCACAACCATGTAAAAACGCAGACACAACATGCATCCCTCTTCCCTACATACCTGCATAGGTCGACGAGAACTCACATGACAAGCCTCATTGTGGAGATTTCTGGGGTGCTGATAACCTATCAGGAAAGGTTTGGCGTATTTCATCTAAATAGACATGTATCATCTCTTAACAACTCTCACACTTTGACATAAATTGCTCAAATGTTTAGTGCTTCATTTATATCATTCCAATATTTGGTATGGTTTCCTTGTCTTTACAGGAGTAATAATTCAATGGCAGAGACCTTGTTCTTTCATTATAAATGTCTTTCTTATGTGCAAAGCGAAACCCTACATTCAGTGGCGTAGCTAGATATATTGCCGCCCAGGGCGGCCCCTGGGTGTGCCGTCCGGTGCAGGTAAGAGTGGGGGAGGGTGGGTGTCGGGGGAGGTGGCCGACAGACGACTTGTTGGGGGGGGTAGTTGGCGGTCGGCAGACAAATTGTTCTGGGGGAGGGTGTTAATCGACAGATGACTTGCTCAACTCTGCAGCCCCCAAAAAGAGTGCCGCCTGGGGCGGAGCGCCTCCCTGCCCCCCAGCTACGCCCCTGATTTTGTTGTATGAGCCTTTGATGGAGCATGGACCAATTCTATAAGTGGTTTCCGTGTTTACTCTTAACTACTAGGCTTTTCACCAGACTTTAGAACATGGCTGACATGAGGTACTCTGATAGAGTGGACTTCATGCAGCATAGCTGCTATTCCTGCTCCCAATGATTTCTTAGTTGATTACTCAGGGAATGTTTTAATTTAATTGTTTTCTGTGTTAAAAGGTGCAGAAAACTATAACAGAAAGTACAATAAAACAAAGTAAAAAACATATTACTTTGATTATCTGGGGTCGTTTTCTCCTAGAGGATTCTCTTAAATCACAAATTGATATCCCTACCAGCTACAGCTACCTAGGCTGAAGTCCAGCATGCACTCTGCAATGATCCACATAAAAATTAAAAAAGATAGTAAACGAAAAAGCAAATCAAGGACATGGAAATCCATTTATGACGCACCGAGATCAGATGGGAATGAGTAAATTCTGTCCATATGTTCTTAGTTTTTTCCAAGAACAAATATGTTCTTCAAAATATTTGGCTTATTTTCCTGCATGATTTTCAAGTGAAAATGACACCAAGATTGAAACCATGGGCCAGATTGACTAATTTTTAAGTAACACAACACGGCAAGGGAACATGCTGCACTGCGTTGCTCGTAACACTTCACTTCTGCTCTCTCCTTGGGCTGGCACACTGCGTGCTGCCTAGCACCTATGCAGACACCCTTGCGCCATGGTACAAGGGTGCCTGTGTTACAGGCAGGATTGTTTTTGTGCAGGAAGGAATACCTAATCCTAAGAGGCAATTTCTGCTTGCTACGTGTGATGCGGAATGCATCACATATAGAAAGAGAAAGTAACAAGGAGAAATACAAATATTTTTATTCTTTGACCATCCACAGGTGCATCATTTTGGTGCAGTCCCAGGTTTACTGATTTTAGTAAACCTGGGATTGGTCAGATGTCATGGGTGGATGCATGGGAACGCCCATGCTCCAACCCATGGATTACCGACCATTACAAAATGTAACACAAGGCAGTGCTAGCTGCCGTGTTGCATTACATTTCTTTACAAAGTCAAGCAAGGCGGCACAAATTGCTCCTTGCGTAGCTCAGTAAATATCACTTAAGGACGTGTTGCCTGGCGTCCACTTGCGTGACGCACGGACAACACAAGTCCTTAGTAAATCTGGGCCTACGTCTTTAAAGCAGAAAGGAGCTGAAAGTAGATGCAGAAATTGTGTTACGAGGAGTGTGGGCTTTCGTTACCAGACTTTGAAAGTTATGATTTGGCAACTCATTACCAATATGTGACGGTTAGGAATTAGGTAGGGTTCAAAAGGCATGAGAGACCCTTGGAGAAAATGTCCCTTGGATAAAATGCTGTATAACTTGCTGCCATCAACACCTCCCTCCTAGGGGTGTATGAATGCGCTATAGAAATACATGGAATTTCTATAGTTGAAACCTAGCCCAAAGGCAGCGGAGCACTGTACAGGATCAAAGACAAGCATCAAGTCAATGAGTGATAGGAGTGGCAGCTGGGTTGTGGACGGTTAATACATTGTGATGTAGTGTTCATTAAAGAGGTGAGTCTTCAACTCTTTCCTACATTGGAGCAGTGATGGGGCGGTTCATGGTTGATACGGGAATGCCGGTCTTGGGTGCATAGATGGAAAAGGCCTGCTGCATTGTTTTTTTCCTTTTGAACATTTCTTAGTCTGCAGTCTCGTGGTGTCCTGGATGCAGGTGTTCCGAGGACCACCAGAGATGGAGAGTTTGCCCACAAGATAAGAAGGACTGTATTGCTTAAGGCCAGGAAAGAGTAGTGACGCAGCATGTAGAATTCCCCGAAGTGGTCCCAATGTCGAGTCTGGGAGGCCATGGAGGAGGGCTTTACCACCATCCAGATGCAAAAGTATGAGGGCTCGAACAGACGTTCTAAAGATGCTTGAGCCTGGTTTGCACTGTTTCTTGTGTGTTGTTCTTGGCAAATGACAGGAATTCTTTCTTGGTTCGGTTGAGAATCAGGTAGGCCCTGGATGTCTAGGTCTGGATGAGGTGGAGGTAGTGTGTGAGGCATTGACTTTCTAAAGCAGAGAAGACTTAAAGCAGATCTGTGTATCATCAGCATATTGGTGAATCTTCATGCTGTTATCTGTAGGTAACACCTCAAGGGTCTCCCTGTGGAGGTTGAAGAGGGCAGGGGCCGTATGGAACTCTGGGGGACCCCACACATGATAGGGATCTTGTGGCACCTGGAGGCGCCCATGTGAACAAACTGGTGTCAGCTAGAAAGGTAGGAGGTTAACCAGTGAAGGACATTGCCTCTGAACCCATTCGAGACTCCAGGGTGTGGATGTGGGTGGGACAGTCGACCGTGTCAAATTCAACTAGGAGGCCCAGCAGGCATGGGTCATCTTCATCTGTAAACAGCAGTGCATCATCCACAATGTGTAAGGTAGCAGTCTCCATGCTGCAGCGTGATCTGAAGTCAGATTGCAATGCAATGGATGGTTAGCATTAATGTGATCTTGAAGTTTAGCGTAGGCTGCATTTTCAATGTTCTTGACATTGGATGGTAGGTGAGTGATGGACCTGTGTTTAATGAGTGTCATCATGGTCTAGTGTAGGTTTCCTTAAGAGTGGGGAGATCTGACCTGTTATGGAAGATTTTGGGAAGATGCTGTTAGTGAGGGAGGACAATAGTGATGAGAGAGCTTCCCCAGAGCTTTGATGAATGACAAGGGTGAGACATCATCTTCATAGGAAGTGGCGTTGGTGGATGTGAGTATGTTGGTGAGATCTGCGAGAGATAGGGCTTTGAAGGAGGATCATTTCTGGATTATATGCGAAGGGGTGGGCGTATGATGAGAAGCACGCTGCCCTGTCGGCCATGTAATGAGCGTCGCTTGCCCTGCATGCTCCTGCTCAACACAGAAACCGTCACTGGAGGGCATGGAATTAGATGCGGGGAAAGCATGGGCTGGGCTGCTACTAGCGGTAGTATGCACATGCGTGAGATCACCTGAACCATGAGAATTCTGTTTTTTCAATAAAGGAGAAACCTGCGTGTGTAACAGTCTTGGTACAGAAGCAGCATCAGCTACATCTAATGACTATTCATGAAACCAGACAAACCTCAGTGATGAAACAGTTGCTTAAGAGTGGTCTATCTGGAGAACACATTAGTATGAGGCAGAGAAGACCTTCCGTTTGTTACTGATGATGAACTCTGGATATCAATTTCACATGGGAAAAGGAAACAGTGTGAAGCTAAATTAAGTACAGATGAATAGGGCTACCTTGCACTACATAAAGATTGGAAGAAGGTACTAATGCACAGGTACACTTGATGTCTCAGCTCATGGAAGATCAGCCAATTGGATGAGCTAGGGAGACAGTCTCCTTTCCCCAACTTGCAGAGTCAAGGTGCAAAAATGTCAGTACAAACAGGGTACTGGGAGTTGTCGGGAGCATTGGCTGGCAACGTTGAACCAGTGCTCACCGCCATATGTTAGGGGCTGAACACTTGTTACACAAAATAATCTACAGGCAGAAGACCTTGAAGGAGTAGAGTCATGTTCTGAACCTGTTTAGTTGGGCACAAGGGATATCTTCATTCATGCACTTGGTGTCAGTCATGAGCCTATCTATCCATCGCTGGTTGTAACGTAAGAATGGTGTGGTCCCGCCTGAATGAAATGATTTCAATTCCTCAATCACAGACCTTTCGATTTCACCCTCAGAATGTTTCTTGTCTGAGAAATGCACAGCAAGTTTTGTATTGTGCTTTTTACACCTTATAGTGTTTCATCCAGAAAAACTGGATTCAGTGTATGATCCTAGGGTTGTAAAAGACAAGACACACTACCTGTCTTTGATGTGTGTTTTCTACCTCGTACTCTTTGTGCTTGCAGCCAGAAAAAGCATGTCAGTAGCTTCATGGAGTTGAGTGTTACTGACATGCTTAGGGTGCAGGACCAAGAGGACTTATGGATGACAGTGAGGCCGTCTCCTTTCTTATATGCACAGTCCATATTATAGCTGCTGTTGCCTATGGGTACAGAACATATAGGATGTGTGAGGATCTCAGGCTAAACCATGATTCTGTGATGAAGAGGGCATAAAGCTTGTAATTAGTGAAGAGGTCTGTGATGTCTGGTGCGTGGAGTCCTGCATAACAAGCAATAAGGGGGATGAGTTGGAATGACTGTAGTTTGAGGGTTTGTGGTAGTTAGTTGTTTGTGTATGATATTATGTCTATGTTTTGTGAGAATGCTATATGAGTGTGTCATCTAGGTCTTGGAGTGAATGTGGGGATTGGTAGTAGATGTTAAAAGTAAGCCAGATGTTTTTTGGGGCTTCATGCATAACAGAATTATAAATGGATAAAAAGGGAATGGCAGGGATGTTTTTCAATTTGGAGTTCTGAGTGACATCATAGACAACTCAAGCTTCACCGCAAATATTTAACATCACTCATAACCTATCAGTGAAGGTCCCCCCGTTCACAGTTACCCATCTATAATTCTATATTCACTGAAAGAAACAAAGGTTAAAGTGACGTTATAGTTAAGACTTGTAATAATTTTAAAGCTAACATTTAAAAATCGAAAAAACGCTGGAGTTCACCAGTTATACTTTAATGACCTATATATAACTTACAACCCCACCGTGCACTGCTCATGACCTCACATATTATTTCACGCATTGCATGTTAAATGACATCATTGATGACATCACTGATGCCATCTCCAATGACATTACCAGCGATACCCTGAGACTGTCAAGTTTCACTTGTTGATGTATGCATGGTCTCGCAGTACCTCAGCTCCCACAAGAGTACTGCAGTACCACTTGCGGGCCTCACTGGAGTCTGCAGGACTACCACAGAACCCGAAGCACGATTTTATTTTATTTTGGTCCCAGGGAGTTGAAGATCAGGCCAAGGGTCGGGGTGCCCCTACCCTGCCTCCTTGTATTTTATTTTTTTAATAACTTAAGACATGTGGACTGAGTCCACGTGCCGTGAAACGGTAGATGCAACATTTCTGTTCATGTTGTGGCCAGCCAATCAGATTGCTCGATCCTGCAGGACTGGTACTGGTCTCATGGAATCAAAGGGTGTGACGGGGGAAAAATGCTTTATTTTTTAAATCTGCAACTGTCCAGATGACACCATATGTTGAACCAGGAGTGACCCGTGCAGGTAAGAGCAGTGGGGCAGGGTGGGGGAGTCGACAGACGACGATGAGGGAAAATAAAATTTAAAAAGAAAACCACTTACCTTGCGAGTTGGCGATGCGACGAGCGCAAGGTGAGTGGTTTTCTTTTTTTTTTTGGTTTGTTTTTCCTCGTCATAGCCTGTCGACTCCCCTGCCCCACCGCTCTTACGAGCACGGGCCACTCCTGTGTTGAACCTTAACTTCTCAAAAATGGCTGAACAGATTTACACCAAATCACAAATAGCACACTTTCTGAATATAGATTAAGCTTTTGCCGAATTTGATGTAATTCTGTTCACCCACTTTTTCTATATCACTTCCCTAAATTCATATGGGAATTTACATGGGAAGCACATGTTTTGAGATCCCCCTTTTTCTTGTTCTCAACTTGACTGATCACCTAAAAACATTCCATGAAGGAACTGAGGTGGATGAACATTTTTAAGAAGGTTTCTTGAAGATTTGTCAAAATGTGCCAAAGTTATTACTATAACAAAAACCGTTCTTCTATGGAAAGTGGGACCCAACGTATAGCTACACAATAGCGACTGTGTAATATACTGAGAAGTCTCTGGATTTGTTATCAAATGGTGAATGTAGGTCAGAACTGAACTCATTATCAGTAAATAGTATAGCTGAATAACAAAACAATTTGGCCACCTAACTTCAAATTATGTGTGCAAAAATTGATTTTGATTTTGTGTCCAAAACTGTACATTGACTGCAAATTTCAATTAATAATTCAGAAAATCTAAAATCTGTTAGCATGGTGAATTGTCTGTAGTAGGCTTAGTGGGGACTCCAAGGGCATTTCCAGAGATTCTACTGTAAGTTTGTCATTAAAAATGCTAGAATAGACATGAAGGGGCATGTTTGTGGGTATTCACGCACATTTTGTGTGCCCACTTCCCACCTGTGTTTTTAGTGTGGGAAGTGTATGCTGCACTCCTACCATGAACAGTTGGGAAGAGTAAATATAGAGCTCTAGGAGTACATGTGGGAATCTTCAATTTGTAGATTTCCATGTATGCTCCTCGGAATGTTTGTAAATCACCTACAACTTGTAAATATATGCAAATCGTAGGAGGAAAACTGCAATGCAAAGACTCCCTACTCCTGTGCACGGCCGGCTCGAGGGTGGTGCGACAGGTGCCACCGCACCGGGTGCTGACTTCAGGTGGCACCGAGTTTGCAAGTTTATTTTGGTATTAAAAGCACCTGCTGCCGCGTTCGTTGCCTCCAGCAATTTATAGGCAACAATAAAAATGTCGAGCTAACTCCTGTGATTAATGTCCTTCCTGAAGAGAGATCGGAGTTTTGTCTAGTTGAGGTTTTGACTGATAATAAAATAGCATAGAGGGTTAATATGCCTGCTGCATTGAACGTGTACTATGCCGACCACAAAGTGCATATAATGTAAATAGGTCAGTGGGTTACTGCTTTTCTAAGAAAAATAATTTTGTTACTTGCAGTTTATGTTAAAATCCTAATATAGGGCATCATTACGATGGCGGGCGGACAAAGTCCGCCCGCCACCGCAACGGCAAACGGGTCCCCCCGCAAGAGGTGCGGCGGTCCCGCCATGTCAATTAGGATGCCACCGCCACGGTGGCGGTGGCATCCCGCATCATTTACATTGCGGCGGGCGGTGCTGTGAGCAGCACCCGCCGCAATGTAAAAAAAGCATGTTGCGCATTGGCATGCACAACGTGACAGGCACCGTGCGGTGCCTGCCACCCTGTGCGTAGCCAATGTAGGGGGTACCATAGGTACCCCCAAGTGCACCCACCCTCTCTGGGGCCCGCAACGGGCCCCCATTACCAAAGATCGTATGCCTTTCCATGGCGGCAACGCCGCCATGGAAAGGCAGATCATCTAGCTGCATCGCAACAGGGATGGCGGTGTCTTGCAGACACCGCCACCATATTGCGCCCGTTCCGCCCGGTCGACGAGTCGACCGGCGGAAAAGCGGCAGACGGTCTTCCCGTCCGCCGCAGACCCCCCAGCCATCCTAATATGGCGGGGGGTCATTCAGGCATGGATGGCGGGCGGATCGCCCCCACCGGGCCGGCGGTGGCTACCGCCGGCCCGGCGGGGGCGATCCGCCCACCATCCTAATAGGCCCCTTAGAACGGTAAATTATTAACTGTCATCAAAGAACTGCATGCACAATGCAAAGTATAGATTAGAGCATAGATTAATGTTGCAAAGAGGGTTCATTTGGCTAGATATCAATTCTTATTATTAATGAGAGCCCCCAACTATGGGGTTCCGTTTTCAATTCTGAGTTTGTGCTTCTCCAGACCAAGTACTCCTAAACTATGCTCCCTACCAGCATGGATGACATGTCACTCTTACACCTTGTAGTCAACTGGCTTATGTAACATTTCCTATATGATGATATACACACGTATGATTGATTGCCTCTGTAATGTGTGATTGATGCAAAGTTCTCTAACACCCTACACTGGTAAGATCGACACTATATAACTAATTAAATGCATCTGAAAGAGATGGAGAGTGGTTATGGAGACTTGAGGGGCACTGTTGAAAGGTGGTGGTGAGGGAATCCGTGGTGAAAGTGTCACCATCTCCACCATAGATTGGGGGGGGGCACCAACAAACATTGTTGCACCGGGGGCAACCAGCGCTAAAGCCGGCCCTGCTCCTATGGACCTTTTTGTGAATTGGCCCCACCTTGAACTCCCTCCAGGTGAGACTTAAGCGAGCCGAAGCAGCCTTCCATAAAACTATTAATATGAATATTAATATGTATTCGCTCAAGCGTGTAACCAGTATTCTGGACTTCTCTACTGGGACAGAAAGATGCAGTCACTAGCTACGTGCTGGGCTTGCTCCTGACCTAGACAGATTCTCTAAAATTGAAATGCTGAATATTTTCAAAATGACATGTTTGTAATACGTGATATGTGACATGTGACAGCTGAATGTGCTAAGCAGGAAAGTACTAACAACATTTAAATATAACTAGTCTTACACCTACACTAACCACTTAAGGATGGGTAACATATTGGACCTTGAAGGCACGGGGTGTAGGCTCCACCCTTCACTCATGTGCTTTTCACAGGCGCATAATGCCAACTCTAAATGCCATCGCCTACGTTTGCAACCATTTTGTGTGGTAGAGGTGCGTCTACTCCTTCTATGTGCACACTTATGGCTGATTAAATTATCTGCCCTCTATGTTTTGTGCCCCTAATGGCATTACCCACATTTGTGCGCCTAATGACATTAGCGACCCGGGCGTGGCGCTTTGCTAAAATGCTCATTTATTCTGGGAGGGAACAATTAGTAATATGAAAATTTAATTTCCTATGCATGCTTGCTTTTCTGTGCATTAGTGACTGATCATTGACTTGCAAAGAAATAAAAACATGAGCCGAAGACGAGACAACCTAATCAAGTGGAAAGGTAATTAGAAACCGTTATTATGAGGCCTAATGTGGCACATTTTGTGATAGTATTACTTCATTATTTTGTCATTTTTACACTTGTTAACCCTGTCTGGACATTGGTTGCACCTCATTAGTGCCAGTTCAACACCCAAATATAGCAAAAAGCAAGAGAAAGATGACCAGTCACCTTTGCAGTGGGCCTTCTACTGCGTCGCAACACGTGTCGCTGCATGTTGAGTAACTTTTGAACTGTTTGAGCAGGAAACAATTTTTTGGGGTTCAAATCTGCAAATTATGCAGCAGATGATAAATTATGTGGCAAATGAAGTAAATCGTAAATGATGCAGAAAATGCTGTGGCCGCACAAACTTGCCTTGAAGTTGTGGTAGTAGATACTGTTGATGCAATATTTTTGTAGTTTGATTTTTCGACTGTGATATCCCTGAGAAGCTCTCTTCCCCACTCGTTTGTCCTCCCTCTACCTCCAAAATTGAACCTGCACTGCTTTCTTTATTTCCCCGCTCGCACCATCTCTCAGCCTCATTTTTTCCTATACCTGATCTGCACTTTGTTTCAAATTAGAAACCTTAACATGCGGGCAACTAACAATAATTTCTGCCCACATTCAAATTGGCTACAGCAACTGCAACATCCCCATGACAGCTATTGTAGAAAGCTGGCTCTTAACATGATATATCAAAATGCGATATATCATGTAAAGAGTCCAGGGGTTCTCCATTAGTGGACAGGGGTTTGCTATGGCAATCCCAAAGTGCTCTGTTAGGGGGTAGTGTAATCGAGCAACCGTAGCCTTAACACAGAGGAGTGCAAGACATCTGAAAATGCACACAATGGTCAATAAATGAGACACACGACTCAAGAAGAAGATCCACACCAATTTATAAAAATAGCAACTATCCATATATATGTTTAGGCAACAGAAGAAAATCATTCAGGTAAGTACGCTTTAAATATGACAGTTCAAAAAGTCAAGACAGTGCAATTTCTGAGTTCTGCAATGTTAACCTATGGGAGGAAAACCATATGAGGTTTATCAGTTCTTGTCAGTGGCTTACAGGACCCTTCTCCAGGGGTTAAGGTGAATGGTGGGCAAGGTCCAAGGCAGCACCCGTGGAACACCACCAGCAGCACTAAGGCAGCCGGGTGCAGAGGTGTAAAAAAGCTTCGGGTGCCCAATGTTATCCTATGGAGAACAGTTGTGGTAGTAAGAGGCTGCAGGAGGGGACTGAGAGACCAGTCCGATGAAACCAATGAGTGGCTTCAGTTCTTGCGATTTTAGGGGACGTGGAGACATCTTTGGTCCTTTGCTCCTCGGGATGGGGTGTCCGGGTGCAGAGGGGTGTCGTGTTTCTCCATCTGCAACACTCGCGGTTGAGGGAGGCTGCCAACAGATGCTGAGGAGTCACTCCACAGTGGGCTTGGTACTTAGAGGGTTTGGGGACCACGCTGATACCATTGGCCCACTTGGATAAGGGCTGGGAGGGCTTGGGTGCAGTGGTGCTTGATGACGTCTGGTTTTGGCGAGCCGGAGTCCTCTTGTTCCTTCTTTTGCTGTCTGTAGTATGTGGGGGACAGTTCCGCTGTCTCTCGGGAGGTCTTGGTTCCTGGAAGAAGGCTGGCAGGCTTCCCGGGTTTTGGGACTCAGCAGCTGCAGGACAAGTCTACTTTTGGTGCAAAAGGCGAAGTCAGGAGGCAGGCCGGTAGGGTTGGCACCAAGTCAGGTGCTGGGTCTGCTGTTCTTGCTTTGCGACTCTTCTTGTCCATCTTCTTTCTTCAGGTTGTCAGGATCTGCTCTTCTGGTGCCAGGGACTCCCCTAAATACTGAATTTAGGGGTGTTAGGGGAGTGTAGGGTAGTAGCCAATGGGCTACTGACCATTGGGGTCACTACGCCCCCTATATGACTTCTTCCTGTTAGACATGGGCATAACCCTGTCCCAGAATTCCTAAGTATGCCATCACAAAGATGGCTACTGCTATAAAATGATGTCCACCTTGGTTTAGCCCACCTTAGGGGTGGTATTAGCCTCGAGGTGGCACACCTACCTGACTAGCTAATTTTCCCACCAGTCTAGGTTCAAAGGGGGTCGGCTTCCTCTCCTATGAGGGGAGCCAGATCCGCATTTCAAAGGCGGCAGCTCTTTGAAGCGTGCCGGCCTAGGAAGGCTAATCAGCAGGTCATCCTTTGGGAGGGGGTGTTACACCATCTTCCCGGACAGGCTTTTGTTCTAGGTCTCCTGAGAGCAGAGGCTCTCGCCCTAGGAGGTCAGAACAGTGTCTCAGGTGGCAGGCTAGCAGAAACCAGTCAGTGAGTACACCAGAGGCTGGTCGGTTTTTAGGGGGCACCTCTAAAGTACCCTCTAGGTGCATGTATTGGTAAATCCAAGACAGGAATCAGTGTGGGTTTATCAATATGAGATGTTTGATACCAAACATCCTCTTCTCCAGTGAAGCCATCATGTAGCTGGGGAACTCGTCTTCACCAGTGTCCAGCACATGTTCTAAAATGGCTTCTCTGTTCGCTTGCACTGGCAGTAATAGGACTGACTGTCATGATCATCCAACGGAGGCTGGGGGTGAAGGGGTTAGCAGCACCTACACCTAGGGCCTTTCTACCCTTTCTGTATGATGGCATGACTGGAGAGAGACTGGTGCCGACGAACCTGAGTAATGGGTGCCTATTAGGTGACTACGAATCCCAGAAACCTTTGGGATACAGGGCGGGAAGGAAAATCAGGCATAGCCCTAGTTTCCGTCATCTATAAAGCCCCTCCCCTTCCTAAGGTCGGGGCTTGACAATTTTTGCACTTCCCGGTTGGAGTTCCTGCTATCTTGTAGATTGTTTACCTGCTGTTCCGGATGGTTTCCATTGCGGCGCGGGGAGTTGACACACGGTGATTGGCAAAGTTGAGCCAGCTGTTCTTGACGTCATCTTCTCTACAGATCCGTCAGCTCGACGTTCCTGAGGTATTGTACAAGCCTGGAGACAGGGGAGAAGCGAAGGATCGCTCCCCCCCGCATTCATGACCTACTATTGGCGCCCCGCTATGCTGTGAGTTCTAACAGCGTACTAGCGTGGGTATTTCTGTACGGGGGTTACTTTTATGGCTCTTCTCTCGTACTCGCTTCGCTGTGTTCCTGAACAGCGAACGAGTTTTCAAATCGCGCTGTGCTTCCCAGCAGTGCATTCTGTTGGATTGCTTCTTGGTCTCTAGCTCAGCACCGGCTCCTGATCATTAGAGACTGAGTTTGCGACTATAAGGGATTTCGAGACTTTGGCTATGTCATAACATTCCCTGGATGTCGCTGCAGAGTACAGGGGCCATGACATTGTTTTTCCTTACATTGATTTTCCTTTTGCTGAAAAAGAATAACCCACAGAACTCTGATTACTATTGTCTCTCTGGTTAATGAAGGTCTCTCCAGCAGAAACAGGGTATTGTTTCAGTCAGGATGAGTTCGTATTGCTGCTTAATTGTTTGTGAGTATGCATAGTAGTCCTGTACTTCTTAGTATGTTTAGTATGTATGTTATCAACCGTACTATACCTCACATGTCTCTCTTCTTTTTTACATACAGTACTTTCCTGTTGGGTGGCTTCTGAAGATATACCTATACACTTGACCAGAGATAGGTACAAGAAGACACCGGCCAGTGCAGCATCGTTTATTATTTTATCCACTTCCCTTTTTCCCCAGAGTGTTCCCTCTCAGAGCAGTGTGATAAGTACTCTGTGGGGGTTTACACTGAGGGGAGTAGGGGGGCTTTCTTCGGACCATCGTCCCCGCTGGTTGACTTCAGAAGGTCAGTGGCATATTACTGTTTGGCATCCCTGACACTGACCAGCAAAGGGGCATATCTGCTCATGCAGGTATGCCCTCACATGTAATACCAAGCACCCTGCCTTAAGGCTGTAAGGCCTGCTGTAGGGGTGACTTACAAGTACCACATGCAGTGTTAGGGAGCCTGGCACACAGGGATGTGTGTCAAGTTGTGTCTTCAGTTTTGTCTGCATCAAAACATGCAGCCTGCAATAGCAGCTCTGCATGAGTTTGGTGAGGGGTTCCTTAGGGTGGCACAATTTGTCCTGCAGCCCTTGGGGGACCCGCTTTAGTACCTCAGGCCCTAGGTACCAGAGGTACCATTTACTAGAGACTTATAGAGATTACTAAAGGTGTTGCCAATTGGGGGAACAATTGTACAGTTTTGGGAAAGAACACTTGTACTGAGGACCTGGTTAGCAGGAACGCAGTACTCTTCAGCCAAAGTTGCATCAAATACCAGGCAAAAAGTGGGGGGATACTGCAACAAGAAGCCAGCTCCCTACAGACACTAATAAACACATTTAATTGGGAGTGTTTTTTTATGCTTGGGCCATAGTGGTGGTGGAGGAATGTTTAGAGGGGTCTACTGGGGTCAGTTGAGATGTTGTAGAGTTAACTAAAATAAGGGATTGTAATCAGGACTAGAAATGCCTTGCTTAACCCTCTCTCTATGCACACAGAAGCGCCCGTTGGTTCTCTTTTGAAGGACTTCAATAATGCATAGTACTAAACCACCCTAATGCTCAGACTACGAGCCTTGATGGTTGAAATATTCAGCCTGGGAAGCTATCCCTCATAATCCCTAACCATGCCACTCCTACTGCAAGTCACCTAAACATGCCACAGCACCATGTGTGGAGCACATTCCCTGGGAATCTGACATATCACCAAAACACCACTCATAGGCTGCACCTCAATCAGCACCCTTCAACGACCATTCTTGCATGCTCGACCAACCAGAAAGAGCTTTTGGGCCCAGTCAAGGTGCAGGAAAACACTATAGAATTGGTGCAATACAATGCAATAAAAGGTCACTTTCTTTATGTCCCCAGCAGTGGCGTCGCGAAGAGGACCTTGTGGGGCAGGTGCCCCACCTGTAAATTTCCTGGCACCACCACCTCACCTCACCACCAGCGACCCACAGCCTGCAAAAACAGACCCTGCCCTCTCAGCTGGGAAGAACAATGTAGTTCCTGTTGACATTTCACGCTTTGCTTACTCTTGCATTCTCTAAGAGTATTTGCTTTTTTCAAATGTGTGTTTCTGTAGTTTTTTATGTAACATATTACTCACTTATTGAGCATAGAGTAAAAAGAGTCTCTTCGGTGTTGCTGTGTGAGTTCAGGTTGTTGGTGGGCCACGATTGAGAACTGATGAGTTCAGTTTGAACGCAGCGCGAATTTCTCACAATACCTGTTAGTGGGTCATAAAGGGGTCTGGAATACATGCTCATCCTATCTTTGTCCTCTCTGCAGAGCATACAGCGCTATGGTCAGGTACGGTAATTGTTATTGTGATTAATTTTGAAAGTGTGTGAAGGAGGCACACAGCTGTCAAAATATTGACAGGGCAAATGTTAAAGAAAAATGCAGTGCTTACTGGTGGGTGGGTGTGTTGTGTGTTCGAGGGGATTGTGGTAGTGAAGAAGATGCTAGGAAGTACATGCAAGAGAAAGTGAAAAGAGGAAAGAGATAAGGTGTGAAATGTGCAGATTTTGTGTTTCGGAGAGATATGAGGATCAAAGAGCAAAAATGTCTAAAAAAGAAACTGCAGAAGAGAGTGGTGTGAAGAGAAGAGCTGGAGTGATTGAGACACTCTGAAGACCACTGCCTCTTCCACAGACCAAAGTAATGTTTAATTCACACTCTGCTTAATAAGTTTAAATTACTTCGCATATATATATATGTGTACATATGTATATATATATATGTATATCACAGATGCACACAATCTTCATGATCGCCCGTTGCACGTGGCCCTGCCAGTTTTCCTTGGCTCCTTGTGTGAACCCTTTAAAATTGCGTCTAGAGACGCCACTGGTCTCAGGCCCTTGTCCAGGCAAAAGAACCAGCTAACACAGCATAAAGTCCAATTTGAATGAGGACGCTTCCCTTGGATTAAGGACACAATTCACCTTTCAAACAACTTTGCCAAGAAATGTTACTGTGAAGCTGAAAACCTTGAGCAATAAATGGGGTGGATTGTGATGTTACCTGGGAGAGCAGGGCTCAGTTTAGGCAAACACCTCTTGCACAAACAGTGAAGTGAGGGAAATCTAGCAGGAGATCTTTAAAGGTCAGCCAACAAACAGCCTCACAGCTCTGCCAAGCTGCCTTGGCATCAGCCTGCTGAGGCATCTGCCATCTTTTATGAAGATGTCAGGAGCGGTCCAGGAATTATTTGATCAGTCTGTGCTAGGAATGAGGTCGTTTTCAAAGGCTGCCATTGTTTTCTCATTCTGTCCTATTTTATTTAACTGCAAATATCACGAGTGGAAAAAATCAAATAGCACCTTAGCTACACAATTCCCTGGCTGTACCTTCAGTTTGTTTGGCTCACAATAGTGTAGGAAAGTACCTCTTTTGACATGGTAAGCCCCCACTGTTTGCCTGGTTCATGATGTTATTTCGAATTTGAAGTGCACTGGGTTTCTGCTAACCAGGTTCCCAGTGCCACATCTCTTTCCCAAAACTGTACCACGATTGCTACAACTTCAGCAAACCCAGAAATGTTCCTAGTAAATGGTACCCCTGGTACCCAGAGCATTGGGACTGAGGAGGGTCCACTAAGGCTATAGCACAAATTGTTCTACCCTAGGGACCCATCAGGAAACAGTGGCGTAACATAAGCCCCCACAGCCTCCACAGTGTGTGGGAGCCCAAACTCCAAGGGGGGCCCTCAGCAAAAGTGGTAGGTGGTGGGCCTGGCAGGGTAGGCCCCCTCTGTGTACTTTGCAGGGGGGCCCCCTCAAGTTTTGTTACACCACTGTCACGAAGACTATGCAAGCTGCCATTGCAGGCTGCATATCTTTGTGCAGAGAAAACCAAAGAGTCGACATGCTATACAGCCTTGTGTGCCATGCTCCCACACACTGCATGAGGTATAGGTAAGTCACCCCTATTGCAGGCCTTACAGCCCTAAGGCAGGGCGCACTATAGCCCATGTGTGTACATATCTGCTTGAGCAGATATGACCCTACAATATCTAAGTCCATTCTTGGATATTGTAACTGCACAGGGAAGCCACAGAGAGTACATGGGCAGGATACTTGTCATCACGAGTTTCCTAGCTCCATGATGGTTTCACTGTACCCTAAGATGTTTGGCACCAAACATCTCATCTTAATACATCCTCACTGATGCCAGTGTTGAATTTACTAATAAATGCATACATGAGGCACCTTAGAGGGTCCCCTGAAAACCTGCCAAGCACTGGTGTGGTCTCTGACTAGTCTTAGTCAGCCTACTACCACTAGACGTGTTTTTGACCTCATGGGGTGAGAGCCAGCGCTCTCAGAGGCCAGGAACAAAGCCTGCTCTGGGCGGAGGTACTTCACACCTCCCCCAGGCCAGGATAGCCTTCCAAAGCGGGAAGCTTCAAAAGCGATGTCGCCTTTGAAATGCAACCCAGGCATCTCCAGCCTGTGGAGGAGGCTAACCCCCCTGTCCTGCTCCACATTTGGTGGGAGGACAGGTGGGAAAATTAGTTAGATTAGGAGGAGTGCCCACATTCAACCAGCACCACCCCTAAGGTGGGGTAGGTGATGTGAGTACGACTTTTCCAATTCTTCCATCTTGGGATGGCAGGAATAAGGGCTATGAGGGCTAGGGTAGTGCCCCTACCCACAGGAAGTGGTCACTTAGAGGGTGTAGACACCCTAAAGGTAGGTAGCCCATTGGCTACTTTCTGTCACTCCTTTAACGCCCCTAAATTTAGTATTTAGGTCGTGTCTCTCGACCCTGAACGTTAGATTTGATGGACACAAAGAAGATACAGACAAAGAAGAGCTGCTGACCTGAGAACAGAAGACCTGCTGCTGAATTGTTTGGCGCAAAACCCTGCCTGCTGCTTCAAGGACTTGATAATCGGGATGTGCTGTCTCGTCCTGCTGCTTTGAGGATTCCAAAAACCCTGGAGCACCTTCAGTACTTGGCTAATCACCAGAGAACTCCCTTGGGGTAGAGGAACTACTCCCCTGCAGACCACAGGCACCAAACCTTCAGAGTTCAGTTTACTGATTTGCTGCTCCCTGTAGACTCTGATGTAGCATTGCAAAAAAAAGTACATCTGCTCCAAAGGGTCAGATCCGTCTCCCCACCAAGTGTTAAGACACCAGGACCTACCAAAGCCGTGCCGCACCAATACCCGGGGTACTGGACCCCCTGCAACCTACACCGAGACGAAGAGTCCATTCAGGACTCCAACTGCCCAGGAAGCAAGCACCCATCAAGGAACATCAAAAACCCTGAGACCTAATTCGTGAATGGCCCAACTGTCCCGGAATCATCCCTGCAACTGCCTGCCGCTGACCGGAAGATATCTTGATGCACGCCGCCCGGCTTACCTATCTGCTCTGCAGCCAGCCCACTCAGCCTGGGTACCGACTAACCAGCTGTGCTCCCAAGTTCCCGAGGCCCTTGCAACCTGCTCCCTCCAGTGGGGCCCCTCGGACTTACCTTTAAGTCCCCTTCTGAAGTGTGTTTTCAGGTGGCCTCCCTTCTATGGGGCCGATTCCGATCTCGGTCGGAGGCGCACCCAATACCATTTGGTCGGGGAAAAAGCCATGCGAATGCCTGTTTCCCGACCGATCCGTACAGCACACCGAACGAGTAAGTATGATGCGCACAACAGCACAGAATCCGGCCGAGCCGTACTCACCCAATCCAGGTCCTGTACTCCGACCGAGGCGAATCCGGAAACGCCGAATCGAGTTGCACGGAAGGGAAAATGCAGCTCCATCCGGCCGACCAAGTACGATGCGCTTCCCGTACGCCCCGAACCCGTCGCTACGCACGGCACGTCAAAGCATCCGGGAGAGGCGCACATAAGCTCCGATTCGCGCCACAACACAATCCATGGCTACGAGACGAACACGCCAGCGACGAGGACGACGCGAAGCGACGAGGACGACGCGAAGCAACGAGAAGGACGAACGACACGAACCAACCCATGAATCCCTTCGTCCCGATCATACCAATATTCTACATTTACTACCGGAACAGGCACGGACGCGTACGGCGCAGAAGGTAAGTCAGACACCAACCACAAAACACATACAACACGTACACGACACATCACACACACACAGAGGGATGCAGAATATACTTACACCAGCAACAGCAGCACCATAGGGGCGGGATGCCCATCACCAATGCCACATATGCACACAGGGGCCTGAATGCGCACCACCACCCCTACCACTACTACCACCCTCACCCAGGGGGGGCTGGATGCCTACCACTACTACCACCCTTAGCCATGGGGGTGCCAGATGCCTACCACTACTACCACCCTCACCCAGGGGGGCTGGATGCCTACCACTACTACCACCCTCACCCAGGGGGCTGGATGCCTACCACTACTACCACCCTTAGCCAGGGGGGCTGGATGCCTACCACTACTACCACCCTCACCCAGGGGGGCTGGATGCCTACCACTACTACCACCCTTAGCCAGGGGGTGCCAGATGCCTACCACTACTACCACCCTCACCCAGGGGGCTGGATGCCTACCACTACTACCACCCTCACCCAGGGGGGCTGGATGCCTACCACTACTACCACCCTTAGCCAGGGGGCTGGATGCCTACCACTACTACCACCCTCACCCAGGGGGCTGGATGCCTACCACTACTACCTCCCTTAGCCATGGGGGTGCCAGATGCCCACCACTACTACCACCCTCACCCAGGGGGCTGGATGCCCACCACTACTACCACCCTCACCCAGGGGGGCTGGATGCCTACCACTACTACCACCCTTAGCCAGGGGGGCTGGATGCCTACCACTACTACCACCCTCACCCAGGGGGGCTGGATGCCTACCACTACTACCACCCTTAGCCAGGGGGTACCAGATGCCTACCACTACTACCACCCTCACCCAGGGGGCTGGATGCCTACCACTACTACCACCCTTAGCCAGGAGGGGCTGGATGCCTACCACTACTACCACCCTCACCCAGGGGGCTGGATGCCTACCACTACTACCACCCTTAGCCAGGGGGTGCCGGATGCCTACCACTACTACCACCTCACCCAGGGGGCTGGATGCCTACCACTACTACCACCCTCACCCAGGGGGCTGGATGCCTACCACTACTACCACCCTTAGCCAGGGGGCTGGATGCCTACCACTACTACCACCCTCACCCAGGGGGCTGGATGCCTACCACTACTACCTCCTTAGCCATGGGGGTGCCAGATGCCTACCACTACTACCACCCTCACCCAGGGGGGCTGGATGCCTACCACTACTACCACCCTCACCCAGGGGGGCTGGATGCCTACCACTACTACCACCCTTAGCCAGGGGGCTGGATGCCTACCACTACTACCACCCTCACCCAGGGGGGCTGGATGCCTACCACTACTACCACCCTTAGCCAGGGGGTACCAGATGCCTACCACTACTACCACCCTCACCCAGGGGGCTGGATGCCTACCACTACTACCACCCTCACCCAGGGGGGCTGGATGCCTACCACTACTACCACGCTTAGCCAGAGGGGGCTGGATGCCTACCACTACTACCACCCTCACCCAGGGGGCTGGATGCCTACCACTACTACCACCCTTAGCCAGAGGGGCTGGATGCCTCACCACTACTACCACCCTCACCCAGGGGGCTGGATGCCTACCACTACTACCACCCTCACCCATGGGGGGCTGGATGCCTACCACTACTACCACCCTCACCCAGGGGGGCTGGATGCCTCACCACTACTACCACCCTCACCCAGGGGGCTGGATGCCTACCACTACTACCACCCTTAGCCAGGGGGGTGCCAGATGCCTACCACTACTACCACCCTCACCCAGGGGGGCTGGATGCCTACCACTACTACCACCCTCACCCAGGGGGGCTGGATGCCTACCACTACTACCACCTCTTAGCCAGGGGGCTGGATGCCTACCACTACTACCACCCTCACCCAGGGGGGCTGGATGCCTACCACTACTACCACCCTTAGCCAGGGTGGTGCCAGATGCCCACCACCACTACCACCCTTAGCCATGGGGGTGCCAGATGCCTACCACTACTACCACCCTCACCCAGGGGGCTGGATGCCTACCACTACTACCACCCTCACCCAGGGGGGCTGGATGCCTACCACTACTACCACCCTCACCCAGGGGGCTGGATGCCTACCACTACTACCACCCTTAGCCAGGGGTGCCAGATGCCTACCACTACTACCACCCTCACCCAGGGGGCTGGATGCCTACCACTACTACCACCCTTAGCCAGGGGGGCTGGATGCCTACCACTACTACCACCCTCACCCAGGGGGGCTGGATGCCTACCACTACTACCACCCTTAGCCAGGGGGCTGGATGCCTACCACTACTACCACCCTCACCCAGGGGGCTGGATGCCTACCACTACTACCACCCTTAGCCATGGGGGTGCCAGATGCCTACCACTACTACCACCCGCACCCAGGGGGCTAGATGCCTACCACTACTACCACCCTCACCCAGGGGGGCTGGATGCCTACCACTACTACCACCCTTAGCCAGGGGGGCTGGATGCCTACCACTACTACCACCCTCACCCAGGGGGGCTGGATGCCTACCACTACTACCACCCTTAGCCAGGGGGTGCCAGATGCCTACCACTACTACCACCCTCACCCAGGGGGCTGGATGCCTACCACTACTACCACCCCTCACCCCGGGGGCTGGATGCCTACCACTACTACCACCCTTAGCCAGGGGGCTGGATGCCTACCACTACTACCACCCTCACCCAGGGGGCTGGATGCCTACCACTACTACCACCCTTAGCCATGGGGGTGCCAGATGCCTACCACTACTACCACCCTCACCCAGGGGGCTGGATGCCTACCACTACTACCACCCTCACCCAGGGGGGCTGGATGCCTACCACTACTACCACCCTTAGCCAGGGGGCTGGATGCCTACCACTACTACCACCCTCACCCAGGGGGCTGGATGCCTACCACTACTACCACCCTTAGCCAGGGGGGCTGGATGCCTACCACTACTACCACCCTCACCCAGGGGGCTGGATGCCTACCACTACTACCACCCTTAGCCAGGGTGGTGCCAGATGCCCACCACCACTACCACCCTTAGCCATGGGGGTGCCAGATGCCTACCACTACTACCACCCTCACCCAGGGGGCTGGATGCCTACCACTACTACCACCCTCACCCGGGGGCTGGATGCCTACCACTACTACCACCCTTAGCCAGGGTGGTGCCAGATGCCTACCACTACTACCACCCTCACCCAGGGGGCTGGATGCCTACCACTACTACCACCCTTAGCCAGGGGGCTGGATGCCTACCACTACTACCACCCTTAGCCAGGGGGCTGGATGCCTACCACCACTACCACCCCCACTCATAGGATGGACAATGCATGACACAACCAGCACACCACAACCTAGGGAATGCAAGAAAAGACATCCCCCCAACACCATGACAAGCGTGTGTAGACTGTGTCAAATGCTTACAACACTGAACATGACTTTGAACATACAATGTGACCCCCTAGCACATGTGCCACACATATATGTGTGTGGCCCCCACAATGCAAGCAGGCCATGACCATTGTGGCAATGGGGTCCAAACCCCCATCATCACAGTGACCAAAAGGTAAGTGTGGGGTCCATAGCTGAAGCACATTCTGAACATTGTGGCAATGGGTTCTAACGCCCCATCACCACAGTGACCAAAATGTAAGTGTGGGGTCCATAGCTGAAGCACATTTTGAACATTGTGGCAATGGGGTCCAAACCCCCATCATCACAGTGACCAAAAGGTAAGTGTTGACAAAGAAAGAGCTGCAACTGCCAAACTGCATGGATGATTCCTGGTCACAGAACAAAAAACACATCAGTGGCAAAGTAGTGCATGTGTCCCATTGCAACATAAATTGGGGGAGCCAAATACTGCAGTGCAAATAAGACATGCCTTTGGCCATGTGCAGACAAACAACACCCATGGGGGCTGACACTGTCAACATTCATCAATGACACAATGACAGAAGTGACCATCAGAATGCAGACCCACATATTTGCACCAATGTGCACACAAATGCAGATACCCTGTGGAGACTGTAGATGTGAGGTGAACAGATACCATACCATGGCAGCAATGGGACACACAAACCATGATCATTGTGCTGACCGATGACCTAGGAGTCCCAGGGACAGCAGGGGAAACCCACCAAACTACATACAGCCAATGGCACACCCAAGATATGCCAATGCAGTGGTGCAGATGCACAAACACAAACAGGCAGACCCACACTGCACATCATACACAACAGGTGAGGGGGTGCCAGTGTCCCCAGGCAACCACACAACACATGAGGAGACCTGAATACCAATCATACAGATGTGCATACAGTGCCACACAAAGGTAACTCATGGATACAAATCCCCTATGTGGGCAAGCAGGCATTGTCAGATGAGAGGGAGCACAAATCACACATGTCACACAGGCACGTAGGAACAGCAACTGACACAGCAAGACACAGACACACCACAGCACTACCCCCAGGGCCCCCACAATGTGGTGACCCTGGGCTGCATTACAATCCCACTGTGATGACAAAGCTAAATGTCGTTCACACTGTGAACCACAGTCATGTGTCCTGAGCAACAAACTACCATCACACCTACACAAGCACAAATCAATCAGCATGGCCAGTAAGCCAAGGCCAACATGGAGGCAGGGGCCTAGCCGGGCAACAACTCTCATCTGCACACACTCAACACCACACCCGTCGACCTCCAACAATGTGCAGCAGTGAAGCACACATGCACTGGTGACCTTGCACATGCACCCATGACTATTCCAGGGTGGTGGGTGGGAACCAAGGTGCAGAAACACATCACACATGGCCACTCAACAAGACTCCTGAATGTCTGACACACTGCACACTACGCTGTACATGGACATGACGGCAATACCACACCAACCAATGGGATCCCAGCCACAGTCACACACCAATGAAGAAGCCAAGGTCACCCACAAAGAACACACATAGACAACAACCAACATTGCAGCCCGGACCCTGAGGAGTGCCAGCAGTCACACACACAACGTGTCACAATCACTGAAAGATAACACAAACTGGAAATCACATGACAGGGGCAAACAACAAGTGCCAAGGGGAAACCTGACTGTGACCCATCTGCGTCTGCACACAAACTCAGCCCTGACAGCAAACACACCTTTGGGTGACACCCTGATGACCAGTAATGTGCCATGCACCCAAATCACAGAGAACCCAGAGAGAAGACTTTCTGGGAACATAGGTCAACTCAGCAAGCATCACAAACAGGTACAATACTAGGGATCACAGCATGCACAGCTAAACGGAAGTGAACACACAGACATGCACATACAACACACACCTTGGGCGCAGGCAATGTCACAGGAGTACACACTGCCATGAGGGGACTCCACTCCTGTGTGAGGAAAGCTGTGCCATATGTTGCCTCAGTAGGGCCCCATCATGTCAGCTGAGCACTTGGTCACACAATCAACAATTAGCACCAAATGAGGGCTCCCGTCACATCAGCCTGGTCATGGAAGTGCCAACGGAATCATCAGCACAGATCCAACACACTTGTATAGCAATGTTGCACTGACAACACGGATGAGTCCTTCCCCATTGATGCCCAAACCTGCATGTCCAGTGGAGATGGCCACACGGTCAGGGAAGTAGACGAATTGAACAATGGCAGGCACAACAGATGTGCAGGGGTGGAAGCCACAGATGTGAAATAGCTAATCTAAGTAGGAAATCCCATTGCCAAATACTGAACACATGACACCCTCAGATGCTGCTATGGATGACATGGATACACCACAGGATAGGACACATTCCCCTGGACCACATGGGTTCCTGCACAGTAACACTTCATTATCATGAGACCAAATATCACCATCACTGCAGCAAGGGCATGGTTAGCATCATCAACAACATGTACATCAGAAGCAAAGCACTAGAGAACAGAAAGTTGCTTTATTCAGCATATGTGCGTAATGAAAACAAAGTCCAGAAAAAACACAAAGGCCAATGGCCAGTCCATTGTCAAAGTCCAAACTGGGTGACAGTGGCAGATGTGACCCTACGCATGCCTGCACAAAACCAGGGACAATCCACTAGGAGGGGCAACCGGGGGGCAGGCCAGGCACCGCAGGGACAGGATCAGGGCTCACCAGGAGGAAGCAGGGAAGGGGTGGTGGGTGCTGGAGAGCCACTGACAACTGCAGTGGAGGTGTCTGACATGGTGTGTGCCGGCACAACTGGGGGCATGACTCAGATGTTGTGGGTGCCGGCACGACTGCAGTGGACCCTGCAGATGGAGTGGACAGGTCCGCCACTGCAGTGCCCAAGTCAGACAGGGTGGTAGTGGACTCCACTGCAGTGCCTACCACCAGGGGAGGAGAATGGGGAACAGGCAAGGTGGGCTGGACAGAGGGGGAGGACACCCTCACCACAACAGTGGCACAGACAAGCGCAGCGGGGGGTGTGGTGCCGGGAGAGCAAGTGGCAGGGGGAGAAGGCCGGATCCTCTTGGGGATGGTATATCTGTGGGTGGGGGAACCTGGGGCAGGGTGTGGTGGGGGCACCTGTGGAGTGGGGGCCTGAGGGATGGAGGAAGGAGACCTGGTGCCTGAGCTGCAGGGTGGTGGCGGGGTCTTGCTCTTACGACTCCGGGGGACTTGCGGGTGGGGGCCTCAGTCTGTCTGCGCCTGGGGGAGGGTGTCCGGGGGCGAGGGGCACTCTGCTCCGTGTGGGTGGGCTTCCTCTTCCCCTGAATGCTGTATCAGCTGGATCGGAGGGGAAGAGGCCGAGGTCACTGAGGAAGAGCCGCTGGGTCTTTGGGGTTGCAGGTGAGGCAAGGGAGGGTGTTTTGGAGGGAGAGGCAACTGAGGACTGCGCAGTGCTCGTGGATGCGTGTGTGTGTTCCAGGGCCCCATCCCCTGTGAGTCTGGTTTCAGTCCCCTGACTGTGCGTGCGTGTGCGTTTTGTTTGTGGCATGTGTGTCTGTGTGCTGGATGTGTGTGTGCTGGTGTGTGCCTGTGCCGGTGTGTGTGTGCTTGGGACGGGTAAGGTGCTGGGGAGTGTGGATGGAGCAGAGGCAGGAGGGGTGAGGGACTGTCTGAGGAGGGACACTGCTGCCGTCAGGGAGGAGTCCATGGACCTATTGCCCCTCTGTAGGTCAGACATGCCCGATGAGATGCCCTCCATGAACGACACCAGCTGAGTCAACAGAGCGGTGTGCGCATGGAGGACACTCAGCATGGCTGTCTGCCCTACATGGAGCTGGCGAAGGAGGTACACAGACTCCTCACTCAGGGCAGCAGGGGACACAGGGGCAGGGGGTGCGGTGCCTGGCCCAAAGGAGACACGCTCCCGAACATGGGAGCCTCCACGGACCTGGGGAATGGGAGCCGATGGGAGGGCGGTGGTGGTGCTGGTGGTGGCGGGGACAGCAACACTAGCTGGGGTGTGGTGGCTGCTGACACCCGCCTCCATAAGGGAGTCATCCTCCGAGTTGCTCTGGTCCTCAGCTGAGGTGGATGGTGCTGAGGACTCCTCGGTGTGGCTCCCTCGCCCTCCGTGCCACTGGGTCCCTCCGACCACTCCTCGGCTGCTGACCCAGTCTGGCTCTCCGGCTCCTCCTGGTCCGTGGAGCTGTCCCCTTCCGTGGCCGTGGATGTATCTGCAAACAATGGGGAAACAGACAGACATCAGTCACCTGCACCAAACGCACACACCACTGTGAGCACAGCACATTACAGAGCAAGCCCTGGCATCATTAGTTGTACATTGCTAAAAGTGCCCTAACTGAACAGGAGAAGCCAATTGTCAGTCTGATGCCAACCATGGCACTCACATCCCACATGGCCTTGCACCCATCTGTCTGGTGTCTGTTGGATAGCAACACCCCAGTGTGGACACATGCACCAACTACACAGTAGTTGGACAGTGCAGAGGACACGGTGTAGCATGTGGACATGCACACATCACAACTCTTGCCACTGAGTCAGTACAGGTTTCCTGATGAAAGGGACGCCCAGAGTCAAATAGGATATGCATGTGATGCATACCAGCGACAGACACCATGATGCACCCATGTCCTGATAGCCATCGCCACAATGGTGTGCATGTAGCACATGTCACTCCCCTGCAGGATCACCAATAAGTAGACACATGCCATGGCGGAGGCCTGACTGCTAAGTCATACATCACTGTCTCAGTGATGTATGACTTGGCAGCCAGACAACAACACTCTGCACTGTGTCACAATAGTAGGTCATGGGGAATGCAAGTCCTGGAGCTGCACAAGTGCACATGTACATCCCCCACACAACACATCATCTTAACCCTCATCTGTCCAGGTCATACCGATTGGACATATGGGAGACCTGTGACACTACCCTCTGAACCTGAGCCCCTCACAATCTGCTGTGAATGGGGAACAGCTGCCTGAACTTCACATTCGCATACCCCAGTCTGCACGGGCAGCTGATCAAACACCTATGTGACACACAAGTATCGTCTCCTATGGTCACATCTCCAGTGGCATGCTGAGCCCCTACCAAGAAACACCCCAGCAGTCCTGGCAACTAATCCACAGCACACTGACACAGAGGCAGACACCTGAGGGGTCAAATCACTGCGCACAATGTGTCAGCTGATACACGGGAGTGGGAGTACAGAGTGCATTGCATGGCCTGGAGTAGGCATGACTGTCCTGCCCCACATGAATGAGGGATGAGCCCTGGACAGTGGATAGCTGGCTATGTATGTGTGACACACGTAATCTGCACACTCCTGGGGCCCAAACATTGTTCCCACCCGCTGCATGGGCGTGTGCCACATACCCCAGGCACATGTGGTGGCTCAGCTCAGCAAGTGGACCGCATATCAAAGCAACACGCAGATTACATGTCCGAACACAGGCGTTGTGTGAACAATGGACCCACCCATGATGCCCACAACAGAGTTAGGGAAACAGATGCTGTCCCCCACCTTTAGTGAAGCAAACTGCAAGGACACAGTCCCAAGTGACACAATTCCTGAATGTAAGGGCCACACCTGGGTATCAGATGAGGAGTGGGCAGTGCACAATAGAGGGACATGGCTCCTGGACAACATGACTGCTGCACTGTGGCAGTTGAACCAGGCCAGAGGAGGGCACAAAGCATGTAATACAGAGTTCACAGTGCAGTCTTTGACTCACCCCTCCTTGCTGCTGTCTGGCCTTCAGCTGCCCATCCAGGTCTGGAAACACCACCGCCAGGATCTGGAGCATGTGGGGGTCAGGGTCCGTGTTCCGCCCCTCCTGCGAGGAGGCGACAGCTTCAGCTGGACCCGTGCAATCCTCCGGGTCCAGCCCCGAAGGTCCTGCCACCTCTTCTGGCAGTTGCGGATCCGGCGCTTGTAGACCCCCACGGACCGGACAGCCCAGGACGATGTCCTTCCAGATCTCCTGCTTCCGATGGGCATTAACCTGTCAGGATGACAAAGTGAAAAGGCCATTACTACACATGCAACATATCCGTGCATGACACAGTTGTATATACATGTCTCATTCACAGGGGCACATGATGTACACAGGCAGTGCAACGCTGCCCATGGACAGTTTGCCAGACGTCACTACATGGTATCATTGCATGGGAAGTAAAACCTTGTTCAAATGCACTGTCACTGCACCATACCTGTCCAGTGCATGTCACTACACACTATGGGGGTGACAACTACTCAGTGAGCCTGCTAGCCAGTGGCGTGCAGACTTTCAGCCTTGCTAGTCAGACAAAATGCACATTCAGAAAGGCAGTGCACAGAACACTCACCTGCTCCCCTGGTGTCCCATACAGCTTGCTGTACTGTGGAAGTAGGCTGTCCAGCAGGGCCTGGTTCTCCTCAAGGCTGAAGGCTGGGGCTCTCTCCACAGTACGTGCCATTGCAGGGTCCAAAGGGGCAGAGACAGCAGCAGTGCAGTGGCAGATGTCGTCCTGGAGCATGTAGTGCAGGCAAGTGAGCTCTCAGGGGAACAGCCAGCAATATATATGTGCTGGAGAGGCAGATACTGTCCCTTGTGTCCAAAGTGATAGGTCCAAGTCGTTTGCATCTTCTGAATCTGGCCAATCCATGGAATAGCAGCACCAATACACGCCCACGGCATCCTTCAAATCTTCAACTTCATGACATACATGATTTTGCAACATTGTTGTGGGTGACCAACTGAATTTCCAGCAACCGACTCGTTCGAAATTCGAAAACGCGTCCGTTGCCAGGCAAGGCCATTGTCAATGGGTGCGCACCGATCGGTCCATTGCGGTACAACGCGTACAGGGGTACAACGCGTACCCGACACATTGAATGCAATGGGCCGGCCGGGGCACCGATCGGTCCATTGCGGTACAACGCGTACAGGGTCACAACGCTGCACCTGCACACATTGAATGCAATGGGCCGGCCGGGGCACCGATCGGTCCATTGCGGTACAACGCGTACAGGGGTACAACGCGTACCCGCACACATTGAATGCAATGGGCCGGCCGGGGGCACCGATCGGTCCATTGCGGTACAACGCGATACAGGGGTACAACGCGTACCCGCACACATTGAATGCAATGGGTCGGCCGGGGCACCGATCGGTCCATTGCGGTACAACGCGTACAGGGGCACAACGCGTACCTGCACACATTGAATGCAATGGGCCGGCCGGGGCACCGATCGGTCCATTGCGGTACAACGCGTACAGGGGTACAACGCGTACCGCGCACATTGAATGCAATGGGCCGGCCGGGGCACCGATCGGTCCATTGCGGTACAACGCGTACAGGGGCTACAACGCGTACCTGCACACATTGAATGCAATGGGCCGGCCGGGGCACCGATCGGTCCATTGCGGTACAACGCGTACAGGGGTACAACGCGTACCCGCACACATTGAATGCAATGGGCCGGCCGGGGGCACCGATCGGTCCATTGCGGTACAACGCGTACAGGGGTACAACGCGTGCCCGCACACATTGAATGCAATGGGCCGGCCGGGGCACCGATCGGTCCATTGCGGTACAACGCGTACAGGGGCACAACGCGTACCTGCACACATTGAATGCAATGGGCTGCCGGGGGCACCGATCAGTCCATTGCGGTACAACGCGTACAGGGGTACAACGCGTACCCGCACACATTCAATGCAATGGGCCGGCCGGGGGCACCGATCGGTCCATTGCGGTACAACGCGTACAGGGGCACAAAGCGTACCTGCACACATTGAATGCAATGTGCCAGCCGGGGGCACCGATCGGTCCATTGCGGTACAACGCGTACAGGGGTACAACGCGTACCCGCACACATTGAATGCAATGGGCCGGTCGGGGGCACCGATCGGTCCATTGCGGTACAACGCGTACAGGGGTACAACGCGTACCCGCACACATTGAATGCAATGGGCCGGCCGGGGCACCGATCGGTCCATTGCTGTTCAACGCATCCCTGTACAAGTGACTGGCATATGTCACCATGCCTGTCTCAGATGGACATATGCCAGCCACAGATAGCTCCCAGGGAGTGAGGGGCACACCTACAACACGACAGCCTGTCCAAACTGTATCATAAGGCATGTAAGGCTGCATTTCCTATTGTGTGTATGTTGGTGTACATGTTGTCCTGTGGATGTCACCTGGGGGCAGCAACCCCCAGGCTGTGCACGTGTTCATGGGGACAGGATCCTGGGTGTTACGTGTACATGACCACTGTGATGTGCAACTGTTCATATCTGTGCATGTGCCATGGTCACATTTCACGGTGGTGTATGTGTATGTCATGTCACATACCCCGTGAGTCCCATGTGGGATGGTATGTTTGAGCCAGGGTGTCCCAGTGGCACAATAGTGATGGTCCTCCACAGTCTGTGTGCATGTAGTGTTTACAATGTCTCTGATTTCATGTGCACAATGGGAGACAGTCTCCACATCCACGTTGTGTGTGCATGGACTTTGATGTTGTGCGTGTGTGTGTCACAGACGTCCATGTCTGTCCTGCAGTGGCAAGTGGGACCACTACCTGTGGGGGTCATAGTTGTTTTGCTGTGGTGTATACATGATACTCCATGTAATGCCAGTGTCCATGTGGCAATACAGGGTCCCTGGGAATGTACCTGTCGTTGAGCTGTGATGCCTGGGGCACATCTGTCCTCACATGTCACTGTGGGGGTGATTGTGACACGGCAGCAGGAGATGGGAACTGTGACACGGCCTCATGATATCCAATGGGCCAACCTGGGACTTATTGATGCCACTTGTTGGACCGTGATGACAGATGTTGGCCATGTATGTACCATACATGTCCTTACGGAACTGCACACTTCATGTAGTTGTGCCTCATAATGATGTATGTTGGGATATTGAGTGTGTTCAATGCCGCATATGTGGGCTGACTGACAATCTTGCTTACTTCTCCTCTGCACTGCAGGGCTCCTGCTGTCCATCGACCATTCCCAGACCTGGCAACGATGGTGGAACGGGACAGCATCCGACGGTACCGCTTCACCAGGCAGCTGATTGAGGATTTGGCAGTGCAGTTGGCCCCACATTTGCAGCCTGGCCGGCCGTATCCTACAGCGCTGACCCCCAAGGTGAAGGTGATGGCAGCCCTACACTTCTTTGCCACCGGTACCTTCCAACATACTGTGGCGACTGCTGGTGGGATGTCACAGACCATGTTGAGCCGTGTGCTCCGCGATGTTTTGGCGGCAATGTTGCTATTCCTGAACAGGTACATCTATTTCCCTAGACTGCGACGACTCACTGACGTGAAGAGTGACTTCTATGCCCTGGGGAGGATGCCGCATGTCATTGGCTCCATTGATGGGACACATGTGGCTTTGGTACCACCACAGGCCCAGGAGCAGGCCTACCGTAACCGCAAGCACTACCACTCGGTCAATGCACTGGTGGTGTGTCTTGCAGATATGACCATCACACACGTGTGTGCCCGTTTCCCTGGTTCAGCACACGATGCCTTTGTGATGAGGAGTAGTCGCATCCCCAGGATGATGGCACAGATGCAGAACCAGCGTGCCTGGCTTGTCGGTGTGTACTGACTTTGTGCCATTGTGTGTGATCTGATCTGTAGTATTCCGCCCACTTTTCCAAGTCAGCTAATGTGCACTTGTCTGTCCGTAGGTGACTCGGGATACCCCAACATGCCGTGGTTGCTGACACCCCTCAGGAACCCTGTGACACCAGCCCAGATGCGCTACAATGAGGCACATGGTCGGACCAGGAGAGTGATTGAGCGGACATTTGGTCTCCTGAAGAGCCGCTTCCGCTGCCTGGACAAGACCGGAGGGTCCCTCCCATATGCCCCTGCGAAAGTGTGCAAGATTATCATCGTCTGCTGCATGCTCCACAACCTGGCAGTGCGGAAGGAGTTGCCTCTCATCCAGGATGACAATGACCAACATCCGCCACCTGTGGAGGATCCTGGCCTGGACCACGATGCCAGTGATGATGATGATGATGATGAGGTGATGTCCGCACACAGCTCATCACCAACTTCTTCAGCTGAATGTGAGTATCCTGAGGTGTCATGTCAATGATGTGAGTTGGCATGATATGTGTAGGTGGTGCTCTGGTGCTGTTGGAGTGTGTCCATGGGCTACTTGACTGGATGTGTGTTGCGATGTGTGCTTACAGGTGGGCTGTACTCCCCAACAGTGTTGACATGCTAACTTGGTTCTGGGTGGGTATCTTGTAACATGTATTGTGCATGAGTTTTGCTGTTCTGTCCTGTTCTCCATTGCTTTTGACTGTGTGTCATTTCTGTCCTTCACAGGGTACTTTCAGATTCGTTTGGTCAACTGTGTCCACCGACGACGTGATTGCACTTCCAGGGTGGTAGCTGTTGTGTCCCTACAGGTGATGTGCGCCACACCCATGGACTTCCTTCCGTCTACAGTTGTTGACTGTGTGCCCGCTGCCAGGTGGGATTACCTTGCATCTGTAGTGGTTACGACATGTTGCAACTGTGTAATAAACCTGTGCTTCACTTTGTGATGTGCGTTGTCTGTGGTCACACATTTGACTGCCATTTGCTTACTGCACCTGTGGGCTACTTGACTACAACTGGGAATGGGTGTGGTGTCTGTGCATTGCACCGTCTTCCCTGGCAACATCAGTGTAGGCAATGAGTCAGATGGCCTAGGTGTGTATGTGTTGTGTAGCCCTGGTGGTGTGTCTCCCTCATATGTGTCACGTTGCCTTTACTCACATGCCTGTGTTGTACTTGCTGTTGCAGTTCGCATACACAGTGTAATTTTGCAGTTCATCATCCCCATAACAGCACCCACGTTGGAATCACAACAGAGGCAAGTATGGTGTATTAGTGTGTTTATTGTGATACATTTGTGTGAATAGTGCATAGGATGGGTAGTGCTGTACATAAATCTTGCAATCAGAAGTTCCTAGGTGAATTGAAAGTCCTGGTAGACAAAATCCCCAGTATCGGGGCCACAGTTGTCTGAGACATTGGTCCAACTTGTACTCCCCATGCAATGTGTGGGAGTAGTGTTGCCGTCAACAGGGTGAACAGTCTGTGCACAAAGGTGAACATCCAGAACAGGTTCAGGCTTCCTGGGAGTTGCGCTTGGCCATCGGCCTCTCACTTGCCCCTCCTCGGACGACCCCTCTTCTTGGGGGGCCCCTCAAGTACAGGCTGCTGCGGTGCAGGGGACTCTCCGCCAGAGTCATCCTCCCTCCCTGTGGCAGTTGCAGTTTGTTCAGCACCAGATGTTGTTGGCACACAGGGAGGTGTGGACTGGTTGCTGTTCATCTGGCGGAGGCATTGTAAAATGTCCCTGTGCACCGCCGTCATCTCATGCAGTGCATCCCACTTGGACTCCACGCGGGACATGTGTGAGTCCACGCGGGACATGTGTGACTCCACGTGGGACATGTGAGAGTCCAAGCGGGCATGATGGGCAGCCTGCTGCTGTTTCATGTCTCTGAGGAGCCCCACTACCTGGCTGAGATCTCCGGTGCTGGACTGGTACGCATCAGCTATGCGTACCAGTTGTGGGTCATCATGCACACCAGCAACCTCTGCAAGCAGCGACCTCTGTCTCCCACCCCTCCCACCACCCCTGCTGACATGTGCAGTGCGTGCAGTGGCACGCACAGATGACCCTGGTCCACCTTGGGGGTTGGTGGTGGTGGTGTCCATGGCCCCAGGTTGGTCCAGGGTCCCTGTGCTGGTGTTGCTCCTTGTTCTGTCCATGTCGGCAGGGATGGTATTTGTGGTGACAGTCGTTGGAGGGGTGGGTGCAGGGGTGCAGCTGGTGGTCCTGCTGGTGCTGCAGCTGGTGGTCCTGCTGGTGCTGCATGTAGACTTGCACCGGATGTGCCAGGTTGGTCTTCTTCGTCCGAGGAGGGCAGAGGCTGTACGACACCAGTGAGCTCCGCATCCTCTTGAGCCTGGGACTGGGACTCCTCAGCGTCTGCTGCTGTGTCCCCATCATCACCTGTTTTTGGGAGACACACACAATGTATGTTATGTTTCTGCAGGCATCAATGGTTGACACACCTGACAGTTGTGACTGTGCCTCTGGGTGCGGGCCTGTACATTGCATTGTCCTAAGTCGTCACAGTCAGGGGTTGATATTGGTGTGGCACATTGTCCTGCATTATTTGGGCATTTCTATGTATTTGTTGGGGTGTGAACATGGTCTGCATTGGTTGTATTTGGTTGACAGCCGGCCCTCCTTCCCACCCAGCCAGTCAGTTATCCCACCATGGACTGTGCTTGCATTGCAGGGAGTGGAAGTTGTCTCTCAGGATGTCAGTCAGTGGTGTCCTGCTGTTTGTTGGTGCACAGTTGCCAGCAGGGCCTTGTGCTCCCCACAGCAGTAGCCAGTGTCAGCCATCTTGTGAGTCCTTCTCCACTCCCTGTGATGTGAGCATGGTTCAGGGTGGTGTTGATGGGACAGTTGTGGGGGTGAGCTATGTCTGTGACTGTGACTCCCATCATGCTATTGCCTCCACCCCACTTCCCAGCATTCCCATACTTACTTGCTTTTGTGGGGAGTTCAGTGTGTGTGGGTGTGAGGGCAATGGCAAGATGGCTGACAGTGGTGTCCTGCTGTTGGTTGGTGTGCAGTTCCCAGCATGCCCTTGTGCTCCCCACAGCAGTAGCCAGTGTCAGCCATCTTGTGTGTCCTTATCCACTCCCTGTGATGTGAGCATGGTTCAGGGTGGTGTTGATGGGCCAGTTGTGAGGCTGAGCAATATCTGTGACTACCACTCCCATCATGCTATTGCCTCCACCCCCTTCCCAGCATGCCCATGCTTCCTTCCTTTTGACTCTGCTTCCCTGTGGGGTGGGCTGGCTGTGCTGACAGGATGGCTGGGAGTGTTGTCCTGGCAGTTGTTTGGCTAAAAGTCCCAAGAGTGTCCCTGTGCTTCACACAACATAACCCAGGGTGGTGGTTCTTTGTGGGATCTTGAGTTAGGATGGGAGGCATTGCATTCTACCAGGTGGGTTCTGTGGAGTTTGTGTTGAGGGGGGTGTGAGGGGAGGTGCTTGTGACTATGGTCAGTGCTGCAAGTCCTCCTTCCCACCCAGCCAGCCAGATATCCCACCATGGTACGTGCTTGCATTGCAGGGAGTGGAAGTTGTCTCTCAGGATGTCAGTCAGTGGTGTCCTGCTGTTTGTTGGTGCACAGTTCCCAGCAGGGCCTTGTGCTCCCCACAGCAGTAGCCAGTGTCAGCCATCTTGTGAGTCCTTCTCCACTCCCTGTGATGTGAGCATGGTTCAGGGTGGTGTTGATGGGACAGTTGTGGGGGTGAGCTATGTCTGTGACTGTGACTCCCATCATGCTATTGCCTCCACCCCACTTCCCAGCATTCCCATACTTACTTGCTTTTGTGGGGAGTTCAGTGTGTGTGGGTGTGAGGGCAATGGCAAGATGGCTGACAGTGGTGTCCTGCTGTTGGTTGGTGTGCAGTTCCCAGCATGCCCTTGTGCTCCCCACAGCAGTAGCCAGTGTCAGCCATCTTGTGTGTCCTTATCCACTCCCTGTGATGTGAGCATGGTTCAGGGTGGTGTTGATGGGCCAGTTGTGAGGCTGAGCAATATCTGTGACTACCACTCCCATCATGCTATTGCCTCCACCCCCTTCCCAGCATGCCCATGCTTCCTTCCTTTTGACTCTGCTTCCTGTGGGGTGGGCTGGCTGTGCTGACAGGATGGCTGGGAGTGTTGTCCTGGCAGTTGTTTGGCTAAAAGTCCCAAGAGTGTCCCTGTGCTTCACACAACATAACCCAGGGTGGTGGTTCTTTGTGGGATCTTGAGTTAGGATGGGAGGCATTGCATTCTACCAGGTGGGTTCTGTGGAGTTTGTGTTGAGGGGGTGAGGGGAGGTGCTTGTGACTATGGTCAGTGCTGCAAGTCCTCCTTCCCACCCAGCCAGCCAGATATCCCACCATGGAACGTGCTTGCATTGCAGGGAGTGGAAGTTGTCTCTCAGGATGTCAGTCAGTGGTGTTGTGCTGTTTGTTGGTGCACAGTTGCCAGCAGGGCCTAGTGCTCCCCACAGCAGTGCACAGTGTCAGCCATCTTGTCAGTTGTTTTCCACTCCCTGTGATGTGCGCATGGTTCAGGGTGGTGTTGATGGGACAGTTGTGGGGGTGACCAATATCTGTGACTGCCACTCCCATCATGCTATTGCCTCCACCCCACTTCCCAGCATTCCCATACTTACTTGGTTTTGTGGGGAGTTCAGTGTGTGTGGGTGTGAGAGCAATGGCAAGATGGCTGACAGTGGTGTCCTGCTGTTGGTTGGTGTGCAGTTCCCAGCATGCCCTTGTGCTCCCCACGACACAGCAACAGTGTCAGACATCTTTGATGGGCCTTTCCACTCTCTGTGGGATGTGCATGCGTGAGTGTGAGCTTGCTGGGCCATGTGGTGGGGGATGTAGAGCTGTGACTACGACTCCCATCATGCTATTGCCTCCACCCCCTTCCCAGCATGCCCATGCTTCCTTCCTTTGACTCTGCTTCCCTGTGGGGTGGGCTGCCTGTGCTGACAGGATGGCTGGGAGTGTTGTCCTGGCAGTTGTTTGGCTGAAAGTCCCATGAGTGTCCCTGTGCTTCACACGACATAACCCAGGGTGGAGGTTCTTTGTGGGACCTTGAGTTAGGATGTGTGGCATTGCATTCTCCCAGGTGGGTTATGTGGAGTATGTGTTGAGGGTGTGTGTGAGGGGAGGTGCTTGTGACTATGGTCACTGGTGCGAGTCCTCCTTCCCACCCAGCCAGCCAGATATCCCACCATGGAACGTGCTTCCATTGCAGGGAGTGGAAGTTGTCTCTCAGGATGTCAGTCAGTGGTGTCCTGCTGTTTGTTGGTGCACAGTTGCCAGCAGGGCCTTGTGCTCCCCACAGCAGTTGCCAGTGTCAGCCATCTTGTGAGTCCTTCTCCACTCCCTGTGATGTGCGCATGGTTCATGGTGGTGTTGATGGGACAGTTGTGGGGGGCAATATGTGTGACTACGACTCCCATGATGCTATTGGCTACACTGACTTGGCCAGCATACACAGAATTCCTTCCTTTCAGTGGTCTTCACTGTGTGTTGGTGTTGTTGTGGTGGCTACATGTCTGGATGTGTTTGTTAGTTCTATTTGTGCCACTGCCTAGCTGTAGTTGTAGTTGTGTTTGTACATGTGATGGCACGGTTGAATGTAACTTTGAGATGGCATGTGTTGTGTTTATCTGACTGACATACACATTTCGGGATGATTCTGTTCTGGTTGCTGTGTAATTGCTATGAGTGCATGGTTTGACTCTCCCCTTGACAGTGATGTGTGTGTGTATTGTGGCAGAATATTGTGTACATTTGTTGTGTACTCACCAGGCTCTGGGATGTTCTCTAGTCCATATACGCTCACTGGCGGAAGGATGGCCCGCACCTTCTCCTCCCAGGGCCTGAGGTATACTGGCTTGGCAGGAGGGCCACTGCCGGTGTATTGGCTCAGGAGGTAGTCTTTCTTGAGCAGGTCCCGTACCCTCCTGCGCACGTCATACCACCTGTTCTGGATGTCGGTCTTTGTGCGCAGACATGGTGATTGTGCGTTCACCCTGTTGATGATCCTCTCCCACATCTTGGTTTTCTGGGAGATGGGGGTCTGCTGGACCAGTGTGCCAAACAGCTGTGGCTCTACCCTGAGGATCTCGTCTACCATGACTTCCAATTCACAATCTAGGAACTTGTGATTCATCTTGGGGGGCATGGTGATGGGTGGTGATGGTGAGTGATGTGTGTGTTGGTGTGCAGGTGAGGGTGTGTGAGTGTGTGTTTTGCTGGGTGTATGTGAGGTAGGTATTTGTTGGTGTGCTGATGGTGTGTGGCTTGTGTGAGGGATGAGCTGTGGGTGTGTGGTTGCTGTCTCTTGGGTGCTGGCAGTGGAATGGCATTTGCAAAGGATCATGGTTGTGATTTGTGTCCTTTATATGGGTGGAGTTGTGGGTGTGTCTTTGTTCTCTGTCCCCACCCCCCCCCAGTATTTATTGGCTTTGTAATTGCTTGTTTGGCCATTTTTTGTGTTATTTTTCCTTTGTTCTGTCTGTGCATGTTGGAAACGTTCTTGTGACCGAGTCGGACCCTGCATTTGTCTCGTACGGTGTTCTCCGTTTCGTTCACGCTGTGTTTGTGCAGTTTTCTATGCTGCGTACGCGTCGGTCGCGGTGTTTTGTGTTACTTCGGCTCGGTTTTGTATGCGTGTCGGTCGTACGGCTTGTCCTCCGTCCGACTCGGTCGTGGTTTTCGCGCCTTGCATCGTACTTTGCGGTTTGGAGTTCGCGTGTTCGTTTCGGTCGGATTTGTTCCGGGTGCGTGTCGGTCGGTTCGATTCGCGTGTTTTTCCGGCCGGATGGCTGTTTTCCGTGCGGCTCGGTCGTTCGGCTTGGGTTCGGTACGTGTCGGTCGGATTTTGCACGCTTTGCATCGTACTTGGCGTGTCGGGCGCCACAGGTACGTGTCGGTCGGAATAAATTCCGGCTCCGAGTCGGTCGGTGCTTTTTCCGGCCCGAATCGGAATCGACCCCTATGTAGCGCACCAGCTACCAACGACCTTAGCACCCTGCTGAATCCGGGATGCTCCCGAGAATCCGCTGGTGGAACAGTGGACCTGGCCTTGATACTTTCCTAAATCCGAAAGGTAAACCTCGAAATCTAACTGTATGATTTTATATGCATTTTTCTATTTTCTTCTATTGACTTCAATGGTGCGTAATTGCGCACAAGAGTGATTTATTTTGCTAATCTGAAAAATTCATATCTTGAAAAGTACTTTCATGCCAGCCCAAAATCAAAATCTGCCCTTTAGAATTATCAAGAAAATCGAATACACAGTTGTCAAGCTTTTTCCCTGGACAAAATTCTCCAATGGATAACTGGCCATCCATGCCCCCTTGGCTCTCTAGGCAGACATGAATAAAACAGGAGTAACCCCACAGAAAGGAGGTGGTGTTGCAGAATCTAACCACGGAGTACAAGACAACTGCCACAATTGCAACAAAGAAGTTAACCCCTTGCGTGCGTCGGACGGCCTGGAGCCGTCCGACGTCACGGTGGGCGTGTGCGACGGACGGCTCCCGGCCGTCCTAGCACCCACCCACGGGGGAAGGGCTGGCGCTCCCCCCGTGGGCCGCCCTTAAAGGTGCCCCCACCAGGGAAGGCAGGGGAAGCCCTTCCCCTGCCTCCCCCCGCCCTCCCCCCCCACGTCATTAGAGGATTCCCAAGGCGGTGGAAGCCATTTGCTTCCAGCACGTTGGGAAGAGAGGAAGTGAGATTCTTCTCGGGGGAGGGGGGTATTTAAACAAAAGAGGCATCGGGGGAAAGGAAAGGGTTTTCCTTTCCCCTGATGCCTCTTTTGTGCATTCCTGCTGCACGATCGTGCGATCGTGCAGCAGGAATGCCCACTAGACGCCAGGGATTTTTTTTTTTTTTACAATTGTAATTGATTACTGTTTGGGGGGAGCGGCCCCTTAGGCAAGGGTCGCTCCCCTCATGGGGGCAATGTTTTTTTGGGTTTGTCTGCCCCTCTGGGGGGCAGATTTCGCAATTTTTTAAAAAAAGTGGCCCACTGGACCACCAATGAATAATTTGTGGGAGTGGCCCCTTGGGCAAGGGTCGCTCCCCTTTGGAGGCCATGTTTTTGGGATCTCGCCATTTTGTTTTTATATAGGGCCCACTAGACCACCAGGGTTTTATTTCTGGAGAGTGACCCCTTGGGCAAGGGTCGCTCTCCTTTGGGGGGCAATGTTTGTCGCCATGTTTTATAAGATTGGGCCCACTAGACCACCAGGGATTTGTTTGTGGGGAGTGGCCCCTTGGGCAAGGGTCGCTCCCCTTTGGGGAGCATTAATTTGGCCGTTTCTGCACCCCTGGGGGGCAGATCGGTGGATTTGTTTTTTTGTATGGCCACTAGGCCACCAGGGATTTATTTGTGGGGAGTGGCCCCTTGGGCAAGGGTCGCTCCCCTTTGGGGGCAATCTTTTTGGCTGTGTCTGCCCCCTAGGGGGGCAGATCTCGCCATTTAAAAAAAAAATCGGGCCCACTAGAGCACCAGGGATTGGTTTGTGGGGAGTGGCCCCTTGGGCAAGGGTCGCACCCCTTTGGGGAGCATGAATTGGGCCGTTTCTGCCCCCCTGGGGGGCAGATCGGCTGATGTTTTTTTGGTATGGCCACTAGGCCACCAGGGATTTATTTGTGGGGAGTGGCCCCTTGGGCAGGGGTTGCTCCTCTTTGGGGGCAATCTTTTTGGCTGTGTCTGCCCCCCAGGGGGGCAGATCTAGCCTTTTTTTAAAAAAATCAAGCCCACTAGACCACCAGGGATTTGTTTGTGGGGAGTGGCCCCTTGGGCAAGGGTCGCTCCCCTTTGGGGAGCATTAATTTGGCCGTTTCTGCCCCCCTGAGGGGCAGATCGGCGGATTTCTTTTTTGTATGGCCACTAGGCCACCAGGGCTTTTTTTTATGTTGGGGAGCGGCCCCTTGGACAAGGGTTGCTCCCTTTTATGGGAGGATGATTGTGGCCATTTCTGCCCTCTTTGGGTGGCAGATTAGCAGTATGTTTTTAGGCCCGAAGCCACTAGACAACAGGGGTTTTTAAATTTTTGTGTTGGGGAGTGGCCTCAAGGGCAAGGGTTGCTCCCCTTTTACGGGGGTGAATATTTTATTTATACTCTTAGGCCCACCTACCCCTTAGTTTGGCTGGTGGATTGTGTGTGGACTGGTGCATTATTTGCATATGTGATTGTAATGTTTTTTTTTCTCCTTTTTATTCTAGTGTAAAGCTTTTGATTCCTGTTTGTGGTAAGAAAAACATTTTTGGTGTATTTACTCCAAGTGAGTATTATTGTCATGCATGAATGAATTTTTTTGTAAGTGGTGTCATAATGGCAGCATATTTAGTTAGTGTTTTGAGCATGAAATTCTTTGCGATGTGTTTTGCATTGTCTTATGTGTAATTTTCTTTTCTTTTTCTTTTTAGTGGGATATTGTTGATCCTTACTGTGTCTGTGCAGAGTAGGTGGTGGTGAGTGTAGCTGTTTCTGGCAAGTGAGTGGTATAGTCTTGGAGTATATAGGTCTTTGTGATAAAGACGCATTTTGTTTATTACTTATTTTACTTATTTTACAAAGTGTTTGTTGTTGTTGACTTGTTTGACAAGTTACCTTTATTAGGAAGGATTATGGCGAGCCGTAGAATTACTGCTCAGCAGGTGGTTGGTATGCTTTTTGAATCTTCATCTGAGCAGGATTATGAGACTGACAGTGCGTCTGAGGGAGAGGAGGGAGTGCAAGATTCTTGCAGTGAGTTTTCTGTCCACGAGGAATCATCTGATGATGAAGCTACTCTCAGTGCAGATGAAACTACTCAAAGTGCGGATGAAGTGCCTGTTTTAGAGGAGGACACTGATGTGCCGATGGTGCAGCAAGAGACATCGGTATTGCAGCCTGAGGCTGCAAGGCTTCCTACTGGAAGTGCTGGACTCTGGGTTGATCCAAACATGGTGCAGCCGGTGTTGCCTGCCTTTAGTGGGGATGCAGGGTGTAGAGTGGATTGTGAAAACTTTTTGCCCATACAGTTTTTTCAGTTGTTTATGGATGATGTACTTTTGGCTGAGATTGTTGAGCAGACAAATTTGTATGCTGAACAGTTTTTGAGGGACAACAGTGCCAGACTTAGGCCCCGCTCTAGAGCTACTCGGTGGACTCCCACAAATCTGGATGAGATGAAGAAGTTTTTAGGTTTGACTTTTTTGATGGGCTTGATAAGGAAGCCGTCCATGGCTTCCTATTGGTCTATCAGCCCCTTGATGGCAACGGCCATATTTCCTGCAATTATGAGTCGTGATCGGTATTTACTTTTGCTTTGGATGCTGCATTTTGTTGATAATGCTTTGGCGTTGCCACGAGATCACCCTGACTGTGACCGTCTTTTTAAGATTCGGCCTGTTCTTGATCACTTTGTAGATCGATTTTCAGAGATCTATACTCCAGGGAAAGAAATAGCTGTTGATGAGTCTTTGGTCCTGTTCAAGGGCCGTTTGGTTTTTAGGCAGTACATTCCTAGCAAGAGGGCAAGTTATGGAATTAAGATGTATATGTTGTCTGAGAGTAGGACAGGATATGTCTATAAATTCTGGGTGTACACTGGTAGGGATTCCACTATTGACCCCCCTGGTTGTCCGTCCACTTTTGGAGTTTCTGAGAAAATTGTGTGGGATCTTGCTAGAGGACTGTTTAACAGAGGCCACCATTTGTACCTTGATAACTTCTACACTGCTGTGCAATTGTTTAAGGAATTGTTCAAAGTGGACACTTTTGCTTGTGGCACAATCCGCTCTAACCGTAAAGGTTACCCAAAAGAGCTTGTTTGCAAAAAGCTTCAGAGGGGACAGTGCAGTGCCTTGCATGGTGAGGAATTGCTAGCTGTGAAATTTGTGGACAGGAGGGATGTGTACATGCTGACTACCATTCATGATGAGAGTACTTCACCTGTGACTGTTTGGGGTCAGGTTGCTGAAGTGCGCAAACCTGTGTGCATTGTAGACTACAATAAGCACATGGGTGGTGTCGATAGAGTAGATCAGAGGTTGGAACCTTACACTGCTGTTCGTAAGGCTTACATTTGGTATAAGAAGTTGGCCATCCATCTCTTCAATTTAGCAACTTTCAATGCTTTTGTTGTGTTCAAGGAGTGTTCTCCTGCGTCAAAGATGACTTTTGTTCAGTTCCAGGAGTCTGTGATAGGCAGCCTTGTTGTTGTGGAACAGGCAAGTGTTCCTAGAGTTGGAGTGGTGGAGGATGTGGCTAGATTGAAAGGAATCATATTGCCTCCGTTATGAATTGTGAAAGTTTGAAGAACATGGAATAAACATGAATTACTTAAAGAAAAAACGAATTACAGTTTTCATTAAGTCATTTACGCTGTGCAGCTTGTGACTGGAGCGAAAATACTGCCCCAGCCCATTTTGGAGCCTTAGTAAAGGTGCTCACTGGGACAGAGCATACAACAAGCGTGCACGCACAACTTGTTTGGAGTATTGATCACGTGGAAAATGGACAAAATGGTGTGCAAGGACTCATTATTTGTACATTTGATTGAAAGATCGCCACTTTCCTGATTTAATTCCTCCCACGCCCAAAAAAAACAATCCCTGTAAGAGATGTAGAGTCTGCTTGCGAAGAGGTATGCGGAAGGAGAGTCGTATGCACTGTGCCGATTGTCCTTCTAATCCTGGGCTGTGTGTGCCCACATGTTTCAGATTGTATCACACTCAAAAGAGTTTTTGGGAGCAACCGTGAGTCTAATAGTGTACTGCCTGGTCTGTATGGTTTTATATAGTTGTTGTTCAGTTTCACGTTTGGGAATAGAATGATGTCTTTAGTTACTGCTGTTGTTTTTGTAGTTATAGTTTTGTATCTAGTTGCAATTGGTTTGTGTTTTCTTTCTTGATAAAAAAAAATGAATGACGGTGTGAGTGGACTGGCGCTTGGCTGGCGGTGTGCGTGGACTGGCGCTTGGCTGGTGGTGTGCGTGGACAGGTGCTTGGCTGGCTGTGTGCGTGGACTGGCGCTTGGCTGGCGGTGTGCGTGGACTGGCGCTTGGCTGGCGGTGTGTGTGAACTGGTGCTTAGCTGGTGGTGTGTGTGGACTGGCGCTTGGCTGGCGGTGTGCGTGGACTGGCGCTTGGCTGGCGGTGTGCGTGGGCTGGCACCTGGCTGGCAGTGTGCGTGGGCTGGCGGTTGGCTGGCGGTGTGGGTGGGATGGTGCTTGGCTGGCGGTGTTTGTGGGCTGGCATTTGGCTGGCAGTGTGTGAGTAGTGACTTGCTGCTGGTCATTACACACTCTGCTAGTCAAACACCACTGCAGACACTATGTCAACCACCAGCCGGTGTGATGGCTGTGTCAGTCATGTGGGCGTATGAAAGTGATGGGCCCTTGAATGGCGCTGTCTGTTAATGTGAATGTTGTAATGTGCTGGGCCCGCAGCTGGCGGTGTGAATGGTCTTGTGTGTCATGTATGAAAGGTGTGTGAATGGCCTGTAAAGAGGTTGGTGCCTTGCCGTGGCTTTACAGCTCACGAGCTGTGAGTCATTGGTTCAGGTTTTTAACCTTTTAAATATGAACAGTGCATTTCGTTTTTGTGAAATCTCTTGTTAATAGAATTTTACGCTCTGAACCTTCACTCACCCTCGTGCCAAATCCAACCAGTATGTGTGAGTACTTAAGGAATTGTTCATTTTGAAGGAATATTTGTCTTTTTTGTCTCTCTCTGCCAGGGTGTACATTGTCTCCACATTGTCTGTGAATGTGAGTGTTGTAATGTGCTGGGGCCGCAGTTGGTGGTGTGAAAGTGTGTGTCAAGTTTGAAAGGTGTATGAATGGCCTGTAAAGAGGTTGGTGCCTTGCCGTGGCTTTACAGCTCACGAGCTGTGAGTCATTGGTTCTGGTAATTAACAGTGCATTTCGTTTATGTGAAATCACTTGTTAATAAAATATACATTTTAAACCTTTCACTCACCCTCGTGCCAAATTCAACCAGTATGTGTGTGTACTTGAGGAACAAGTAGATAGGCAGTCATATTTGTCTCTTTTGTCTTTCTGTGCTAAGGTGTAGTCTGTCTCTAGGGAAAATTTACCAACTTTACATATTTCTGTAAAGTAAAAAAAAAAAATGGGGAGTGCTGGGTGGTGTGCCTCTCATGGATCCCAACATGTTTTTTTACTCACGCCATGCAAACCTCAAAATGTGACTATAGTCACTCATTTTCCTTGCATTACTGTGTCATAATATTCTGTTGTCAGAAAAACCACAATTTTCCTACCACCCTGCATTCCCCCCAGGTCTCCCGATAAAAATGGTACCTCACTCGCGTGGGTGGGTCAAGTACCCGCGACAGGCAAGGGCCCAAAACCTATTGAGGCGACATCAAAATTACCTATTGCAAAACGACCTGGTTTTGCAAGGGGGGTCCCATGAGTTTTTGGCCCCGGGCCCCGGGCTCGGCGGTCATCTAGGGAAACCTACCAAACCCACACATTTCTGAAAACTAGACACCTGGGGGAGTCCAGCGAGGTATGGCCTGCATGGGTCCCCCAACATTTTCCTACCCAGAATCCCCTGCAAACCTCAAATTTAGCTGAAAAAAATCACTTTTTTCACAAATTTCTGTGTGGGAAAGTTCTGGAATCTGCGTGGATCCACAAATTTCCTCCCACCTAGCGTTCCCCCAGGTCTCCCAATAAAAATGGTACCTCACTCGCGTGGGTGGGTCAAGTACCCGCGACAGGCAAGGGCCCAAAACCTATTGAGGCGACATCAAAATTACCTATCGCAAAACAACCTGGTTTTGCAAGAGGGGTCCCATGAGTTTTTGGCCGCGGGCTCGGTGGCCATCTAGGGAAACCTACCAAACCCACACATTTCTGAAAACTAGACACCCGGGGAGTCCAGCGAGGTATGGCTTGCATGGGTCCCCCAACATTTTCCTACCCAGAATCCCCTGCAAACCTCAAATTTAGCTGAAAAAACACTTTTTCTCAAATTTCTGTGTGGGAAAGTTCTGGAATCTGCGTGGATCCACAAATTTCCTCCCACCCAGCGTTCCCCCAGGTCTCCCGATAAAAATGGTACCTCACTTATGTGGGTAGGCATAGTGGCTGCAACAGGAAATGGCCCAAATCGTACTGTGGAGACTTCAAAATTACCTATAACAAAACTACCTGGTTTTGGGGGCACCTAGGGTTTTGGCCCTGGGCTCGCCGCCATCTAGGGAAACCTACCAAACCCACACATTTCTGAAAACCAGACACCCTGGGGAGTCAAAGGAGGTATGGCTTGCGTGGATCCCCCAACGTTTCCCTACCCAGAATGCCCTGCAAAGCTCAAATTTAGCTGAAAAAAACACATTTTCCACATATTTTTGGGTGGAATCACCGTGCCGGCACAAATGTCCTACCCCAGAGCATTCTCCTTAGTGTCCAGAGTAAAATGATACCTCACTTGCGTGGGTGTCCAATGCAGAATTGGCTAAAAATATATTTTAAATAAAATATAGCGCTTAGAATTCTCGGTGCTATACCATTAATCCCTATGTTTTGGGCTCTTCCCAATCACAGGCCCTTGCCCCACCCACACAAGTGAGGTATCATTTTCCTCGGGAGACTGAGGGGAACGCGGGGTGGGTGGAATTTTGTGGATCCACGCAGATTCCAGAACTTTGCACCACAGAAATGTGAGGAAAATTTGTTTTTATTGGACAATTTTTAGGTTTGCAAGGGATTCTGGGTAACAGAACCTGGAGAGAGCCAGTCAAGTCACACCATCCTGGATTCCCCTGGGTGTCTAGTTTTCAGAAATGCATAGGTTTGCTAGGTTTCCCTAGGTGCCGGCCGAGCTAGGGTTCAAAATCTACAGCTATACACTTTGCAAAAAAAAGGGTCCATTTTCACTGTGAAAATGTGGTGTGTCCACGTTGTGTTTTGGGCCGTTTCCTGTCGCTGGCACTAGGCCTGCCCACACAAGTGAGATACCATTTTTCTTGGAAGACTTTGGGGAATGCGGGGTGGGTGGAATTTTGTGGATCCACGCAGATTCCAGAACTTTCCACCACAGAAATGTGAGGAAAATGTATTTTTTTGGACAAAATTTTATGTTTGCAAGGGATTCTGGGTAACAGAACCTGGTGAGAGCCAGTCAAATCACCCCATCCTAGATTCCCCTGGGTGTCTACTTTTCAAAAATGTATAGGTTTGCTAGGTTTCCCTAGGTGCCGGCAGAGCTAGGGTTCAAAATCTACAGCTAGGCACTTTGCAAAAAAAGGGTCAGTTTTCACTGTGAACATGTGGTGTGTCCACGTTGCGTTTTGGGCTGTTTCCTGTCGCGGGCATTAGGCCTACCCACACAAGTGAGGTACCATTTTTCTCGAAAGACTTTGGGGAACGTGGGGTGGGTGGAATTTTGTGGATCCACGCAGATTCCAGAACTTTCCACCACAGAAATGTGAGGAAAATGTGTTTTTTTTTACAAAATTGTAGGGTGCAAGGTATTCTGGGTAACATAACCTGGTGAGAGCCAGTCAAGTCACCCCATCCTGGATTCCCCTGGGTGTCTAGTTTTCAAAAATGTATAGGTTTGCTAGGTTTCCCTCGGTCCTGGCAGAGCTAGGGTTCAAAATCTACAGCTAGGCACTTTGCAAAAAATGGGTCCGTTTTCACTGTGAAAATGTGGTGTGTCCACGTTGCATTTTGGGCCATTTCCTGTCGCGGGCACTAGGCCTACCCACACAAGTGAGGTACCATTATTCTCGGAAGACTGTGGGGAACGCGGGCTGGGTGGAATTTTGTGGATCCATGCAGATTTCAGAACTTTCCACCACAGAAATATGAGGAAAATGTGTTTTTTTTTACAAAAGTTTAGGGTGCAAGGGATTCTGGGTAACAGAACCTGGTGAGAGCCAGTCAAGTCACCCCATCCTGGATTCCCCTGGGTGTCTAGTTTTAAAAAATGTATAGGTTTGCTAGGTTTCCCTAGGTGCCGGCAGAGCTAGGGTTCAAAATCTACAGCTAGGCACTTTGCAAAAAATGGGTCCGTTTTCACTGTGAAAATGTGGTGTGTCCACGTTGCGTTTTGGGCCGTTTCCTGTCGCGGGCACTAGGCCTACCCACACAAGTGAGGTACCATTTTTCTTGGAAGACTTTGGGGAACGTGGGGTGGGTGGAATGTTGTGGATCCACGCAGATTCCAGAACTTTCAACCACAAAAATGTGAGGAAAATGTGTTTTTTTTGACAAAATGTTAGGTTTGCAAGGGATTTTGGGTAACAGAACCTGGTGAGAGCCAGTCAAGTCACCCCATCCTGGATTTCCCAGGGTGTCAACTTTTCAAAAATGTATAGGTTTGCTAGGTTTTCCTAGGTGCCGGCAGAGCTAGGGTTCAAAATCTACAGCTAGGCAATTTGCAAAAAAAGGGTCTGTTTTCACTGTGAAAATGTGGTGTGTCCACGTTGCGTTTTAGGCCGTTTCCTGTCGTGGGCACTAGGCCTACCCACACAAGTGAGGTACCATTTTTCTCGGAAGACTTTGGGGAACGTGGGGGGGCTGGAATTTTGTGGATCCAGGCAGATTCCAGAACTTTCCACCACAGAAATGTGAGGAAAATGTGTTTTTTTGGACAAATGTTTAGGTTTGCAAGGGATTCTGGGTACCAGAACCTGGTGAGAGCCAGTCAAGTAAGTCACCCCATCCTGGATTCCCCTGGGTGTCTACTTTTCAAAAATGTATAGGTTTGCTAGGTTTCCCTGGGTGCCAGCAGAGCTAGGGTTCAAAATCTACAGCTAGGCACTTTGCAAAAAAAGGGTCAGTTTTCACTGTGAAAATGTGGCGTGTCCACGTTGCGTTTTGGGCCGTTTCCTGTCGCAGGCACTAGGCCTACCCACACAAGTGAGGTACCATTTTTCTTGGAAGACTTTGGGGAACGCGGGGTGGGTGGAATGTTGTGGATCCACGCAGATTCCAGAACCTTCCACCTCAAAAATATAAGGAAAATGTGTTTTTGTTTGACAAAATTTTAGGTTTGCAAGGGATTTTGGGTAACAGAACCTGGTGAGAGCCAGTCAAGTCACCCCATCCTGGATTCCCCAGGGTGTCTACTTTTCAAAAATGTATAGGTTTGCTAGGTTTTCCTAGGTGCCGGCAGAGCTAGGGTTCAAAATCTACAGCTAGGCACTTTGCAAAAAAAGGGTCAGTTTTCACTGTGAAAATGTGGCGTGTCCACGTTGCGTTTTGGGCCGTTTCCTGTCGCAGGCACTAGGCCTACCCACACAAGTGAGGTACCATTTTTCTTGGAAGACTTTGGGGAACGCGGGGTGGGTGGAATGTTGTGGATCCACGCAGATTCCAGAACCTTCCACCACAAAAATATGAGGAAAATGTGTTTTTGTTTGACAAAATTTTAGGTTTGCAAGGGATTTTGGGTAACAGAACCTGGTGAGAGCCAGTCAAGTCACCCCATCCTGGATTCCCCTGGGTGTCTAGTTTTAAAAATGTATAGGTTTGCTAGGTTTCCTTGGGGCCGGCAGAGCTAGGGTTCAAACTCTACAGCTAGGCACTTTGCAAAAAAAGGGTCCGTTTTCACTGTGAAAATGTGGTGTGTCCACGTTGCGTTTTGGGCCGTTTCCTGTCGCGGGCACTAGGCCTACCCACACAAGTGAGGTACCATTTTTCTTGGAAGACTTTCGGGAACGTGGGGTGGGTGGAATGTTGTGGATCCACGCAGATTCCAGAACTTTCCACCACAAAAATGTGAGGAAAATGTGTTTTTTTGACAAAATGTTAGGTTTGCAAGGGATTTTGGGTAACAGAACCTGGTGAGAGCCAGTCAAGTCACCCCATCCTGGATTTCCCAGGGTGTCAACTTTTCAAAAATGTATAGGTTTGCTAGGTTTTCCTAGGTGCCGGCAGAGCTAGGGTTCAAAATCTACAGCTAGGCAATTTGCAAAAAAAGGGTCTGTTTTCACTGTGAAAATGTGGTGTGTCCACGTTGCGTTTTAGGCCGTTTCCTGTCGTGGGCACTAGGCCTACCCACACAAGTGAGGTACCATTTTTCTCGGAAGACTTTGGGGAACATGGGGGGGCTGGAATTTTGTGGATCCAGGCAGATTCCAGAACTTTCCACCACAGAAATGTGAGGAAAATGTGTTTTTTTGGACAAATGTTTAGGTTTGCAAGGGATTCTGGGTACCAGAACCTGGTGAGAGCCAGTCAAGTCACCCCATCCTGGATTCCCCTGGGTGTCTACTTTTCAAAAATGTATAGGTTTGCTAGGTTTCCCTGGGTGCCAGCAGAGCTAGGGTTCAAAATCTACAGCTAGGCACTTTGCAAAAAAAGGGTCAGTTTTCACTGTGAAAATGTGGCGTGTCCACGTTGCGTTTTGGGCCGTTTCCTGTCGCAGGCACTAGGCCTACCCACACAAGTGAGGTACCATTTTTCTTGGAAGACTTTGGGGAACGCGGGGTGGGTGGAATGTTGTGGATCCACGCAGATTCCAGAACCTTCCACCTCAAAAATATGAGGAAAATGTGTTTTTGTTTGATAAAATTTTAGGTTTGCAAGGGATTTTGGGTAACAGAACCTTGTGAGAGCCAGTCAAGTCACCCCATCCTGGATTCCCCAGGGTGTCTACTTTTCAAAAATGTATAGGTTTGCTAGGTTTTCCTAGGTGCCGGCAGAGCTAGGGTTCAAAATCTACAGCTAGGCACTTTGCAAAAAAAGGGTCTGTTTTCACTGTGAAAATGTGGTGTGTCCAGGTTGCGTTTTGGGCCGTTTCCTGTCGCGGGCACTAGGCCTACCCACACAAGTGAGGTACCATTTTTCTCGGAAGACTTTGGGGAACGTGGGGTGGGTGGAATTTTGTGGATCCAGGCAGATTCCAGAACTTTCCACCACAGAAATGTGAGGAAAATGTGTTTTGTTTGACAAATTTTTAGGTTTGCAAGGGATTCTGGGTACCAGAACCTGGTGAGAGCCAGTCAAGTCACCCCATCCTGGATTCCCCTGGGTGTCTACTTTTCAAAAATGTATAGGTTTGCTAGGTTTCCCTAGGTGCCGGCAGAGCTAGGGTTCAAAATCTACAGCTAGGCACTTTGCAAAAAAGGGTCCGTTTTCACTGTGAAAATGTGGCGTGTCCACGTTGCGTTTTGGGCCGTTTCCTGTCGCAGGCACTAGGCCTACCCACACAAGTGAGGTACCATTTTTCTTGGAAGACTTTGGGGAACGCGGGGTGGGTGGAATGTTGTGGATCCACGCAGATTCCAGAACCTTCCACCACAAAAATATGAGGAAAATGTGTTTTTGTTTGACAAAATTTTAGGTTTGCAAGGGATTTTGGGTAACAGAACCTGGTGAGAGCCAGTCAAGTCACCCCATCCTGGATTCCCCTGGGTGTCTAGTTTTAAAAAATGTATAGGTTTGCTAGGTTTCCCTTGGGGCCGGCAGAGCTAGGGTTCAAACTCTACAGCTAGGCACTTTGCAAAAAAAGGGTCAGTTTTCACTGTGAAAATGTGATGTGTCCATGTTGCGTTTTGGGCCGTTTCCTGTCGTGGGCACTAGGCCTACCCACACAAGTGAGGTACCATTTTTCTCGGAAGACTTTGGGGAATGTGGGGTGAGTAGAATTTTGTGGATCCACGCAGATTCTAGAACTTTCCACCACAGAGATGTGAGGAAAATGTGGTTTTTATGGCAAATTTTTAGGTTTGCAAGGGATTCTGGGTAACAGAACCTGGTGAGAGCCAGTCAAGTCACCCCATCCTGGATTTCCCTGGGTGTCTACTTTTCAAAAATGTATAGGTTTGCTAGGTTTCCCTTGGTGCCGGCATAGCTAGGTTTCAAAATCTACAGCTAAGCACTTTGCAAAAAAAGGGTCAGTTTTCACTGTGAAAATGTGGTGTGTCCACGTTGCGTTTTGGGCAGTTTCCTGTCGCGGGAACTAGGCCTACCCACACAAGTGAGGTACCATTTTTATCGGGAGACTTAGGGTAACACAGAATTGTAAAGCAACTGTTATTACCGATTGACTTTCGATGCATTTCTGCCTTCCAAATGAAAGACAATGTGTAAAAAAGAAGTCATTTTGAAAAATGACCTATAATCCTCATGCTAGTATGGGTAGTCACAATTTTGGAAATGTGCAAATAACTACTGTTTCTAAACTCTATATTTTGTTCCAATTTCAGAAATACATAGGTGTCTTTCATACCGACTTTTCCATGTATATATTTTCCCAAATTAATTGCTATATACCCGGTACATAATGAAAAACCATTGCAAGACGCTGCTCAGTTATTGGCTCTGGGTTCGTCGGGTTCTTGGTGAACCTACAAGTCCTATATATCCCCACAACCAGAAAAGTCCAGCGGATGTAACGGTATATTGCTTTCAAACAGCTGTCACAATTAGAAGAAGTTACAGGTGAAAACGTTGGCACAAATGGCTGTTTTTTTCAACTAATTTTCAATTTTTCCTATATTTAACTGTTAGTTTCTATGAAGAATCCTTGAAGGATCTACACAAATGACCCCTTGCTGAATTCATAATTTTGTCTACTTTACTAAAATGTATAGCTTTCCAGGATCCATTATTGCTTTCATACCCATGTCTACCATTAACTGGAAGAAGGTTGAAAGCACAAAAAATAGCAAAAATAGGCTATATTCCAGTAAAATGCCAAAACTGTGTAAAAATGTTGGTTTTCTGACAAAAGTCTGCTTGTCCCTGAAAGCTGGGAAAATGGTGATTTCAGCCCCACAAACTCTTTGTTGATACCATTTGCAGGGAAAAAACCAGACGCTTTCATTTGCAGCGCTTTTTTCCCATTTTTCCCCCAAAAAAAAAAACTTAACGTATTTTGGCTAATTTGTGGGTCCCCTCCAGGGGAATCCACAAACCCTGGGCACCTTTACAATCCCCATGATGTTGGAAGAAGAGGACACAAATTTGGTGTGGATACCTTATGTGGTCATAAAGTTACAGGGCCTAAGCGTGAACTACCCCAAATAGCCAAAAAAAGGCTTAGCACAGGGGGGGAAAAGGCCTAGCAGCGAAGGGGTTAATACCAGCCAGAGCTGTAGGCACACAACCCTTTAATAATATCTCAGAACATATAAGTGTATTTATAGGAGGGAATGGGATTGAAATAGTAGAAAGTGTACAAAAGACAGACTACAATGAAAAGAGAAATGCAACACAATATAGTTGTGAAGCCATGGCCCCAGACTATTCACAGAATATGCTGTGTGCAACCACTAAATGTATGCAACATCAACACAATTCTTAAAGATAAAAACATAATGACACCACAGTGCAGATAAAGGGCTTTGGAAGGGTTGAACAATGTTCACAAACATACACTGGTCACAATTACTAACTGATCATAAGCACAACCCTGTGAATGAAAGATCACAATCCCCACACGCCCCCAGGGAAATCGAAATACTTTGTTTTGTAACACTATGTTGGAACTGGCACTTTCTGGTTGGTTAATGCTCCAGTCAGGCAGAACCTACCAATTCCGCCAGGGGCGGCTGATTACACATACTGTATATAACCTGCGTTCACCCTTGGGTAGCTTGGCACTGAGCAGTCAGGCTTGTCACAAAGGCAATGTGTAAAGCATTAGCACAGCACTCACTCAGATAAATAAACTGAGCGTCACAAAAGAGACTTCACATGGAATGCTTCAAATAACGTTTGTATTCAACACACACAATAATCTACACAACATGAACAACATGTATTTATAGGCATAAATCACACTTGGCATTATTACTAGCAGGACTATGCCCAACCGTGTTAAGATGACATCAGTAATATGCACACTTGGGCAAGGTCCTAATCTACCCCCCTCCCCCAGCACGCTTATGTGATGCAACACGTTGTCCACCCTCTGCACCTCCCTAGCAATTCTTATAATTCAATGCCACACAGTTTTAGGGTGCACCCTTGGTCACAACGATATCAGAAATATGTACATACAACAAATTACAACACTTATTAGCAGCACCATGGGCAGAGGCCACGCGGGTAAAACCATTGTCAAATGCAATGCTATTCTAGCAAGAAATCAACGTGTAAGGCAACTAGGCCTGGGCGGTAAAATCCGCTCCGCTCGCGGAATTTGCAGAATTTTGGCAATGCCGCGTTCCGCGGAGAACGCGGAATTGCCGAAAATTCCGCGATCTGCGGCGTAGCGGAATTTTTTCCTTGTTCACGCTTTCAAAATGCATGTTCGCGCACGCGGTAGCGACTTACCGGGATCCCTGCGTTCGCCGACGTGTTTTCCTATCCGTTCGCGTGCGCCACGAGATTTTGGTAGCCGGCCGCGCGATCCCGCGAGAGTGTGCGATCGCGAACACGCAATTCGGACGCGCCATCGGACATCCGCGTTCGCGAACAGGAAACACGCATCGCGAACGGGCGGGACAAGTGAAACAAGATGGCCGCGCCAATTGGCGACCGCATGGGCAAGTTCGCGAGATAGTTCCCCCCGAGCACGCAAACAGCGTCCCCGAACAGGAAAACGCATCGCGAACGGGCGGAACAAGCAATTCCACGTGCTCGCGGAATTCTGCGTAGCTCGCGGAGATGTTTTACATCTTCGCGGAACTTTGCGTAACGCGACTACGCAATTTCCGCCCAGGGTTAAAGGCAACACCCCCAGCCAGTGTCATGAATCACAGGCGCTCTGCAGACTGTAACTCCCACACACACACTCACTCCGTGCCGATACGAAGTGCAACGGGTAGCAAGCAGGTCCAAACGGAGCACACTCACACACTCGCACACATACGCACTCAGCACCTTAATGCAGTGCATTGATACCCAGCAGGTCAATTGACAACACACTGCTGACCCCGTGGCACCAAGCCTCCCTCCACCCTCCAACTCACCATAGCTATCCTACACCCACAGATTGGAGATAACTAGTTCTTACCCCCGCACACTAAGCGGGACGTGGCCGAAGTCAGGGTCCCAGGGAAGCAGGTGAGGGTAGGTAGCAGGACTAATTCGGAAGCAGACGTCAAATGGGGATTGGCCAACACTCGAGAAGTTCATCCACAGGATGTGGAGTAGACCCAGGCTGAGGGCAAAAGTCAGTCACACCAAAGGGTTCCACAAGGGCCTTCCAGCACCAGCCCAGTTCTGCGAAGCACAGGGGGTCACGCAGTCTCTTGACCTGCTTCCGATCATTCTCGGTAGCGATCCTTCTTACCAGTTAGCCACTCTCACCACCAAGGCCCGAACTGGGCAATACTACCTGGCAACACGTGGTTGTTGGGGTGGGGGTGGGGGGTTGGTCCACTGAGCTGAGGGCCAAAAAGAGAACAATCGATGAATGGAGAATGAAGCAGGGGGGCCTCTGGGAAGAAGGAGGCACCCCGTCAGGTACACTTCGATCAGAGTCGCACCCAGGCAATCAGGACACACAGCCTGGTCGCACCAGACCGTTCCGGTCACACACAGTGAAGAGTTGCAAATTCAGTACCTCCCTGGAAATGAGGCACAATGTCCGGTGCGTTTTGATATGAGTCGCACCAGACAATTCCGGTTGCACACAAAGAAGAGTTGCAAAGCCCATGCCTTCTTGGAAATGAAAAAACAACAATTGATGGACAGAATGCAGAACAATGTCGTACATGCACCCCAGTACAGAGATCTGGGCCTAAATCCATCGTTTTTTTGCTCACCATGCCATTCCAGTTTGGACCCAGCCATATGCAAATCAGTCTTGACCCTGCGCCCAATGGGAACAGTCCAGCCCGAACTGCCAGGCCAGGTCCTCCCTGGACTGGAAACAAGCATCCTAGGACCGGTTTCGGGCTTTCAGCCCTCATCAGCCAGGATAGCTTGACTCCAGTGGCATGGAGAGCACGAGACCCACGTCTGAGCATACCTGTACCACTCGGGGTGACAAATGCAAAAACAACAAGTGATGGACAGAATGCAGAACAATGTCATACATTCACCCCAGTACAGAGATCTGGGCCTAAATCCATCATTTTTTTGCTCACCATGCCATTCCAGTTTGGACCCAGCCATATGCAAATCAGTCTTGACCCTGCGCCCAATGGGAACAGTCCAGCCCGAACTGCCAGGCCAGGTCCTCCCTGGACTGGAAACAAGCATCCTAGGACCGGTTTCGGGCTTTCAGCCCTCATCAGCCAGGATAGCTTGACTCAAGTGGCATGGAGAGCACGGGGCCCACGTCTGGGCATACCCGTACCACTCGGGGTGACAAATGCAAAAACAACAATTGATGGACAGAATGCAGAACAATGTCATACATTCACCCCAGTACAGAGATCTGGGCCTAAATCCATCGTTTTTTTGCTCACCATGCCACACCGATTCACATGTGCTGCCCTCGTAGAAGGGGGTGTAGCCGTAGTAGTGCCTCATTCTACCTCATATAGCATTGCTGAACTTGTGCCTGTTTGACTGGAATTGCCTGGTGCGACCATTATCAACGTGCACCAGGCGTTGTGCCTCATTTCCAAGAAAGCAAAAGACACCCCTCATCAGCCAGGATAGCTTGAATCCAGTGGCACAGTGAGCCCGGGACCCACGTCTGGGCATACCCGGCGCACTTAGGGCAAGAAAGCAAAAGACACACAATTGATGGACGGAATGCAGAACAAATCAAAACATTCACACCCAGTCAAGAGATCTGGGTTAAATCCATCATTCTTTTGCTCACCATGCCACCCCAGTTTAGACCTGGCCATATGCAAATCAGTTTTGACCTTGTGCCTCATGGGAACAGTCCAGCCCGAACTGCCAAGCCAGGTCCTCCTTGGACCGGAAACAAGCATCCTAGGACCGGTTTTGGGGTTTCACCCCTCATCAGCCGGGCTCACTGTGCCACTGGATTCAAGCTATCCTGGCTGATGAGGGGTGAAACCCCGAAACCGGTCCTAGGATGCTTGTTTCCGGTCCAGGGAGGACCTGGCTTGGCAGTTCGGGCTGGACTGTTCCCATGAGGCACAGGGTCAAGACTGATTTGCATATGGCCAGGTCTAAACTGGGGTGGCATGGTGAGCAAAAGAATGATGGATTTAACCCAGATCTCTGGACTGGGTGTGAATGTTTTGATTTGTTCTGCATTCTGTCCATCAATTGTGTGTCTTTTGCTTTCTTGCCCTAAGTGCGCCGGGTATGCCCAGACGTGGGTCCCGGGCTCACTGTGCCACTGGATTCAAGCTATCCTGGCTGATGAGGGGTGAAACCCCGAAACCGGTCCTAGGATGCTTGTTTCCGGTCCAGGGAGGACCTGGCTTGGCAGTTCGGGCTGGACTGTTCCCATGAGGCACAGGGTCAAGACTGATTTGCATATGGCCAGATCTAAACTGGGGTGGCATGGTGAGCAAAAGAATGATGGATTTAACCCAGATCTCTTGACTGGGTGTGAATGTTTTGATTTGTTCTGCATTCCGTCCATCAATTGTGTGTCTTTTGCTTAAGAGGCAGTGGAATGCAGATCTTAATCTTTAGTGGGGCCATGATCTGGTTCCAGAAGCTAAGTGTCAAAACCTCTTCTTCCAAGCTATCCAGCCAGGCCCGCAAATGTCAGTAGTCTATTGTTACAGTTGCATGCCCAGTGTTTTATAGCTGTCGCTGGGCAATGCCCAGATATTCTACCCCAGCCTCCAGTGTCGACTGGAGCCAAGCACAAAGGCACACAAAGAGTTTTAGAGCAGAGAAATGCCCACTGTCTTGTAGTGGCATTTCTATGCTAATCATGACAAAACCACCTCTACCACTGGAAAGGGTTTATCACTGCTAATCCAATGATAGGAAACATTATGAGGCTGCTCCACTGCAATCCATTATTGCAGCTTGAAGTAATTTCAACACTTCCCCCATCTTAGCCTATGGGAAGAGCAAAGCTCATAGGTAGTGTAAACAAACATGGGTATGCCTCACTACCTGGGCAAGGAACATTCATGTGTACCTGCCATGCCTATCACTCGCTGACCACTTTAGACTTACCCTAAGGGCACTCTAGTGGTAGTGAAAGATTCTCTTGGGATGGCTAGTGATTTAAAAAGGCCAGCCTGAGCCAAAGCGCAATTTTGCACACTGAAACCTGCAATGGCAGGCTGGACACATGTTTAGAAGCGCCAGCGGTGCAAGTGCGCACACCGGCCTGCAATGGCAGGCTGACCACATGTTTTAAAACATCCTGGGGCAGATTTACAAGGACTGGCGCATCCCTGCAAATCAGCAGGGATGCACCAGAATAGATGCGACACGCAATTCTCCCCTTCCGCCACCACGGATGTGTCGCATTTACAATGTGGTGCACCGTGGCGCAGGGATAGGCAGATGCGTGTCGCATCTGATGGCGTAAGGGCGGCGCATTGCTGGAGTCGTGTTGCAAGCGCGACGCAACTCCAGCAATGCTCAGGGGCCGCCCATACCTAACGTGCTGCGCCACTCCTTACGCCTGCTACAAGCAGGCGTAAGGATTTGTCGCAGCTGCCTCTGAAAAGTGACTCAGTGAAATCTTGTAGATTTCACTGCGTCACTTTTACGAGGCTTTTTCTGAGGGAACGCCCACCGTGCATACATTAAACCTGACGCAGGTTTAATGTGGCGCAGGGCTTTACAATGTGACGCATCTCCTTAGATGCATCACGTTGTAAATAAGTCGCAACGTGGTGCATGGTTTACACCGCCACTGCGTCACAGAAGTGACGCAACGGCGGCGCAAATGTGTCGCAAGGGGCTTCGAAATCTGCCCCCCTGAGTGCAAGTGTGCACACCTGCCCGCAAAGACAAGCGAGACCCATGTTTAAGCACCATCGGTGCAAGTGCACACACACAGGCCTGCACTGGCAGGCCTAACCAATATTTAGAAACATTAGTGGTACAAGTGTGCAGACCGGCCTGCAATGGCAGATGAGCCACAGGTTTTAACCCTCATAGGTGCAGGTCGCAAACCGGCCTGCAATGGCAGGCTGAACACCGGTTTACAACCACCATAGGTGCGAGTGCACACACACAGGCCTGCAATGGCAGTCCTGACCTATGTTTGGAACCCGCAGGTATGCACCACTTCCTAACATGTGTAGGAAGGGCGCACACACTCTCACAATGCATTTCCAGTGGAAGAGTGACCGGAGCCCTAAAGTCACAATAAGAGGATCAGCCATTCTCCCAGGAGGGGGAGCCGACCCCCTAGGTAGAGAATACCCACATGGGGGCTTGTGCCTAACCAGGCAGCAAACACGCAGGTGTACCTACCCGGCCACTCACCTACACCAAACTCCACCCCTTAGGATTTACCCTAGGGCTGCTCCGGCGGTAGTGAAAGTCTCCTTCAGGTTTGGCTACTGAGCGAGAAATCCCAACCTGAGCATGAGACCTGTTTGACAGGCTATTCCGGTGGGTGGCACAATCAGTGCGGCATCCCACTACTAGCCAGTGCAGTACCCGCCCTGGGTATGTGGTGTACCTTTTTATAGAGCACTCGCAGGTACGACACCTAAACCAATCAAGTGCGCACCCTATCCTGGCAGGTGTAGGAAGAGCGAGCGCACTTTCCCGCTGTGGAACAGTGGGGAAGTGCCCAGAGTCCTAAGGTCATGAAAAGAGAGTTAGCAAAACCAGGAGGACAAAAAGCAAATGTTTCATCCCCCTAAGAAGGGCTATGTCCAACACACTAGGAATCAGAAACACCTGAAAGCAAGCAGAAACAAAACAAAAATCATGGCGAAAGATAAGGGGCCCGATTCACAGAGGGGCTTATGACTCGTAAAGTTATGAGTGTGGAGTCTCCTCACTTGTAAGGGAATCTCAGCACTTGGGGGCAGAATCTCCGCAATGAGCACTGCAGAGCGGAGATTCCACCCCGAGTGCAGAGACTCCGCACTCGTAACTTTACGAGTCGTAAGTCAAATCTCCACAACCCCAAGGATGCAACCTTATTTGACATGGATTGTGAATCCTGAATATAGATTTTATTTTACCTGATTAAGATTAAAAACGATTAATTTTCTAGTTGCATTTCCCTTGACAGGCACCTGGTTTTCTTCTCTTCCATGTTGTCTATGCGATGCTGCTTTTACTCAATCTACGATGTACTTTATGCTCTTTTGCACTTTGTTACGCACTTTAAGACACCGCTTTTATATCTTAATTCAACTCATATTACTGCATTTTACTTCACATCAAGAAGGGATGTTCTTTTTACACTGCTTAGCTTCTCCTACAACCTGGTATGCTGTGCTGTGCACAACTATATTTCGGCTGCTATAAAACTATGAAGGAAATATGCCTTATAATTTGTTTAATCACAGTTTATGACTAATTGTACAGAATTGATCTGATTTTACTTAATGTGATCAGATCATCTGCTGGCTTTAAATCATCATTTATTCTTGCTTATATTGATTGTATATAATTTACTACTGATTGTGCCTATGTACGATAGGAAATTTATTTTGAGCTTTTTGCTTTTATGGTCGAGTTTTCAACTGAATAAAGATTATTGATTGAGTTGTAAGTTCCTTTGTTAATCCGGCCCAAGGTATGTAACCATCAACCTGTAAAACAAAGGGACAGTATCTTGGAGTTGGGCAGTAACCTACTGGTCAAGAGAGTAAGCCTGCCCACAAAAATAGGGACATTTTGCTGTCCAGTGGTCCTTGAGGCTCCATGTCAGCAGCTCCTCAAACAGGGGAAACCCATATGTGTCTCTTCATATTAGCACCAGAGAATAAGTTGTAAAGTGTTATCTCTAAATGATTGTGAAAACTGCCACAATCATGAAACCAGACTTGACAGCGAGTTGGTGAGAGACACTCGAGAATACAGTATTTAAGAAGCTTTGGGAAGCAAGCAGTGATGGACTTTGGCATCAATACATGACGTTCTCTAAGGACTGAATACTTTTGAACCCACTACCCCCTGGAGGCCGAAGAGCACATCCAGAGGGGTACACAGCTAAAGTTTGAAAAGCTGGTTGATTGATGATCCTTGAATAAAATCTCCTTCCGGGCTTGGAGGAGTTATTAGATTTAATCTTGTCAATTCCCAACCACCAAGGGCTGTCGCACTTCCTTCTTTTGTCCTGAAGAAGACCCTACTTGATGTATCTACAAACACATATATATATATAGGGTCGAAACGTCGACGTACAACCATCTCATGTCCTGGCTCACTATAGCAATTATTTTCAAAAATAGGACTAGCTAAAGTGAAAGACCTGAAAAGGACGGAGAATTTATGTTATTGTCTTGTTTATTGTTTGAATTTGAAAGGTCACCTATTTGCACTATATGTCACCACAGTCACCCATTGAATTGTCTGTGTATTTGTTATTGAGTTTTCTTTGTCAGACAGCCCCCATTGGTATTATCTGTTTGTATAAAATTGTTTACACAATTGGCGCGCAAAATAGAGAAACAAAACAAATAATTTAATAAATATATATATTTTTGATAAAAACTTACTGAGGTACATTTATAAAAGTCTAGTACAAAATCACTATTGATTGTGAAAGAAATAAACAGGTTCTGAACCAGTACCCCGTGGTACTTACCCAACGGAACCACATGTAGCTTTATAACAATCATGAAACCAAGCACACAATATCACCATGATGAAGTTAGAGAATGCTGGAATGGTTCACCAATATCCACAAACATAAACTGGCCGCAACCCAGAGGCTCTGTGCCCTAGTTAATCGTCCTCATATCAGCAAAAGGGCCAGAAACTAGCCCTGGGTAACCAGCTTCGATGATGAAGGGAGACCAGTCCAAGCCCACGGGTAGAAAGGGATTGGCGTGGACCTCACAAGTGTCTCTCAAGTCCTGGTAGCTGGCAAGCCAGCAGAGCGCTAGGCCACACACCAGATCATCTGGACCACACAGGTGTCTCGCAATCCGGGATCTGCCAGGCCAGCAGAGGGCTGGGCCACACACCAGATCATCTGGACCACACAGGTGTCTCTCAATCCGGGATCTGCCAGGTCACCTGAGTGCCAGTCCACACACCAGATCATCTAGATCACACAGGTGTCTCTCAATCCGGGATCTGGCAGGTAGGCTGAGCGCTGGGGCACCACAGCAGCATCAGGGTCAGTGAAGAAGCAAACATTAACAAACGTCGCTGCAGGGAGTGAGTTCGCTTGTCAGGCACAGTATGGAAAGTCATTTTAACTCCAATTCTTATTTCTTAACTCTCATATTGCCTTCTATGTAATCATCAGTTTCTATGTGAATATAGGACCTCAATTTGTGATCCTTGGATGAAGATAGAAAAAATGTTTGTTATTAATTCATACGAAAGCTTAACAACACTAATGTCCGAAACTAACGATTGGTGGTCGTCAAAACATGGAGCATGTCACTGGACATGCCAATGATCAGAGGAGGAGACCAGAAGCAACATTTACGCTGAGGTACAGACTGTTGCATGAGAAGGTCATGAACCACATATGTTTGGGACAAAAGCCAGTAAAAGAGTAAAAAGAGTGGGTAATGCCAAATTATGACAGCTGTGCTTGATCATAGAATTGAGACAACTGTAAAGGATGGCTGCCCTCAACTAGTCTGCAGAATTCTTAGCAAGAAAGATCCTTTGCCAAATATGTCATGGTAACATTTATGTGTAGAGTGCTCGCACACAGATGCTTCCTATCACTTTAGGAAGACACAATCTTAACACCTAACAGAGACTGGGGGAAAAGGGAAGAAGATATTTAATTATTAAGGCACCTGATTTGCAGTTGGCCTATAAAACAGAGTAGTAATTGGTGTAAGAATTATGGAGAGGTTGGGTCAGGTTTATCCTGAGATCCTACGTACCCGAAGGAGCAATGTGAAGATATGTTGCTTTCTTTCATTGACAGAGCAAGGATGGTCCACACCATCCTGTGTGTGTTAGCAGTAGAACTAACAAGGATGCTAAGTTCTTTGTCTGTGGCCGAAATTGGGGCCTTTTAAGTAGTGGATTCCCGTCATTATAGGTGCTGGGGCTCCTCACCTTTTTAAACTCATGATGAGTGTCTGTCAGGCTGAGCAAGGATCAGGAGAGGCATTCATCATGTCAGGGTCAGGCAGCCAGGACCTTCACATGTGCTAATGCACAGCCTGATCCAAGAAGATGTCACAGCCCTGAGGGCAATGACATCATCAGCCCAGCAAAATCCTGTCAGGATCTTCCGCCTCCTGAAAAGCGGAAGCATCACTGATAGAGTTAGCCCTGGGCACTTGAAGTTTAAGTCCTGCAGTGCCCAGAGTGTCTATCAGTAACACCTCATGTTCACAGAGTGGGGTAGGCTCAGCAAGTCTCACTGACGCACCTCACTCTGTGATGAGTTAGCAACCCATGACAAAGTTAACCAATGAGAGGAGGCGAAGGGATCTTCAGTTTCCAGCTTACCCTCCCAAAGTCTCCATCTCCTTCTGAGTCGCCGGGCTTCTCCCTCCCGCACCCCCTGATACTGCCATTAGCGGTGTAGTTGGTAAGTGCCTTGCTGAATGCTTGTGTGTGTGTGTGCATATGTATGAATGTATGTGTATTTGCAATTGTGCTGGGTGAGTGCAAGTGTGAGTACATATGTGTTTGTGAATAGGTGGTGTGAATGCGTGCATGTGCTTGTGAATGGATGGGTGAGAGTATGTGCGTGCATGTCTGTTTATGAATAGATTGGTGTGCAAGTGTGTTTTTGTGAGTAGATAGGTGTAAGAATGTGCACTTGTGTGATTGTGAATGTTTGGGTGTGAGTGGGTATGCTTGTGGATGGGTGGAAGTGAGTCTGCGTGTGTGTCTGCCTGTCCCACTACTTTTGTAAATTACAAGCTGCCACTGCTCTCAAGCCTCTTTAACTCCCATATACATCACATATGAATCTGAACTCAGGGTTATTACTTTAAAACCAAACTGTGTGTATATATATATATATATATATATATATATATATATTCACTGAAAAAACCATAGGTTTCAGGCACGTTATAGTTAGAAATTAGCATTTAAAAAACCTTAGAAATTCACTGAAAAAACCATAGGTTTTAGGGAAAGTTATAGTTAGTTGGACATTGCACTCGTACAAAACCCGTGAAATTCCACCGTTATAGTTAGTTCAGCTAACTATAACTCGTGCCCCATAATTCACTGCTGATGACGTCACATATTACATCACTCATGACATGGTCAGTGACATCACTGATGACATCATCCAGTCACTGTGTGTTTCTGTAAAGTTTAAATATGTTTTATATATATGCCAAGGTGTATTGCAGAATGAGTGGGTGTATAAGTGTCTGGATGGATGATTTAGTAGGTGCGTGACTGACTGTATAAGTGAGTGATTAAATGTGTCTTACTGAATGCATGGGTTGGTGAGTAGCTACATGAGTGTGTATATCGGTTATTCATTGGTTGCTTGAGAATTTGTATGGGAGACTGAGTGTGTGTGTGGGTGGGTGTGAGGTGTGTGACTCTGTGCATAGATGTGTGAGTGGTTGATTCACTGGGTGCATGGGTTCAAGAGTGCATGTGAAAACAGCTGTATGGGCGGGTGAGTGTGTGTATGGGTGTGTTGGTGAGTGAATGGATGTCTCAGAGGTACATGTCCAAGTAACTACATAGGGAAAAGGCAGTGTATGTGAGAGTTGGAGTATAAATGACTATACGTGAGAGTCAGTGATTGTGAGAGTGGCTGTATGGATGAGTGTGTACTTGTATCAGTGATTATATAAGAGAGTAAGTATGCGTTAGTATCTGTATAGGTGAGTAAATGGGAGTGTGATTGATTATTTGCATGACTGACTAGGTGTGTGAGTAACTCCATGGATGAGTGGCGGTGTGTGAGTGTCTGTATAGGTATATGAGTGCATATGATAGTGTTGTATTGATGAGTGACTGCATGTATGAGTGATTGTATGGGTGAATGAGTGGATGTGTGTGTAGACCTAGGAATCAGTGAGTGCGCATGTAGTAACTGGTATTGGTGTGTCGATGGTTTCGAAAATGGTAGTCTGTATTTTACAGTGGGTGTATCAAAAGTTATAATAGAGTGTGAGGAGGTGCATCAGATTTTCACGTGGATGATGTCATCAGTGATGTCATCAGTGATGTCATTTGAGATGTCATCAGTGATGTCATCAGTGATGTCACTGACCATGTCATGAGTGACGTCATCAGCAGTGCATTGCGGGGGCGTGAGTTATAGTTAGCTGAACTAACTATAACGGTGGAATTTCACGGGTTTTGTACGAGTGCAATGTCCAACTAACTATAACTTTCCCTAAAACCTATGGTTTTTTCAGTGAATTTTCTAAGGTTTTTTAAATGCTAATTTCTAACTATAACGTGCCTGAAACCTATGGTTTTTTCAGTGAATTTCAAAGGTTTTTTAAATGCTAATTTCTAACTATAACGTGCCTGAAACCTATGGTTTTTTCAGTGAATTTCAAAGGTTTTTCAAATGCTAGTTTGTAACTATGCCTACAGAAGTAGGACATGTGAAGAAAGAAGAAAAAACGCACAGAAAGAAGCAAAAGAAATGTCGAAAGAAACAGAAGTGCACAAAGACAAAGAAAAATCCAGGAAGAAGTAAGACATGTGCAGAAAGAACCAACAGAGGAGCAGAAAGAGGCCTTGTTGCAAAATAATCCTGTGCCCACACCTTTCCAGACGTGTACTGGTGGTAACTGACTCTGACTAACCAGGCCTAGAGCCAGTGCTATGGTAAAAGACACTTAGAATACAGTTAAAACACCTACATACACTAGGGAACACTATGCGTTGAGGTACCCCTGTGATTAGCATGACCTCCTCTGTAACTCCCTAGTACATAATAGGGCAGGGGGATTAAAACTAACTCTTAAAACGCGCCATGGGGCACGTTTGCACACTGGTGTAGGGAGGGGGGGGCCTGAGGTTACATGTGTGCAAACACGCCCTCTGGCCGTTTTAAGTTGGGGGATAAAGTCCCCTTGAATCCTAAGGGTCCCTGGGGTCCAACTAGCCCACCAGGTACCTCCAGTAAGCGCCACAGAGCTGCGTTGCACAGAGGTGTAAAAGGGGCGTGGCCTGGACCACCTCTCTGCAACGCAACCCTGTGGCGCGCACTGGAGGTACCTGGTGGGCTAGTTGGCCCCAGGGTCCCTCAGGATTCAAGGGGAATTAATTCCCCAACTTAAAACGCGCCACAGGGTGTGTTTGCACACATGTCACCTGAGGCCCCGCCCCTCCCTTCACCACTGTGCAAACGCGCCCTGTGGCGCGATTTAAGTTGGGGTATTAGGTCACCTTGAATCCTGAGGTTCCCTGGGGCCCAACTAGCCCAACAGGTACTTCCAGTAAGCGCCACAGGCCTGCGTTGCAGAGAGGTGGTCAGAGGCCACGCCCCTTTTACACCTCTCTGCAACGCAGCTCTGTGGCGCTTAATGGAGGTAGCTGGTGGGCTAGTTGCACCCAGGGACCCTCAGGATTCAAGGGAGTTAATCTCCCAACTTAACACGCGCCACAGGGCGTGTTTGCACACATGTCACCTCAGGCCCCGCCCCCTCCCTTCACCACTGTGCAAACGCGCCCCGTGGCGCATTTTAAGTTGGGGAATTAAGTCCCCTTGAATCCTGAGGGTCTCTGGGGTGCAACTAGCCCACCAGCTACCTCCATTAAGCGCCACAGAGCTGCGTTGCAGAGAGGTGTAAAAGGGGCGTGGCCTCAGAACACCTCTCTGCAACGCAGCCCCTGGCGCATACTGGAGGTTCCTGGTGGGCTAGTTGGCCCCAGGGACCCCCAGTATTCAAGGGGAATTCGTTCCCCATCTGCAAACGCGCAAGGGGGCGCGTTTGCAGAGTGCTGCCAAGGAGGGGGCGTGGCCTCTGGCGCGATGCCGGTGTTTTCTTTCTTTTTTTTTTATGAAGTGGGGCTGTGTGGCCCCCCCTTCTTTTTCTAATTTATTGGCCCTGGGGACCCCATCCCCCAGGGCCTGCCCCCTAATATTTAAAAAAAAAAAAAAAATTTGAAGGGGGCCGTGTGGCCCCCCTCCCGAGGCCTTAATCGGCACCGGAAACCCCATCCCCCGGGGCATGGCCTTCTTTTTAAAAAAAAATGTTTTGGAGGGGGGCTGCGTTGCCCCCCCCTCCTCAGGCCACTTATGGCCCCGGGAACCCCATCCCCCCGGGGCCAGCCTTTTTATTTATTTTTTATTTTGCGGAAGGGGCCCGCGTGGCCCCCCTCCCTGGCCACTTGTAGCCCCGGGGACCCCATCCCCCAGGGCTGGCCCTCTCCGTTGGGGACCGTGGGGGGGTCCCCAATCCCCCCACGGTCCCGCCGGCTCCCCGCGTCCTGCGGGAGCCGGCATTGCTTTTCTACATGGGTAGCTGCTGACATGCAGCTCCCCGTGTGGAAAAGCAATCGTCTTTGGTTTTTGGAAGAGAGAGTAGGTTTCCTGCTCTCTCTTCCAAAAACCAAAGCAGTTTGCAATGACAGGGCGGGAGCCGCGAGGCTCCCGCCCTGTCATTGCAAACAGCAGTGTCCCGGGGTGGGCACCCCGGGACACTACAGGAGCCGGCCCTGGGGGTGGCGGTCCCCAGGGCCATCACTGGCTCCAGGAGGGGGCCGCGCGGCCCCCTCCCAACACGTGCACAGCCCCGGGTAGGTGGTGGGCCCCGGGACTCGGGGGACCGAAACGGACCCCCACATTCCAATTCTTAGTGCCCCGGGGAGGTGGCAGTCCCCAGGGCGTGTGGGGGGGCTCGAGCCCCCCCACACAGGTAATTTAATTTTTTAAAAAAAGAAGCCCCGGGGGGTGGTGGTCCCCGGGGCTGCGGGAGGGCCGAGTGCCCTTCCGCACCATTTTTATTTCAAAGCCCTGGGGGGTGGCGGTCCCCGGGGCTTAGGGGGGGCCTTAGAGGCCCCCCACACATTTTTATTAACCCCCGCATGCCCCCGTGACTTGGCCCACCCGGGGGCCAAATAACAACGGAGCGCGGGAGCCCGCGCTTCGTTTTTTTTTTTACGGCGGGATCCGCGCACCCTGCACGCATCCTGCTGATTTTTAAAAAATATATATATTTTTGGGGGGGCCCTGGGGGTCCTTGTGGGACCCCCTAAGCAGGCCTAGGGGGTCAGGGGGTTTCTACCCTGCCCCCTTTTTGCGTTTTGCGCACTTGTTTCTTGTGCCTCGGTTCTACCGAGGAACAAGATGGCTGCCAACACTTCCTGGTTTGGAGTGTTGACAGCCAATTAGCATACAGCTCATGATCGGGAGGGTGTGCTCAGGGTGCACGGATGCTCCGCGGCCATAGATATATATGTGATTTTACTTTTGATTTTCTCAGGAACTACTGAACGGATTTACACCATTTAACCAAAAGGCACGACTCTGAACCAAGGGCTACCTTTTACCAAATTTGGTGTAATTCCGTTCAGCAGTTCGAGCTGTAGCTGCGACTAAAGGTTCCTATGGAAAATTGCATGGGGAAAACACGTTTTGGGACCCCCTTTTTCTCGGCCCCCACTTGACGAATCACCCCGAGACTTTCAGGATAGGAGCTGACCGGAGCGCCCCACGAGTTTTGAAAATTTAGTGAAGATTCGTCAACCGGCGCCAAAGTTATTGGGAATAGAATGTTGCGGATTTCCTATGGAAAATAGGTCCTAACTATAACTATCTACTGGCGACCGCCAGTAGATATATATATATATATATATATATATATATATATATATATATATATATTACAGTAAATATGAGAAATAACAGTGAAAGTTTGAATTGTTTAGCCTAGTCTCAGGTGAATTATCTTCTTCTTGCCTGTATCTCTGAGACGATTGTATATGAGGTATGCCATCACCTACAGATGACCTGCAAAATGGGTTTTCCATATTATGCATATTTTTGCAAAAATGATGCTTATTTCCAGAGAAACAAATGTGCAAGTTTGTCCATGCCTAGTCTAAGCCTACTGTTTCAAGGATATTGGTGAGAATATGTTTCTGGGTCTGAGCCTCTTCCACGATTCACCAAACATTTCAAGGGTTGTTACAAGGCTCATTTTGCCTAATCGTCTCTGATAGGATATAATTAGCCAGTGTTACACTTTGAGAGTTCAGCACCATGGATAGCTCCAGAGCAGTCAGGATTGCTGAGTGTTTTCACCATGGTCTTTTATGGAGGTGCCCCAAGGGTACAGCCACGGGCCAGGAAAGTCTGATGGTATCCTTGAAATATTTGCAGAGCTTCCAAGGTACTTTAGACTTCTTTAGAGGTTACATTGGAAATAAATCTGAGTAAACAGTTTTATATTAAAATCAAAAGTCCAAATATCCCAGTTCCTATTGGCCACAGCAAGAATTATTCTCCACCAGGCACTAGACCCCAAATACCACATGTTTGGGGAAGAAGGCTGACATCTTGGTTTCTACTTGACAAGCTCAAACAATTTCCATGGTTCTTATATACTCAGGTATGTGATGTCCATACCACTAAGTATAGGAAACCCACAAAGTAAAAACAGCTTTATCTTTGAACAGCTAATCACGCTTCCGGCAGAGTTAGACCGTAGGGGGACCTTGGATGTCTCTAGGGAGTCTCTTGAATATGAATGTCTTGAAAGTCTGTCTAATCCTAAGCAAAGCCCTGGGGTCTCCATTTGCTTAATGATGGCTTTATGTAGACAGTCCCTCCAGAAGGCTGTACCACAGGCAAATGTCCTTTAGGTTTGGTCTCATCCTCGGGGCAGTATGTAGCTCGATGTCAACGAAGCACCGCAGGTCAATGCATATTAGCTAAGTATGTTTGCTAAAGCAGAACTTTACTTGTTGGAACTGGGCCAAATGCTCATCAAGTGGGATGGTTGCGTTTCATTTTTAGTTTCAAGTCAGTCCCTTCAATGGGCAAGTTCAGAGGCTTACTTCCACTCTGGAGTTTGAGGTAAAGGCTAGAGCTGGATCTGATGTGTATTCCAGCCCCACATAATGCAGGAGAAAAACAATTCCTTATATGGAGTTCATTCCTGGAGGCGACGGGTCAGTCACAAGCTTCTCCACGACTTTCCTGTAGAGGACCCGGGCTGGAAAATCATGCACATTCCATGCACATCCCTCCCAGGCAGAGGAGGGCGATGCTAAATTCTTCAGGGAGGGGGCATCTCTGTGCTAGAACTCACCAAGAGGTACAGGTAAAAGGGCTGTACCCCTAAACTGCCCCCCTAAACTGTATGAATAAAATTAAATTAAACTAAATACAAGCAAATGAAGATTTATATAGTGCTTCTAATACCCGAAGGTATCTAGGCACTGAGCCAGGAAGGAAACTCTAACCTTATTCTATAATGAGTGAGGATAGTGGTTAAAGAGCCATGCCTTTAGAGATTTTCTGAAGGTCAACAGATTAGTGTTACTTTTAATGCTGAGGGGCTGAGGGCCAGAGAGTTCCACAGTCGAGCTGTACATACTTTTATTTATTTAATTTATTTAATTTATTTATTTATAAAGCGCCTGAATCACCCCCGAAGGGGTATCTCTGTGCTATGGAGGTGCTGCAGTAGGCCATGAGGGGGGACATGTTAAAATAGTGTAGTTTTAAGGAGCCTTCTGAATTGGAGGTGATCAGGGCATTGCCGCAGATGGATAGGGAGATGGTTCCAGTAGAGAGGGGCTAGCTGAAAGAAAGCTTTTCCACCCAGTCGCGATTTTTTGAACCGCGGTACAAGAAGCAGAGATTTAGTTCCAGAGCGGAGTGGCCTAGAAGGTATGTAGTGGTTGAATTTTCCTGCGAGATAGCTGGGGCCTTTGCCGTTCAAGGCCTTGTGCACAATACAACACATTTTAAATTTGATTTGTTTGCGTACCGGGAGCCAGTGAAGTTGTTGTAGGAGAGGAAGAGAGGCAGTTCTAGGGGGGGCGTTCGAGACGAGGCGCGCCGCAGTGTTTTGGACCACCTGTAATCTGATCAGTGAGGACTCATTAGCTGAGACCAAAAGGGCATTGCAGTTGTCCAAGCGGCTTAGATGAGAGTTTTCCGTGTGGACAAGGGGAGGAAGGGGAAGACTCTCCGTAGCAGGCAAAGTACATGAAAGCAGGAGCCTGCCATGGTTGCAGCTTGCTCTTTCATGGTCAATTCCTGGTCTAGGCGTATGCCGAGGTTCTTGACCACAGTCTTGGGCTCCGGAGGGTCCCCTAGATCCACTGGTCACCAATCTGGTGACCACAGCAATCGTGCATCTCCAAACAGCATAATCTCGGTCTTCCCTGCGTTGAGCTAGAGGAAATTGCTCCTCATCCAGCTAGCGATGGCTATCATACCTTCCGAGAAGGTAGACTGGGCCTTGGGGGTGGATCTATTGAATGAGAATAAGAGCTGAGTTTTGTCAGCGTATGACATTGGTATAAAACCCAGTGTCCTGAGAAAATCCACTAGGGGAGCAATGTAAATGTTGAATAAAGTGGGACTGAGACAAGAGCCCTGAGGTACTCCCTTAGTCAGTCCCATGATCTTTGATCGGAAGGGGCCTAGATTGATAGTCTGCGTTCGGAGGGAGAGAAAGCTCGCCATCCACTGGAAGGCTAGTCCTTGGATTCTGATTTCTTTAAGTCTCCTGAGCAGGATCTGATGGGAGACCGTGTCAAAGGCGGCCGATAGATCAAGCAGCACGAGTAGTACTGCTTGTCCGCTGTCCAAGGTCTGCCTGATGTTGATGGTGGCAGCAATAAAAACTGACTCGGTGCTGTGCCTGGGCCTAAATCCGGATTGAGGTGGATCAAGGCATCCCGTGGATTCGCAATGGTCAGATAGGTGTTTGTTGATGTGTTTTTCCAAGATCTTACTCAGGAGAGGTAGAAGAGAGATTGGACGAAAGTTAGATAAGTCATCCATGGGGGCCTTGATATTCTTGCGGATGGGAATTACTTGTGCGGCCTTCCATTCAGCGGGAAGTTGTACCTCTCTCATTGAGAGATTGAGGATCAAGCAAATTGGAGGGGATAGTTATTTGGAGAGCATAGTGGAAATTTTGGCTAGAATAATATCCAGAGGAGAGCCTGATTTTACTGTGTATAACTGTGATTCCACATCACCATCGGTGAGGGGAGGGAAATTTTCCAACAGCTGCACCTTTGTTGGGACAGAAGGGCCGCAGGAAGCAAAATCCTGCTGAGGGCTCCCGGCTGAGGTGATTTTCTCATAAATCAGCTCAATTTTCTGTGTAAAATGTGTTGCTATTTTGTCACAGAGTGCTTGTGAGGGGGCCGCCTCGTTGTTACAAGCCTTCGGATTGGTGAAAGATTTGAGGATTTGGTATAAGACTTTAGGGGCATTCCCTGCCTGATTGAGCTGTAGCGCAATATGAGCTCTTCGTGCTATTTTTATGTTTTTGTGGTATTGGGTCAGAGCGGTCTTATATCTCTCTTTATCCTGTCCATCATGGGAGCGGCATCAGCGCCTTTCCAGAGTCTTACACAACCGTTTTTCCGTCCGTAAGTCGGACGAAAACCAAGCTGTCTGGGGGTGCCTGGCCGAACTAGGGTATTGTTTCAAAGGGGCTAGATGATCAATGGCCGTTTTTACTGTAGAGTTGTAGCGAGCCAGGCATTCCTCTACATTATCTGACTCCAGGTTCCAAGAAGCTGGAATTGTATCCTGAAAACGATCCGGAGTGATTTTTTGCCATTGTCTGCGAAGGTGGTGGGGGGCCAGCAGGGAGCGTCGTGAACACTAGGGCCCTTAATATGAAAATCAATTAACGCGTGGTCCGTCCATGTAAGTGGGCAGGGGGGTTCACAGAAGATTTTGGGAGAGTTGGTGAGAATGAGATCTAATGTATGTCCTGCTGTGTGTGTGGGGCCGTCATTGATCTTACCAAGTTCTAAGGTGGCTAAGTCTGCCAGGAGCACGGAAGCATCTTGGTTAGTGGTGCACTCACTATGTACGTTAAAATCTCCCAGAAGTAGAACATTTTTAGTGGATATGGCATGAGGAGCTATTAATTCCATAAGTTGGAGTGAAAAATCTGAAAGAGGGCCAGGAGGCTGGTATACAAGGGCACCTTTCCAACTATGTTGCCGTAGCAGGTCCATTCTGAAAACTAAGATTTCAATCTTTTCGTTGCAGCGTTGCTCGAGTATGGATACTTTAACGGAATCTTTATGAATAATGGCTATCCCTCCACCTATTTTGGTCTGTCTGTCCAGCCTTTGGATGCAGTAGCCCTCCGGGAGTGCCACTGCAATAGCGGGGGATAGAGCTGGGTTTGAGCCAGGTTTCCGTCAGGAATCCTATATCAGGGTTCTTGGAGGTGAGTAGGTCCCAAACCTCTACTGCATGCTTAGGCAGGGATCTAACATTGCTTAGGAAGCCCTTCCAACTGTGGATGGAATTGCTAGAAGAATTCTCTGAAGCAGTTTGGGAGTAAGTCACTACTTTGGGGAGGCAGTTCCCCTTACCTCGGTCAAATGTCCTAGGATCTATCTGCTTATGTTCCAGTATCAGGCTTTGGAACCGGCAAGACCTACATGTAAAGGGCCCCTCCATAACCGGGAGAGCCCTGGATGTATTGTATGGGTGGAAAAAGCATTTGGGCGGCCTGCCTCGTCTGATATCAAGGAGATCCAGACTGGAGTATATTAGTTTCTGTCTGGTTCCCAGATCGGATCCAGAACATGCAGGGGTCCTGGCTCCTGGCGACGGCTGGGTGCGGACGGGTGCAGACGGGCTTGCCTTTGGCGCGCCCGCTGCGTGTCGTGTCAGGCGTTCAGTTTTATAGTGGAGGTGAACAGCTAGACCTCTGACCTCCCATTCAGCCCGGAAGTAACCCCCGACTGTATCCGCTATGTCCCTCCACACAAACAGGAAAAACCTGCGGTGGACCAGTGAGCAGTGCAGAGCGCGATGAGATGCGGCCCAACGGCCACCCCACGCGGATCTCTTAAATCTAGGGATGACAAGATTGACAGCAGGTGCAGATGGAAGAAGCCTGCCAGGAGTATAGCGCACGAATTGTTTTCAGAAAATAGTCTGGGCCTATAGTGTGCAGAGCCCTGAAGGCAATACGCAAGGCCTTGAAGTTGAGGCGCTTCCTAATGGTAAGTGAATGCAGCTGAAATGACCAGTAGCCCTCTTGTAAGGAGGTGCAGGACAGTTACCCTCTGAGTACCATCCAAAGGAGCGCCTTCTCCCTGCTGCAGCCCAGGGCTCTGGTGGGGGGTGCTCCAGTCAGTGTCTGGTCTACCTTCTACATTAGGGGCCACCAGTTCCTCCACAGCAGGGTCAATGACAGGGGTAAAAGTGCATAATGAGATATCTACTACCTACAACCGCGGACATATGACACTACAACGGCAGGATCGAAATGTAGCAAAAGATGATAAAGACAGATCACATGAAATTGTCAATTCCTATGTTCAGTGTGCAATACATTCTACACTATAGCTTATTATGGTGGGATTGCATATTTTATGTGTTTTTATTGTGCTTGGATGGACTTTTATGGATACTTTTGTATCCTAATAAAAATGGAATTGAATTGGTGGGAAATGTTTAACAAATCAATGGCCATTCCTTAAAATTGATCAGGCATAAAGGCATCGCAGACCAAGTAAAATGGAAAACACGAGACAGGAAATCTAAAAAATAAAATGCAGAGACCATAGTTCTCATGGCAATCACGTAAAAAAGAAGTGACCTCAATCACTGGGGGTGAATGGAGTCTTTACATTAAGTAATGGAAAGAATGGCTGTGAATAGATGAGAGCTTAATGCATATCATGTGCCTACAGATCACATTCCCCAAGGGTGAGTGCTATGCCTTGTGATTTATATGCTGTGTAAGAAGGGGGCGTGGTGTGCTGAAGCTGATGCTTTGAGTGTTTTCATATGTGGTGATGCTAGGGTGTGTGGATGCTGCTGGATGGTGCATGTCAGTTCATATTAAAAGCTGAGAGCCCACAGCAGGCAGCCTGGCTGCTTCAGAGGCACCGAAATCAATGCGTCTGGCGCCGAGCACTGCTCCTGCACAGGCCCTTGCACTGTGAGGTCAGTGTCGGTGTCAGTGTGCTGCATGCACACCTGTCAATCATCGTTCCATTCCTGCAAGCACGCGCAGCAGTAACAGAAGATGAAGTAGTGTCAGTAAAAATATTTATATAATGTATGCAGCCCTGCAATATTTTAGTTGTGGCATCACTAGTCACCTGTAATAAGAAAATGGCATAGTTCAACTGTAATAAATGATTACATGTGAGATATGAGGTCACAGTGCATTTTGCCAAGGCAGCAGACAATGTGAAAGGCGGGTTAAGGAACAGAATTACAGCTGCTGTTTAAATAATGAAAAGGAGAATCAGCTTTGCAGCTCTTCCGGACTGTTTTCTCTGAAAGTGAAAGGTTCTTAGCAGAGCATTTATTTTCTATGCTCATTAAACGAGACAAGAGTCTGCATGCTGCCACACATGCTGGATTGCAGGTGTTTTAAAAATGCTTGCAATATGCTTTTGCAACAAACTACTAGCTACGTATGGGAGTGTTTATTTTCACACTATGTGTATTCAACATACTTGCACCATGCTGGGGCCTTTGGTTTATTATATATGTTTGCACTGGCACTCAGCCAACATATGACAGCACAATTAGCAGGGCCAGTTATATATTTTTTCGTAAAAACTACATTGTGCTAAAAGCTCATGCGAGCATGGGGTCAAAATTAGCCACCAGCGGTATAGTTGGAATTTGGTGGCTCTGCATTACACTTGTAACGCAGAGTTTCGGCCTAATTCCGGCAATCGCCGCGTGGCGGAATTTCTTCCCGTGAGCGTTCAGAAATGTGAGCGAGATTTGGCATCCACTGCTGCCATTTTCTAACACGGGCAGTCCCAAGCCATCACAGTCACAGTGCTTCTTCTCAAATAGATTTACTGCTGCCTGAGTAGATTTTGTACTCAAGTGGCAGCAAAATCAACTTGAATGGCCGTGCGCACCTGCCGCACTGCATGGTGCTATTCGCGCTGATTTTTCAGTGCTGCTCACGCTACTGGCGCTAAATTGCAGCACAACATGCATATTTCTGCTCATTGGCGGAACTCCGAAGAATTCCTCAGAGTGAAAGTGCGCAAGTTCCACCCACCCCTAGTCAAAATTGCCTTGGCTGCTGAGCGCCAGCCCCACTGAAAACTGTGCAATGGACCATAACAGGTCAACGACTCTGCAAATCCCCAAAGGTTTTCACACAAAGGCAAATCCACTAAAATCAAATGGCCTGGTTTGGCAAAACCTAACTCCATATGCAACTAGGTGCAAACTAGTGGTAAGTTGAATACTAGGCAGGATGCACAAAGTGTTTTTACAGTTGGAAAGCCTCAGATTCCGTAAAACAGTTAAATGTAATAATGTTGTGCAACTGAAATGCGGTTGCGAAACATTAATATTTTACACCAACTCAAAGGAGGTGGTAACCCATTTGCAAATGGGAACAGGTCCAAAAGGGACCCCATCCTCTTTGTGAATACTGAAAAAACATTTTTAAGAGTAGGACCACTGTAACATCTTTAAAAAAAAGATTGTTAACATTTTAATTTTCTGTTTTTTAAACCCATAACATTTTTCTTTTAGGAAAACAGCCTGCATTTCATAAAAAGATAGCTTTATTTAAAAGCAGTCACAGAAATGATTGTCTGCTGACCACAGCAGGCCACCATGCCTGTGATTGTAGCCAATCGTAATGGGTTGTAATTTGCGACCTACCTCATTATTATTAATGAGGTAGGTCTAACTGTGACCCACTACGATTCTGTATTTTGTGAACCGACCTATTAATGCATAGGTTAGGTAAGAAAAAAAGAATGCATTCGATAAAAACTGTGCGCAAATTGAGACCCCTTTTATCTATTGCATTCTTTACACATCAAGTCTACTGTCTTACATTCCTGCTTGTAATCTGTAATTACAGCAACATGACACATTTTTCGTGGATTACCATTGGACAATTATCCTCATGTTGAAATTTGTACTGGATTGTGCACCTCAAGTTAAAATCTTACATTAGACACTGCTGGGTCAGCATAGTGTAACAGTGCAATGCTTCCAACACACAAAAGTGGTCCAGAGGGAGCAAGTTACCATATCAGACATGCTGTAATGTTTCATATAGGTACCCCAATATAGGCTCAGGTAGCAACCTAACCTCTCACCTATATTTCCCCTGCCATTACACTACATAACGGTTCTTGGGACTGACCTTTTACCTAGTTACGGTACTGCTAACAGGATGTGGGGTTTTCCCTGAAAACTAGCCTCATTCATTATGCATAAGGATTCTTGGAAACTCAGCAGGACTACCATCTCCTGCATAATAACTATGTATAAGGGTCAATCCTTCCGTCATCTTAAGTCCGACATGACACAGCAAGGTAGATCCCCTGAGGGTACCACTTTGGGTATATAAACACCATACCTTTGCTGAGGCAGGGAGAGGAGAAAAAGGACTTCCATGCTGACACACTGATGCAAGACGCTGAGGTTCCTGCACGCAGAAACTCTAGCTTGCAGTGGTCTGACATCACTCGCGGGGTATCCACCTCGAGACCAAGACGGGGTCCCACAGTCTCTCACTTCAGGTAATAGGGTTGACTTTATCCTAGAGGGATTCTCGGCTTTACACCTACATACATGGTAGATACACTTAGGTACATCTAGTTAGGGTCGCATCGTAGGAGTACGCATTATTGCTGTCATGTATTTTTATACCTGCCTGTATTCATTGTTTTAGCACCATGGTAGAAATCTACCATCCTTTTACTCTGGTGGTGCTTATAATCATCTATATCTGTTTCTGTCTTATGGGTATTTCAGCACACCTATTTTATACTAGAATGACGTTGGTTCAATAAATGCTTATTGAAAACGTCCCCACCGTTTATTCTGTGTATGTCTCTGAGACAAAGTGAGCACGAGTGACTAAGCGAAAGATATCGCACTTTTTCCACGATCCCTGATGGGACAGAGTTGTCATGTTCAATAATTGCCAAGAACTATTCTCTCCTTGGTAAGAGGAGTTTACAGTGGCACTGTGAGCTAGCTGGTATACAGGCGAACATCCTCGGTGGGGGTGTCTGAAAACAGTCGGGACACCAATCCCACAGTCTATGTTGTCTAAAGGTGCAGATCCTATATAGGTTTATAGGAACTACACGGCATGGCGCCGCCAACGTTGGTTTGATACTTATTTAACGGTCAAATCTGAGTAGTTCAGTCGTGCTGTTCTCAGAGACCCCTACTCACATTTTTCCCAGAGACGTCTGGAGTGGGAAGGGAACTATCCGCCACAGCTGAGTAGGCATATCCTATGTATTGGCTGGGAATCACTGACAAAATATCGAAGGTCAGAATATCGACCTACAGAAATATCGACGCAAGAATATCGAAGTCAAGAATATCGACATCCTATCTACATTATGGTAAGTACAAAAATATCGAGAAAAAAATATCGTTGTTAAAAATATCGTTTTTTATTTAAGTTAAAAAAATAATGTAAAATAAAGTAAATAATACATATAATTAAAATAAACATAGTTAAAAATATTTTAAAATGTTTAAAAATTATAAGTAATATATATGTAATGTAAAAATAAATTAAACATATACATATAATATATAATATATATATACTTACTAATAATTTTTAATAATTATTTTAATAACTTATAATTTAAAAAATATATAATATAAATTATAAATACATCTATACACATTAAACAATAATATAAATAAAAATTAAATAAATATATATAACAAATTAAAACATTTTTTTTATTTTTCATCTTTTTAAAATTAATTATATACTACATTAACTAAAATAATACAAAAAATATTAGATAGCGGAGGTAATAAAATTACTATTCCAACTCCAAACAGTGCAACAGTAGGGAAAATGTTGGATAGCGTAGGGAGTAAAATTACTATTCCCACCCCAGTGAGTGCAACAGTAGGGAAAGTGTTGGATAGCATGGGGGTAAAAATTACTATTCCCACTCCAGTGAGTGCAACAGTAGGGAAAGTGTTGGATAGCGTAGGGGTTAAAATTACTATTCCCACTCCAGGGAGTGCAACAGTAGGGAAAGTGTTGGATAGCGTAGGGGTAAAAATTACTATTCCCACTCCAGTGAGTGCAACAGAAGGGAAAGTGTTGGATAGCGTAGGGGTTAACATTACTATTCCCACTCCAGTGAGTGCAACAGTAGGGAAAGTGTTGGATAGCGTAGGGGTTAAAATTACTATTCCCACTCCAGTGAGTGCAACAGTAGGGAAAGTGTTGGATAGCGTAGGGGTAAAAATTACTATTCCCACTCCAGTGAGTGCAACAGTAGGGAAAGTGTTGGATAGCATAGGGGTTAAAATTACTATTCCAACTCCAGTGAGTGTAACAGTGTGGAAAATGTAGGATAGCGTAGGGGTTAAATTAACATCCTCATTAATTAAATAATTTTTGTAAAATAAATAATTAATTAACTAAAAAATTAATAATAAATACCAATAAAATTAAATTAATTTTTACTTAAATAACATTAAATTACTTCCCACCCTATTCCCCCATAAACCCACAACCCACTACACATAAAAAAAGAGCACAATTAATTTAATTATCACTTAATCAATTAATAAAAATTCATTACCAATTAATAATAAATTAACAATAAATTAATTAACAATAAGAATAAAAAAATAAGAATAAATTAATTATAATTAATATAATTATAAATTAATCAATTAATAAAAATGAATTACCAATTAATAATTCATTAACAATAAATTAATTATCAATAACAATAAATACAAATATATTAATTAATTAATTATAATTAAATTACTTCCCACCCTATTCCCCTATAAACCCACAACCCGCTACACATAAAAATTAACATAATTAATTTAATTATCAATTAATCAATTAATAAAAATTAATTACCAATTAATAATTAATTAACAATAAATTAATTAATAATAACAATAAATAAAAAGAAATTAATTATAATTAATATAATGAAAAATTAATCAATTAAAAAAAATAATTACCAATTAATAATTAATTAACAATAAATTAATAATCAATAACAATAAATAAAAACATATTAATTATTTAATTATAATTAAATTACTTCCCACCCTATTCCCCTATAAACCCACAACCCGCTCTGATACTAAAACGCAAAATTGACTTTAAAAAAATTACTAATTGCCAAACATTTAATACATATATTTAAAAATAATAAAAATACATTACAAAAAATGTTAAACATACATATAAAATACATACTAAAATACATAACACTAATATAAATATCGATATTATTAACAACGATATTTTTGCTAACGATATTACTTACTTCGATATTACTTACTTCGATATTACTTACTTCGATATAAAAAAAAACGATATTACTTACCTTAAGGTCGATATTCTGGTCACCGATATTCTTGACATCAATATTCTGTCCCTACGATATTAAAAGCTCGATATTAGTGTAGGTCGATATAAAAAAATCGATATTTTGACTGCGCACCATTGGCTGTAGGTTTATCAAGCTTGAAGGACAAATAGTTCCTATTGTGCATAAAACCTTATCTCAGTTTCCTTGAAACTTTATCCTTCTTCAAAATAATGGCTGACGAAGGCGCTGCTGCACCAGCACAACGTGCAGCTGCAGCGAGGAAGGAAGAAAATGAAATAAACTTTTCAGAAAATGACCTTACTTTCAAACTAGCAGACTATGGAGTCACAGCTAGGGGTGGGACAGTAACTTTCGTAGTTGAGGCACACGAATCATACTGAACAGATGTTTTCTATTCATGGGTTAAATTCCCACAAGCAGATGCACAAACTCATACATTTCATTTTTATACTGAAGATGAAACACGAAATGAAGACTGTCCGTATGAGGACTTTGAAATTCTGCTCACCTACCAGGAGCACATAAACTGGTTTAAAGGCGCCCTCCCACACACAAAAGAAAAAGCAAGACTCGTCCGCTTGGAAGAGATGGAGCAACTTGGCCAGTCTTAGCTGCATACACACCACATCCAGACATTGACACAATGCCAGTAGCAGACTTACGTCCACTTCATAAAGAAATAATAAAACTTTACAGAAACCTGACACAGTTCGTGATGAGAACACTCACACTTCAGCCAGCAAGGGCTACACCAGCAGGACAAATTCAGGGATCTACAACTAAAATAACACCACAAACGCTACACGCCGTTATGGGTAAAATGCCCACTAGACGTGAGCAAATGCCATTCTGGATAGCTCAAAAAATAACATCGCTAGAGGCGGTATTTCCACACACAAGCCCCCAGGAAAAACACAGAATGTTAACAATCGTCTTGCCAATGAGGATAGCTCCCCAGATAGAGGATTGTACCACTTGGGGTACAGTTTTCGCTGCCATATATACCAGAACTCATGGTATCCTTCTTTAGCAGTAATACCAGATGTATTAAGACAAATATAGAATGAGTATGGAGCAGAACCTGCTCTGAACTTAGGAATTAAATTGTTAGGTAATTTTGCCCAGGTATCAGCTATTGTATTAGCAAGCATAAAAGAAGAGGTAGCAGCAGTGGCAATACGCCAACGACTGAGGGACTTCACTCCTTTACAACAGGAACGTGAATTACCTAAAATTATCAAAGACACCTATGCTGAATTAGGTAGGGATAGTTTGGGAGCTAAGCAACAAAACCTCAACTCACGGGTGGTCCTGAAAAGGATAACACCAAGCAAGCACCTGATTCTTCTACGAAGAAATGGGATAACAATAAAAAACAAAAGAATAGAGAGAGTAGATCACAATCCAGGGGTGGGTCTCCTCAACAGGAGCCCTCCGAAAGGAGGTTCAACCTTAGGAATCGTGATAACATTAAAAAAACCTGACAGGTATCAAGATACTGATATACGTTCCTCTTGTTCCTTTCAGGGTTCATCAAAAAACTCCGAGAGGGAAGGACGGTCAGAACACAGACAAGAAGAGCGTACAAAGTCCAGAGACACGCAACGCGCTTCAGACTATTCTTCCAAAAAAGAAGAGAAACCAAAATCAAAACCTCAATTTAAAAAACGAAAGTAGCAGGTCTCAAAGTTAGACAGAATTCTGAGGACTCAACTTCTGAACGGGGAATGGGCTCTGATGATGCTAGACAGCGCAGCAGAAGTAACAATAGCTCACCAGAACCTTTTGGAATTTCTGGTGACAGTGGAGTTGAATGAACATATCATGGCGGAGACACCTGATACAAGGGTAAGTGTCCCACATAAGTTAAATGAAATAACACTCCAAATGGAGGGGGACAAACCCAGAAAAATCAAAGGTCTCTTTTGGGACAACCTGACTTATGGCTATGACATACTTTTAGCTGAAAAAGATTGGCCGCCTGAATTTGTTATGGAGTGCCCAAAGGGAGAAACAGTAATTTTACTGGCTTTTTCAGACCTCGTTCCAATATACTTAAAACATACATACGCGCAGGAGTGGGTGGTAGCACCTGCTCCAGCCTTTTAACGCAACCATGTTGGGTGGGATGCTGAGTCATCTCACCATACAATCCCAGTAAAAACTACTCCAACTCCACAGAGACAGTACCCAATGTAATAAGAAGCAAAAAAACAAGTCAAGGTGATCTTAGATCAACTTGAATATCAGGGTGTAATTGAAACTTGCACCTCTTCAATGAATAATACTTTGTTTCCCATAATGAAACCCGATAATTCATACCGTCTAGTTTTAGACTACAGACATCTGAACACATGCACTAAAACATTTGCAGTACAGAATGCACACAGTGCCACATTAATGAATAACATTGTGTGGAAAAAATACAAAACAACACCAGATATTTCAAATGGATTTTTCTGCCAAAATATAGCGCCTGAAAGCAGATATTTAACAGCATTCTCAGCGCTTGGTTCTCAGCGTCAATTATGTCAACTCCCCCAAGGGTATAAGAATAGTCCTGGGTTGTTCTCCGCTAGGGTAACAGAGTTAATTCAGAATTTGGATGAAGAGGCATTGTCCTATGTAGATGATATTTATCTGACAGATGATGATTTAAAGGATCACTTGACCATGGTGAGCAACATAATTTTAGGGTTTGCCTCTGAGGGCTACAAATTCAACTTTAAAAAATCAAAAATAGCCCACCTCAATGTCCTATTTTTGGGATATGAACTTTCAAGTGAAAGGAAAAGCGTGGCAGCTAACTTTTTAGAAAAGTTTTCGCTGCTCCAACCTCCTAAATCGCTGAAAAACTTGCAATCCATGTTGGGATTCTTGAATTTTGACAGAACTTACATTTTCGATTACACAGAAAAAGTGAAACCTTTCTACTACCTAATATGGCCTGATTTTTCAGTTCGCCATTGGACACAGGAACACACAGATATCCTTTGTTCTCTAGAAGCTGACATGATAGCTTCCAAACACTTACACACACATGTAAACACCACAAATTTGGTGATCCGTGTTATAGCGGGTCAATCTGGGTACACTTACCTAACCTTCAATGAAGACGAAACAGTACCCATAGCACACAAATCACACTTTTACACAAACGCTGAAATGCGTTTTGCTTCAACTGTAAAAATTCTGACAGCAGTACAGACTGCAGTAGTTAGAGAAAGAACACTAGCTCAGGGGCAACAAATAATTGTCGTAACTCCGGAACCAGCCTTAGAGGCTGTCACAAAGGCAAGCGTTCCAAATGCTAAAGCTTTACATCCAAGATGGATACAATGGGCCAATTCTCTCACTTCAACAGATGTAGATTACAAATTTGACTCTACACTTAAAACACAAGCATTTCTGCAATATGAACAAGAATATCCTCTCCCGAATTAAATAATGCCTCTAGATCGGTATGAATATATTATTTACACTGACGGTTCTGCTCAGCCGGCCATAGGAAATAAAAAACATTACAGCGCTGCATGTGTGATTGTGAAGGGTCGTGTGCAGGAAGGCAAGTTCCATCCTAGCAGTATGAAGACACAGGGGCCGATTCCGATTCGGGCCGGAAAACGTACCGACCGACTCGGAGCCGGAATTTATTCCGACCGACACGTACCGGTGCAGCCCGACCCGCAAAGTACGATGAAAAGCGTGCAAAATCCGACCGACTCGTACGGAACACAATACGAACGACCGAACCGCGCGGAAAACAGCTATCCGGCCGGAAAAGCACGCGAATCGAACCGACGGACACGCACCAGGAAGAATCCCGAACGAAACATACCCGCGAACTCCGACCCGCCAAGTACGATGCAACGCGTGGAAAACACGACCGAGTCACACAGAGCCCAAGCCGTACGACCGACACGCATACAAAACTGCGAGCCGAAGCAACCCAATACACCGCGACCGACGCGTACGCAGCACAGAAAACAGCACAAATACAGCGTGAACGAGTCGGAGAAGCTCGCACGAGACAACTGCAGGGTCCGACTCGGTCAGAAGAACGTCTCCTACATGCACAAAAAGTACAAAGGGAAAAACACAAAACAAAAGGCCAAACAAGCAATTACAAGGCCAATAAATACTGGGGGGGGGACATGGAACAAAGACACACCCACAACTCCACCCATATAAAGGACACAAATCCCTACCATGATCCTTTGCAAATTCTACTGACCTGCCAGCACTCAACACCAACAGACAGCAACCACACACACACTCACAGCTCATCCATCACACAAGCCACACACCATCAGCACCTCAACAAATAGCACCCTCACATACACCTAGCAAAACACACACTCACACACCCTCACTTGCACACCCCCACACACATCACTCACCACCACCACCCATCACCATGCCCCCAAAGAAGAATCCAAAGTTCCTAGATAGTGAATTGGAAGTCCTGGTAAATGAGATCCTCAGGGTAGAGCCACAGCTGTTTGGTACACTGGTCCAACAGACCCCCATGTCGTAGAAAACCAAGATGTGGTAGAGGATCGTCGACAGGGTGAACGCACAATCACCATGTTTGCGCACAAAGGAAGACATCCAGAACAGGTGGTATGACGTGCGCAGGAGGGTCAGGGACCTACTGAAGAAGGACTACCTCTTGAGCCAACACACCGGCAGTGGCCCTCCTGCCAAACCAGTATACCTCAGGCCCTGGGAGGAGAAGGTGCGGGCCATCCTACCACCAGTGAGCGTATATGGACTAGAAAACATCCCAGAGCCTGGTGAGTACACAACAAATGTACACAATATTGTGCAACAATACACACACATCACTGTCAAGGGGAGAGTCAAACCATGCACCCTTAGCAAATACACACCAACCAAAACATAATCATCCCAAGATGTGTATGTCAGTCAGATAAACACAACACATGCCATCTCATAGTGATATGTAACTGTGTCATCACATGTACAAACACAACTACAAATACAGCTAGGCAGTGGCACAAATATAACTAACAAACACAGCCAGACATGTAGCCACCACTACAACACCACCTCACAGGGAAGCCCACTGAAAGGAAGGAATCCTGTGTATGCTGGGCAAGTCAGTGTCGCCAATAGCATCATGGGAGTTGTAGTCACAGATATTGCCCACCCTCACAATGCGCCCATCAACACCACCATGAACCATGCTCACATCACAGGGAGTGGAAAACAACTGACAAGATGGCTGACACTGGCTACTGCTGTGGGGAGCACAAGGCCCTGCTGGGAACTGTGCAACATCCAACAGCAGGACACCACTGACTGACATCCTGAAAGCCAACTTGCACTCCCTGCAATGGAAGCACGTTCCATGGTGGGATATCTGGCTGGGTGGGAAGGAGCACTGACAGCACTGACCATAGTTACCAGCAGCTCTACTCACACACACCCCTAACACAAACTCCACACAACTCACCTGGGAGAATGCATTGCCTCACACTCTAATCAAATATCCCACAAAGAACCACAACCCTGGGTCATGCTGTGTGAAGCACAGGGACACACATGGGACTTGTAGCCAAACTAACCCCAGGATAACACTGTCAGCCATCTTGTCAGCACAGGCACACAACCCCACAGGGAAGCAGAGTCAAAAGGAAGGAAGCATGGGCATGCTGGGAAGGGAGTGGAGGCAATAGCATGATGGGAGTGGTAGTCACAGCCCAACATCCCCCACCCACATGGCCCAGCAAGCTCACACCCAAGCATGCACACCTCACAGGGAGTGAAAAGCCACTTCAAAGATGGCTGACACTGGTGCTCAGTCGTGGGGAGCACATGGCCCTGCTGGGAACTGGGCACCAACCAACAGCAGGACACCACTGTCAGCCATCTTGCCATTGCTGTCACACTCACACACAGTGAAGTCCACTCAAAAGGAAGGAAGTATGGGCATGCTGGGAAGGGGGGTGGAGGCAATAGCATGATAGGAGTGGTAGTCACAGCTCAACATCCCCCACCCGCATGGCCCAGCAAGCTCACACTAAAGCATGCACACCTACCAGGGAGTGAAAAGCCACTTCAAAGATGTCTGACACTGGTGCTATGTTGTGGGGAGCACAAGGCCCTGCTGGGAACTGGGCACCAACCAACAGCAGGACACCACTGTCAGCCATCTTGCCATTGCTGTCACACTCACACACAGTGAAGTCCACTCAAAAGGAAGGAAGTATGGGCATGTTGGGAAGGGCGGTGGAGGCAATAGCATGATGGGAGTGGTGGTCACAGATATTGGTCACCCTCACAACTGTCCCATCAACACCACCCTGAACCATGCGCACATCACAGGGAGTGGCAAAGAACTGACAAGATGGCTGACACTGGGTACTGCTGTGGGGAGCACAAGGCCCTGCTGGGAACTGTGCACCAACCAACAGCAGGACACCACTGACTGACATCCTGAAAGCCAACTTGCACTCCCTGCAAGGGTGGCATGCTTCATGGTGGGATAACTGGGCTGGGGGGAGAAGGAGGGCCGGATGTCAACCAAATACAACCAATGCAGGCCATGTACACACCCCAACATTCATATTGAAATGCTCAAAGTATGCAGGACAATGTGCTACACCAATATCAACCTCTGACTGTGACAACTTAGGACAATGCAATGTACAGGCCCGCATCCAGAGGTACAGTCACAACTGTCAGGTGTGTGAACCATTGATGCCTGCAGAAACATAACATACATTGTGTGTGTCTCCCAAAAACAGGTGATGATGGGGACACAGCAGCAGACGCTGAGGAGTCCCTGTCCCAGGCTCCAGGGGAAACGGAGCTCACTGGTGTGGAACAGCCTCTGCCCTCCTCGGATGACGAAGACCTACCTGGTACCTCCGGAGCGAGTCATCATGCAGCACCAGCAGGACCACCAGCTGCACCCCCTGCATCCACCCCTCCAACGACTGACAACACACAAACCACCCCTGCCGACACGGACAGACCAAGGAGCACCACCACCACCAGCACACAGACCTTGGCCCAACGTGGGGCTATGGACACCAACACCACCAACAACCCCCAAGGGGGCCCAGGGTCACCTGTGCGTGCCACCTCAGGTACTGCACGTGTTGCCAGGGGTGGTGGGAGGGGTGGTAGACATAGGTCGCTGCTCGCAGAGGGTCTGGACTGCATGATGACCCACAACTGGTACGCATAGTCGATGCGTACCAGACCAGCACCGGAGAGCTCAGCCAGGTAGTGGGGATCCTCAGGGACATACGACAGCAGCAGGCTGCCCATCATGCCCGCTTGGACTTACACATGTCCCGCATGGAGTCCAAGTGGGACACACTGCAAGAAATGATGGCGGTGCATAGGGACATATTACAATGCCTCCGCCAGATGAGCAGCAACATGTCAACACCTCCCTGTGTGCCCACAACATCTGGTGCTGAAACAACTGCAACTGCCACAGGGAGGGAGGATGACTCTGGCGGAGAGTCCCCTGCACCGCAGCAGCCTGCACTTGAGGGTCCCCCCAAAGAAGAGGGGTCGTCCGAGGAAGGGCAACTGAGAGGCCGATGGCCATGCGCAACCCCCAGGAAGCCAACACCTGTTCTGGATAATCACCTTTGTGCGCAAACTGTTCACCCTGTTGAATGCAACACAACTCCCCACATGACATGGGGAGTACAAGTTGGACCAATGTATCAGATGACTGTGGACTTCACTCAGGACATATCTGCTACCAGGACTTCCAAATCATCTAGGAACTTTGGATTACAATCACAATGTACAGCACCCACCATCCTGTGCACTATACTCACACATGTATGACAATAAATACACTAATACACCATACCTGCCTCTGTTGTGATTCCAACGTGGTTTCTGTCATGGAGATGATGACCTGCGAAATTACACTGTGCATGCTAACTGCTACAGCAAGTACAACACCGTCATGTGAGTCATGGCAACATGACACATATGAGGGAGACACACCACCAGGGCTACACAACATATACACACCAAGGCCATCTGACTCATCGCCTACACTGATGTTGCCAGGAAATACGGTGCAATGCACAGACACAACACCTATTCACAGTCTTTGTTAACTAGCCCACTGGTGCACTAAGCAAATGTCAGTCAGATGTGTGACCACAGACAACGCACATCACAAAGTGAAGCACAGGTTTATTACACATTTGCAACATGTTGTAACCACTACAGATGCAAGGTAATCCCACCTGGCAGTGGGCACACAGTCAACAAGTGTAGAAGGAAGGAAGTCCATGGGTGTGCCGCACATCACCTGTAGGGACACGACAGCTACCACCCTGGAAGTTTAATCACGGTGTCGGGGGATCACAGTTGACCAAACAACTCTGAAAGTACCCTGTGAAGGACAGAAATGACACACAGTCAAAAGCACTGAAGAACAGGACAGAACTGCAATACTCATGCCCAATACATGTCACAAGATACCCACCCAGAACCAAGTTAGCATGTCAACACTGTTGGGGAGTACAGACTACCTGTAAGGACACATCGCTACACGCATACAGTCATGTAGCACATGGCCACACTCAAACAGCACCAGAGCACCACCAACACATATCATGCATACTCACATCATTGACATGACATCTCCGGATACTCACATTCAGCTGAAGAAGTTGGTGATGAGCTGTGTGCAGACATCACCATCATCATCATCATCATCACTGGCATCGTGGTCCAGGCCAGGATCCTCCACAGGTGGTGGATGTTGGTCATCGTCATCCAGGATGAGAGGCAACTCCTTCCGCAGAGCCAGGTTGTGTAGCATGCAGCAGACGATGACAATCTTGCACACCTTTGCTGGGGCATATGGGAGGGCCCCTCCTGTCTTGTCCAGGCAGCGGAAGCGGCTCTTCAGGAGACCAAATGTCCGCTCAATCACTCTCCTGGTCCGACCATGTGCCTCATTGTAGCGCATCTGCGCTGGTGTCACAGGGTTCCTGAGGGGCGTCAGCAACCACGGCATGTTGGGGTATCCAGAGTCACCTACATATGGACAATTGCACATTAGCTGATTTGGAAAAGAGGGTGGAATACTACATTGCAGAACACACACAATGGTACAAAGTCAGTACACACCGACAAGCCAGGCACGCTGGTTCCGCATCTGGGACATCATCCTCGGGATGCGACTACTCCTCATCACGTAGGCATCGTGTGCAGAACCGGGGAAACGGGCACACACGTGTGAGATGCTCATATCAGCAAGACATACCACCAGTGCATTGACCGAATGGTAATGTTTGCGGTTCCTGTATGCCTGCTCATGTGCCTGTGGTGGTATCAAAGCCACATGTGTCCCATCAATGGAGCCAATGACATGCGGCATCCTCCCCAGGGCATAGAAGTCACTCTTCACGTCAGTGAGTTGTTGAGGTCTAGGGAAATAGATGTACTGGTTCAGGTATCTCAACATAGCCTCCAAAACATCGCGTAGCACATGGCTGAACATGGTCTGTGACATCCCACCAGCAGACGCCACAGTGTGTTGAAAGGTACCGGTGGCAAAGAAGTGTAGGGCTGCCATCACCTTCACCTTGGGGGTCAGCGCTGTGGGGTATGTCCGGCCAGGTTGCAAATGTGGGGCCAAGCGCACCGTCAATTCCTCAATCAGCGGCCTGGTGAAGCGGTACCATCGGATGCAGTCCCGTTCCACCATGGATGCAAGGTCAGGGAATGGTCTATGGACAGCTGGTGCCCTGCAGTGCATAGGTGAAGAAAGAACGATTGTCAGTCACCCCACATATGTGGCATTGACCATACTCAATATCACATGATACATCATTATGAGACACAAGTACATGATGTGTGCAGTTCCGTAAGGACATGTATGGCACCTACATGGCCAACATCTAACATCACAATTCAACAAGTAGCATCAACAAGTCCCAGGTTGTGCCATGGGATATCATGAGGCCGCGTCACAGTTCCCATCTACTGCTGCCACATTCCAAACACACGCCACAGTGACATGTGAGGACAGATGTGCCCCAGGCATCACAGCTCATCAACAGGTAGATTCCCAGGGACCCTGTATTGCCACATGGACACTGGCATGACATGGTGCATCATGAATACACCACAGCAAAACAACCATGACCCCCACAGGTAGTGGCCCCTGTTGCCTCGACAGGAAAGACATGGACGTCTGTGACACACACACGCACAACATCAAAGTTCATGCACAAACAACGTGGATGTGGAGACTGTCTCCCATTGTGCACATGGAATCAGAGACATTGTAAACACAACATGCACACAGACTGTGGAGGACCATAACTATTGTGCCAATGGGTCACCCTGGGACGTACATACCATCCCACATGGGACTCAGGGGGTATGTGACATGACATACACATACACCACCGTGAAATGTGACCATGCCACATGCTCAGGAATAAATAGTTGCACATCACAGTGGTCATGTGCACGACACACCAAGGATACTGTCCCCATGAACACGTGCACAGCCTGGGAGTGGCTGCCCCCAAGTGACACCCACAGAACAACATGTACACCCCCATACACGGAATAGGTAATGCAGCCTTACATGCCTTAGGATACAGTGTGGACAGGCTGTGGTGTTGTAGGTGTGCCCCTCACTCCCTGGGAAGTATATGTGGCTGGCATATGTTCACCTGTGACAGGCATGGTGACATATGCCAGTGACTTGTCCAGGGACGCGTTGGACAGCAATGGACCGATCGGTGCGCACACATTGGCCATTGCATTCAATGCGAGCGGGTACGCGTTGGACAGCAATGGACCGATCGGTGCGCACACATTGGCCATTGCATTCAATGTGAGCGGGTACGCGTTGTATCCCGGGTACGCGTTGTAGAGCAATGGACCGATCGGTGTGCCCGGCCGGCCCATTGCATTCAATGTGAGCGGGTACGCGTTGTATCCCGGGTACGCGTTGTAGAGCAATGGACCGATCGGTGTGCCTGGCCGGCCCATTGCATTCAATGTGAGCGGCTACGCGTTGTATCCCGGGTACGCGTTGTGGAGCAATGGACCGATCGGTGTGCCCGGCCGGCCCATTGCATTCAATGTGAGCGGGTACGCGTTGTATCCAGTGCAGCGTTGTAGAGCAATGGACCGATCGGTGTGCCCGGCCGGCCCATTGCATTCAATGTGAGCCGGTACGCGTTGTATCCCGGGTACGCGTTGAACTGCAATGGACCGATCAGTGTGCCCGGCCGGCCCATTGCATTCAATGTGAGCGGGTACAGCGTTGTATCCCGGGTACGCGTTGTAGAGCAATGGACCGATCAGTGTGCCCGGCCGGCCCATTGCATTCAATGTGAGCGGGTACGCGTTGTATCCCGGTACGCGTTGTAGAGCAATGGACCGATCGGTGTGCCCGGCCGGCCCATTGCATTCAATGTGAGCGGGTACGCGTTGTATCCCGGGTGCGCGTTGTACAGCAATGGACCGAACGGTGCGCACACATTGGCTGGGGCCTGGCATGGCAACGGACGCGCTTTCGAAGCTCCAACGAGTCTGATGCAGTGAATTCAGTTGGCCAGCCACAACAATGTTGCAAAATCATGGGTGTCATGAAGTTGAAGATTTGAAGGATGCTGTGGGCGTGTATTAGTGCTGCTATTCCATGGATTGGTCAGATTCAGAAGATGCAAACGACTTGGACCTATCACTTTGGACACATGGGACAGTATCTGCCTCTGCAGCACACATATAATGCTGGCTGTTCCCCTGAGAGCTCACTTGCCTGCACTACATGCTGCAGGACGACATCTGCCACCACCACTGCTCCTGTATCTGCATCCTCTGGCTCCTGCAATGGCATGTACTGTGGATAGAGCCCCAGCCTTCAGCCTTGAGGAGAACCAGGCCCTGCTGGACAGCCTCCTTCCACAGTACAGCAAGCTGTATGGGAAACCAGGGGAGCAGGTGAGTGTGCTGTCCACTGCATCACTAATTGTGCATGTTGTCTGACTAGCAGGACTTTCAGTGTGCACACCACTGGCTAGCATGCCCACTGAGTAGTTGTCACACCCCAAAGTGTGTAGTTACATGCACTGAACTGGTACAGTGCAGTAACAGTGCATTCCAACTAGGTTTACTTCCCATGCAATGATACCATGTAGTGACTGCTGGCAAACTGTTCATAGCCATTGTTGCACTGCCTGTGTACATCATATGCCCCTGTGATTGAGACATGTATATCCAACTGTGTGATGCACGTATATGTTGCATGTGTGGTAATGGCCTTTTCACTTTGTCATCCTCACAGGTTGATGCCCACCAGAAGCAGGACATCTGGCTGACCATCGCCCGGAAAGTAAGATCCGTGGGGGTCTACAGGCGCAGGATCCGCAACTGCCAAAAGAGGTGGCAGGACCTTCGTGGCTGGACCCGGAGGATCGCAAGGGTCCAGCTGAAGCTGTCGCCTCCTCGCAGGAGGGGCGGACACCGGACCCTGACAACCCACATGCTCCGGATCCTGGCGGTGGTCTTCCCTGACCTGGATGGGCAGCTGAAGGACAGACAGCAGCAAGGAGGGGGTGAGTCCATGACTGCACTGTGCACTTTGTCTGACATGCTATGTGCCCTCCTCTGGCCTGGTTAAACTTCCACAGTACATCAGTCATGTGGTCCAGGACCCATGTCCCTCATTTGTGACATGCCCACTTCTCCTCTGATACGCATATGTGTGGCCCTTATAGTCAGGAAATTGTGTCATTTGGGGACTGTGTCATTGCATTTTGCTTTGCTCAAGGTAGGGGACAGCATTTGTTCCCGTGACTATGTTGTGCGATTCATGGGTGGGTCAATTGCTTACACAATGCCTAAGTTCTGACGTGATCTGGGTGTAACTTTGATATGTGGTCCGCTTGCTGCTCTGACTCACCACATGTCCCTGGGGAATTTGGAACACACCCATGCTGCTGGTGGGAACAATATTTGGGCCTCAGGAGTATGTGTATCCAGTGTGTCACACATGCTTAGCCACCTGCCTACTGTCCAGGACTCATCCCTCTTACAGGTGGAGCTGGACAGTCATGCCTACTCCAGGGCATACAATACACTCTGTACTCCCACTCCCGTGTATCATCTGGCATGTTGTGATCAGTGAAATGTACCCTCAGGTGTCTGCCTCTGTCTCATTGTGCTGTGTCTTCGTTGTCAGGACTACTGGTATGTTTATTGGTTAGGGCTCAGCATGCCATCTGAGATGTGACCATGATAGACGATACTTCTGTGACTTATAGGTGTCTGATCACTTGACTGTGCACACAGGTGTTTGCGACTGTGACTTTCAGGCAGCTGTATTTTCATTCACAGCACACTGTGAGGTGCTCATGTTCAGAGAGTTGTGTTTCATGTCCCCCATATGTCCAGTTAGTATGACGTGGACAAATAGTAGTACAGATGATGTGGTTTTTGGGGCATGGACATGTGCACTTGTCAGTCACATAACTTGCATTCCCCATGCCCTCGGATTGTGACACAGTGCAGACTGTTGTTGGCTGGCTGCCATGGCCATGTGACTTGAGACAGTAATGTATGACTTTGCACGCATTCCTGTGTCATGGCATTAAACTTCCTGGGACTGATCCTGCAGGGGAGTGACATGTGCAACATGCACCCCATTGTGGCATTGACTATCCGGACATGGGTGCATCATGGTGTCTGGTGCTGGTATGCATCACATGCATTTCTAATTAGACTCTGGCCATCCCTTTATCCGGACACCTGCACAGACTCAGTGGCAAGAGATGTGATGTGTGCATGTTCACATACTTCACCGTGTTCCCTGCAATGTCCAACAACTGTGTAGGTGGTGCATGTGTCCACACTGGGGTCTTACCATCAGACAGGCACCAGACAGATGGGTGCAAGGGCAGGAGGGGTGTGAGTCCCATGGTTGACCATCAGACTGACAATTGGCTTCCCCGAATCTGTGTGAGGACTTTAGGCAATGTTCAACTAAGGATGCCAGGGCTTGCTCTGTAATGTGCTGTACTTACTGTGGTGTGTGCGGTCAGTGTAGGTGACTGATGTTTGTCTGTTTCCCTAATTGTTTGCAGATACATCCACGGCCACAGGAGGGGACAGCTCCATGGACCAGGAGGAGCTGCGGAGCCAGACTGGGTCAGCATCGGACGAGTGGTCATAGGGACCCAGTGGCACGGAGGGCGAGGTGAGCCACACCGAGGAGTCCTCAGCACCATCCACCTCAGCTGGGGACCACAGCAGCTCAGAGGATGACTCCCTTGTGGAGGCGGGTCTCGGCAGCCACCAAAGGCCAGCTAGTCTGTCTGGCCCCGCCACCACCACCACCACCACCACCACCACCGCCCTCCCATCGGCTCCCATTCCTGAGGTCCGTGGAGGCTCCCGTGCTCGGGAGCGTGTCTTCTTCGTGCCAGGCACCGCACCCCCTGCCCCTGTGTCCCCTGCTGCCCTGAGTGAGGAGTCTGTGTACCTCCTTCGGCAGCTCCATGTAGGGCAGACAGCAATGCTGAGTGTCCTCCATGCACACACCACTCTGTTGACACAGCTGGTGTCGTTCATGGAGGGCATCTCGATGGGTATGTCTGCCCTACAGAGGAGCAATAGGTCCATGGACTCCTCCCTGACGGCAGCAGTGTCCCTCCTCCAACAGTCCCTCACCCCTCCCACCTCTGCCCCATCCACACTTCCTGCCCCCCTACCTGTCCAAAGCACATGCACACCTGCACAGTCACCCAAACACACAGACATGAGCAGCACAGACACACCCAAGAGTAAGCCAAGACGTGCACACAAGCATCCTCAGGGGACTGATACCACAGACACAGGGGATGGGGAACACACACACACACAGGCATCCACATTCACTCCGCAGTCCTCCAAATCCTCTCCCTCCAAGACCCCTTCCCTTGCCTCGCCTGCTACCCCACCTACACAGCAGATCTTCCTGTGTGACCTCGGCCTCTTTCCCACCATTCCTGCTGATCCAGCATACCAGGGGAAGAGGAAGTCCACCCACACAGAGAGGAGTGCCCCTTGCCCCCGGACACCCTCCCCCAGGTGCAGGCAGACACAGAAGCCCATTAGGAAGTCCCCCCGGAGCAGGAAGAGCAAGACCCCACCACCACCACCACGCAGCTCCAGCGCCCAGTCTCTCTCCTCCATCCCCCAGGCCACCACTGCACAGGTTCCCCCACCACACCCTGCCCCAGGTTCCCCCACACACCGATACCGCATCCCCAGACTGCTTAGGCCCTCCCCCAGCCACTTGCTCTTCCACCCCCAACCCAGACGCTCTGCCTGTTAGTGGCACTGTTGTGGGGACCGGGTCCCCCCTCTGTCCTGCCCACCTCATCTGCCCACCCTTCCACTCCCTTGGAGTCATGCACTGCAGTGGAGTCCACAACCACCACGTCTGACTCGGGCACTGCAGTGGGTACCCAGTCCACTACATCAGTCCAGCCCACTGCAGTGGTTGCAGCACCCACACCAACTGACTTGTGTACCACGGTGGTGCCGGCCCCCCTGAGTCAGACACCTCCACTGCAGTTGCCGGTGACACTCCTGCACCCACCACCCCTTCACTGCCTCACTCTGCCATCCCCTGATCCTGTCCCTGCGGTGCCTGGCCTGCCCCTTGTATGCCCCTCCAAGGGGATGTCCCCCAACCGTACCAGTGCAGGCAAGCAATGTGTGACCAGTTGTCACTTCTCACCCCGTTGGTACTGTGATTCTGGACTGGCCATTGGCCTTAGTTTCTTTTGGACTTCCGTGTTTACCCTGACATTTGCTGAATAAAGCCTCTTTTTGTTTACTTTTGGGTTTTCTTTTGATGTACATGATGTGGATGAGTAGCATCCTGCATTTGCAGTTGTAATAGTGTTCACATCAGGACGATGAAGTGTTGCAGTGATGGACTCCATGTGGTCCATGGGATATGTGTCCTGTTGTAGTCTGGATCTATGGCATCCTTTGCTACAGTCTGAGGGTGTAATGTTCAGCATTTGACACAGGGATGTCCTTTTTGCATTTGTAAATGAACATCTTTGTCTTACACTGATGCACATCTGGTGGGCTTACCACTGTTCAATGTTCCGATTTCCCTGACTGTGTGCCCAGCTCCACTGGACATGCAGTTTTGCACATCAATGTCGAAGGACTCATCTGTGTATACAGTGCAACTTGCTTGACACGTGTTTGGTGTGTGTGCAGATGACTGACGTGACACTCCCGTACCCAGGCTGATGTGAGCAGAGCCTTCTGTGTGTTGTGGTTGTTGACTCACTGACGGAGTGTTCTGCTGACATGTTTGGGTCATGCACAGACAAGGTTTGGCACAGCGGACCTTCCACAGGAGTGGAGTGCCCTCATGGCAGTGTGTAATCTGGTGACATTGCGTGGGCCTGTGTTGTGTAAGCATGTCTGTGCGTGTTCCCTTCCCTTTTCCTACACAGGCCGTGTCCCTATGGATGTTCCTGTTTGTGATGCTTGCTGAGTTGTTCTGTGTTCATACAGCATCTTGGACCTGGTTTCTCTGTGATGTGGGTGCATGGCAAACTAATGTTCATGAGGTTGTCATCCCAGGTTGTCTTTGTTGTCAGTGCTGGGGATGTGGGCAAACGCAGATGGGACACATTCAGGATTCCCCTTGGCACTTGTTGTTTACACGAGTAATGTGATTTTCAGTTTGTGTTAGCTTTCAGTGATTGTGACACGTTGTGTGTGTGACTGCTGCCACTCCTCAGGGTCAGAGCTGCAATGTTGGTAGTTGTGTACGTGTGTTCTTCGTGTGTCCCCTTGGCTTCTTCATTGGTGTGTGACTATGGCCAGGATCCCATTGATTGTGGTGGATTTCACATCATGCCCATGTACAGCATACTGTGCTGTGTGTCAGACATTGACGAGTCTTGTTGGCTGGCCATGTGTGATGGGTTTCTGCACCATAGTTCCCACCACCACCCCTGGTATTGTCATGGGTGCATGTGCAATGTCACCAGTCCATGTGAGCTTCACTGCTGCACATTGGTGGAGATCAGGGTGTGTGGTGTTGAGTGTGTGCAAAAGTGAGTTGTTGCACGGCCAGACCCCTACCTCCATATTGGCCTTGGCTGGCAGGCCGTGCTGATTGATTGGAGCTTGTGTAGGTGTGATGGTAGTTAGTTGCTCAGGACACATTGCTGGGGTTCACAGTGTGAATGACATCTAACATTGTCATCACAGTGGGATTATCATGCAGGCTAGTGTCAGCACAATATGGGGTCCCTGGGGGTAGTGCTGTGGTGGGTCTGTGTCTTGCTGTGTTAGTTGCTGTTCCTACAAGCTTGTGTGACATGTGTAATTTGTGCTCCCTCTCATCTAACAATGCCTGATTGCCCACATAGGGGATTTGGATCCATGAGTTACTTTTGTGTGGCACTGTATGTGCATCTGTGTAATTGGTATTCAGGCCTCATCATGTGTTGTGTGGTTGCCTGGGGACACTGGCACCCCCCTCACCTGTTGTGTTTGATGTGCAGTGTGGGTCTGCCTGTTTGTGTTTGTGCATCTGCACCACTGCATTGGCATATCTTTAGTGTGCCATTGGCTGTATGTTGTTTGGTGGGTTTCACCTGCTGTCCCTGGGACTCCTAGGTCATCAGTCAGCACAATGATAATTGTTTGTGTGTCCCATTGCTGCCATGGTATGTTATTTGTTCACCTCACATCTACAGTCTCCACAGGGTATCTACATTTGTGTGCCCATTGGTGCAAATATGTGGGTCTGCATTATGATGGTCACTTCTGTCATTGTGTCATTGATGGATGTTGACAGTGTCAGCCCCCATGGGTGATGTTTGTCTGCACATGGCCAAAGGTATGTCTTATTTGCACTGCACTGTTTGCCTCCCCCAATCTATGTTGCTATGGGACACAAGCACTACTTTGCCACTGATGTGTTTGTTGTTCTGTGACCAGGAATCATCCATGCAGTTTGCCAGTTGCAGCTTTTTCAATGTCAACACTTACATTTTGGTCACTGTGATGATGGGGGTTTGGACCCCATTGCCACAATGTTCAAAATGTGCTTCAGCTATGGACCCCACACTTACCTTTTGGTCACTGTGATGATGGGGGTTTAGACCCCATTGCCACAATGTTCAAAATGTGCTTCAGCTATGGACCCCACACTTACCTTTTGGTCACTGTGATGATGGGGGTTGGACCCCATTGCCACAATGTTCAAAATGTGCTTCAGCTATGGACCCCACACTTACCTTTTGGTCACTGTGATGATGGGGGTTGGACCCCATTGCCACAATGTTCAAAATGTGCTTCAGCTATGGACCGCACACTTACCTTTTGGTCACTGTGATGATGGGGGTTGGACCCCATTGCCACAATGTTCAAAATGTGCTTCAGCTATGGACCCCACACTTACCTTTTGGTCACTGTGATGATGGGGGTTGGACCCCATTGCCACAATGTTCAAAATGTGCTTCAGCTATGGACCCCACACTTACCTTTTGGTCACTGTGATGATGGGGGTTGGACCCCATTGCCACAATGTTCAAAATGTGCTTCAGCTATGGACCCCATACTTACCTTTTGGTCACTGTGATGATGGGGTTGGACCCCATTGCCACAGTGGTCATGGTCTGCTTGCATTGTGGGGGCCACACACATTTATGTGTGACACATGTGATAGGGGGTCACATTGTATGTTCAAAGTCATGTTCAGTGTTGTAGGCATTTGACACAGTCTACACACGCTTGTCATGGTGTGGGGGATGTCTTTTTGTTGCATTCCTTATGTTGGTGTGTGCTTGTTGTGTCATGCATTAGCCATCCTATGAGTGGGGGTGTTGTTGGTGGTAGGCATCCTGCCCCTCATGGGTAGGGGTGGTGGTAGGGGTAGGCATCTAGCACCCCCTGGGTAGGGGTGGTGGTAGTGGTAGGCATCTGGCACCCCTGAGTAGGGGTGGTAGTGGTGGTAGGCATCCAGCCCCCATGGGTAGATGTGGTAGTAGTGACAGGCATCTAGCACCCCCTGGGTAGGGGTGGTAGTAGTGACAGGCATCTGGCACCCCCTGAGTAGTGGTGGTAGTGGTGGTAGGCATCTAGCCCCCCATGGGTAGAGGTGGTAGTAGTGGTAGGCATCTGGCACCCCCTGAGTAGGGGTGGTAGTGGTGGTAGGCGTCCAGCCCCCCATGGGTAGAGGTGGTAGTAGTGGTAGGCATCCAGCCCCCCATGGGTAGAGGTGGTAGTAGTGACAGGCATCCTGCCCCCCATGGGTAGAGGTGGTAGTGGTGGTAGGCATCTGGCACCCCCTGGGTAGGGGTGATAGTGGTGGTAGGCATCCAGCCCCCCATGGGAAGAGGTGGTAGTAGTGACAGGCATCTTGCCCCCCATGGGTAGAGGTGGTAGTAGTGGTAGGCATCTGGCACCCCCTGGGTAGGGGTGGTGGTAGTGGTAGGCATCTGGCACCCCCTGGGTAGGGGTGGTAGTAGTGACAGGCATCCTGCCCCCATGGGTAGAGGTGGTAGTGGTGGTAGGCATCTGGCACCCCTGGGTAGGGGTGATAGTGGTGGTAGGCATCCAGCCCCCCATGGGTAGAGGTGGTAGTAGTGACAGGCATCCTGCCCCCATGGGTAGAGGTGGTAGTAGTGGTAGGCATCTGGCACCCCTGGGTAGGGGTGGTGGTAGTGGTAGGCATCTGGCACCCCCTGGGTAGGGGTGGTAGTAGTGGTAGGCATCTGGCACCCCCTGGGTAGAGGTGGTGGTAGGGGTAGGCATCTAGCACCCCCTGGGTAGAGGTGGTAGTAGAGACAGGCATCTGGCACCCCTGAGTAGGGGTGGTAGTGGTGGTAGGCATCCAGCCCCCATGGGTAGAGGTGGTAGTAGTGGTAGGCATCTGGCACCCCCTGAGTAGGGGTGGTAGTGGTGGTAGGCAACCAGCCCCCCATGGGTAGAGGTGGTAGTAGTGGTAGGCATCCAGCCCCCCATGGGTAGAGGTGGTAATAGTGACAGGCATCCTGCCCCCATGGGTAGAGGTGGTAGTGGTGGTAGGCATCTGGCACCCCCTGGGTAGGGGTGGTGGTAGTGGTAGGCATCTGGCACCCCCTGAGTAGGGGTGGTAGTGGTGGTAGGCATCCAGCCCCCATGGGTAGAGGTGGTAGTAGTGGTAGGCATCCAGCCCCCCATGGGTAGAGGTGGTAGTAGTGACAGGCATCCAGCCCCCCATGGGTAGAGGTGGTAGTAGTGACAGGCATCTAGCACCCCCTGGGTAGGGGTGGTGTTTGTTGTTGGCATCCAGGCCCCTATGTGTATATGTGGCATTGGTGATAGCCATCCCGCCCCTACGGTGCTGCTGTTGCTGGTGTAAGTAATTTCTGCATCCCTCTGTGTGTGTGTGATATGTCGGGTACGTGTAGTTTGTTTTTGTGGTTGGTGTCTGACTTACCTTCTGCGCCGTACGCGTCCGTGCCTGTTCCGGTAATAGATGTAGAATATTGGTAGGATCGGCACGATGGGGTTCATGGTTGGTTCATCTCGTTCGTCTTTCTCTTTGCTTTGCCTCGTCCTCGTCGCTGGCGTGCTCGTCTCGTAGCCGTGGATCGTCTTGTGGCGCGAATCGGAGCTTTTGTGCGCCTCTCCCGGATGCTTTGATGTGCCGTGCGTAGCGACGGGTTCGGCGCGTACGGAAAGCGCATCGTACTTGTCCGGCCGGACGGGGCTGCATTTTGACTTCCGTGCGACTCGATTCTGCGTTTCCGGATCCGCCTCGGTCGGAGAACAGGACCTGTATTGGGTGAGTGCGACTGGGTCGGGATTTGGGCAGTTGTGCGCATCGTACTTGCTCGTTCGGACGTATGTGCGAATCGGTCGGGAAACAGGCATTCGCCTGGCTTTTTTCCCGGCCGAATGGTATTAGGTGCGCCTCCGACCGGGATCGGAATCGACCCCTCAGTCTCTAGGAGACTGCACAGCACAGCTGGCAGAATTAAAAGCCCTGTTACTGGCACTAATAAATACGGATCGAGAATTCCCCACACTGATCGTGTGCGATTCTTTTTGCTGTGTCCAGTCATACAATGAATATCTACACTACTGGGGTCAGAATGGGTTTAAAGACTCAAAAGGTGGCACAATTAAGCATAAAATGCTATGGGAACAGGTAGCTGAGTTGAAAAACGAACTACCAAGAGCTCACGTGATACACACGCTGAGTCATCAACGTGATGGTGTTCACGTTGAAGGGAATTCATTGGCCGATAAAGCCGCAAAGGGGTCAGTACAAACTGCTGCAGTAGCTGCAATCACTCGTTCAAAAACGAGAATAGACGGACAGATAATGGTAGCTGTCATTGCTTCATGCAGAAACAGCACAGCCTTACCGAAAGGTTTTCCACTCAAGTACTTCTACAAGTTAGATGCAAATAACATTCTGTATGCTCAGATTCCAGGAGTGGGGGATAGAGTAATACCAAACATGGATCGCAGATTAGTTTTAATTCTAGCTGCACACGAGGGTATAGGTTCTGCACACACAGGGATTACTGTGTCGGTTTCTTTATTGAAACAACGCTATTGGTGGCCAGGATTAACTAAACAAACAAAGAATTTTGTCTTAAATTGCGACATCTGCCAGCAGATGAAGGGTTCCACCGTAGCACGTCCAGCGCAGACACCATTACTAGTATCAGACAGACCACTCGCTTGTGTCTATTTGGACCACTGTGGCCCCCTACAATCGAATGGGGCTTACATGTACATCTTGGTGGCAGTGAATTCATGCTCTAGATTCCTATGGGTGTGGCCTCAGACTGACGCTCGAACTGTTATAAAAGATTTGCGAGTCTTTATAAGGACATACAAAGTTGGCACATTACATTCTGACCGCGGCCCCACGTTTAGCTCTAGGGCTTACAAGGAGGCCATGGGAAGTTTGGGTGTTGCATTGCGGTACTCCTCTCTGTGCCATCCTGAGGGAAGTTCGGTCGTGGAGAGGAAAAACCGAGACTTAAAGCAATCTTTAACAGCAAGGGTATTAGGTTTGGGTGGTAGTTGGGTCAATCACTTATACGGGGTCCAGAGAGCACTCAATAATATGCCAAGAAGTTCCCTAGGAGGTGTCACTCCTTACAAAGTCCTATTTGGGAGGAGAATGTGGGTACCTGATCTCGATTTTGAAAGCACATAGGCGGATGAAAAACCATTTGACATCAAACGTTTGGCTGTTTTACAGGATCTCAATGAATTCCGGGCCCTTCAAAGCAGCGTGCAAGTAAAACGCATCGCCACTGGAAGTCAAATCAGTCATGGCAAGACCTGCCTGGATCCCAAAAGTCGGGGATCTGGTCAGAGAAAAGATTGTGGACAAAAAAGAATTTGGGCCATCATACAGAAAGCCTGTACCTGTCCTGGCTGTCGAAGGAACATGAACAGTACTTCTTCCGTCTCTTGCCGGCAAAAAAGAAAAGAGATTTGTCTCCATTGATCTGATCAAACTACACTATGTGGCCGATACTGAATAGTAAGCCTCGTGGGCTACTGGGTAGCCGACCCTCTCCTCTCGCTACCATACAGGAAGTTCAGAGAGAAAGACTTATAACATTTAAAGAGTCACCAATATCAAGTAATGGAATTTCCAACAATGAAATGGAACTCGTTCCTGTTGAAACAGAACATCAAAATGCAAATGAAAAACAAATATCAATTCAGCCTAACACCGATGTCTACATCAATATGGCTCTACAAGAGACGTCTGCCAGTTCAACAAAACCTGCTGAGCTACCAAAGATAGATCAAACTGCATCTGGCTACTTCATCGATTTTGATACCTTCTCTCTGGATCCCAGTGAACCTGAAACAACGCCAGCTCCAGTTTCCAGTAAGCAACAACTTCGTGATTTCTACACTTCTCCGAAAAAGACTTACCTGGTCTCACCATGGCTACAGCTCTGGATAATAACTGGAATATTGTTTCTTCTATTCTGGATTGGCCTAGTAACTGTCTTTTGCTTACTCATGAATGGAAACTATCTCCCAGAATGCTCTGCAGTATCAAATGTGAACTTGGTCCTGAAACCTCATACGTCATCTCATCGTGAAAAAGAGACCTGTCCTTCGTGAACATTACAGCTGTTCCAATTCCTGATGGTATAGTTTGGGACAAGGTTGATTATGATGTATTTGGTCCCACAGAACTTTTGAAAATGCCTTGTGTATTTAAAATTTCTCTAAATGATATCATTACCTCCAGTACATTTTCTGACGATTGGGATTTTGAAACTGTGAATAATACGTTGTTTAATTAATAACAATCCGCTGCATTTTCAAGCACTGAAATGTTAGAGGACACACTGTTACCAACATTATGGTCATCACTTTTTACATAAATCCAGTATCCCACGTAATGTTTTTACACACCACCAATGGGAACATTGACCAACACCACCGAAAGGTAGTTCACAAACTTTTACACAGAAGTTTTCTTATTTTTCAGGGTTTAACACTTCTGACACAACCTCATATTAGTATAAGGTTGCACCTACAACTGCACAGAAAAATATGCTATCACCAAATAGATTTACTTTGCATCCTTTATTTCCCAACTGTCTGAACAAGGTTTCGACTTATGGAAGGACACTATAGACATAAAATCATTCTGGGGCTCAAAGGAATTGCAAGTTCAGGGAACAGAAGCACTATTTTGAGCGTGCCTCATTCCACAGCAGATCATATTTCTGAACGACACTGTGCAACAGACCTCGTGTCTTGGAATAGCCAAGAACAAAGACTTGAACACACCTCGGATTCCCTCGCCATCACACTTTGAGGGGTGGCAAAACTTTACAACACATGGTGGGGATACAGTAGATGACAGCATACATTATAATTCATCAGACCCCAATTGGAAGGGATGGCTAGTTTGGCCTACAGACACAAATAGATGTCAGACAAGATTCAGAGGTACCACAGAAGGGTTTAGTATCCATAGGCCAGACCAACGCTATGTACAAAGAGAACATCCGGGGGTGGTGACATCACACAGTGTTGGGAAGTTATGCCTCGATTGGCTAAAAACATCGACACTATCCCAGGTGAAACAACACTTGTCCTTACTATCGGAAGACATGGATCTAAGGGACTTTTTATTAGGACCCTGAAAGCCACGTCAGAAACATTTCTTATATGCCGTTTATAATGAGATCTGGAAAATCTCTCAACAAGAAGCCGCGGAGAGACTACGTGAAATTGAATGAATTAACCTAGAAAAGGTGTTAGCTGTAGTTGACAATGGTATGACTACATTAACATCCAGGATTTATTCACTGGGCAACATTGTATCTTCTGCTATAGATGTACTAGAACAGGATTTGTCCAGACTACAGCACGGACAGTTGTTCTATTATGCTGTTAAGCTGGACACTGCAATCATTGCGTTCAGGTTATGTGCCTTGACGATTTATCAACAGTACGTCCTTGTTCTCTGCATACAATCTAACTAAAAAACAGATAACAATGGCACAAAGGGTAGAAAAATATACAATGCTGCGTATTAAAAAACTGGACCAATTACCTTTCACTGTGGCAGAGTCACCTTCCACAGAATGGTTAATCCATGGCCATATAACATTACCGGTCACAACTTTCCAGTTTCCGTATTGCCTAGAACAACAACAGGCAGACAGATATGAAGCTATAGGTAGGGAATTCATCAAGGAATCTTGGGAATTGCCATACAGATTTTGATGCAGGAGTGGGGACATGGAAGTGTTTCTAAGCGGTACAAACTGCGAGAACTCTTTAAGTGGATCTCTCATATGCCAGGATATCATGCTTCATGGGGCCTGTAACAGTTCAGTTGCAAACTTATCCTGTCATCTAAAAGGGTCCCCAGCTGCCGTGATTAATTCGGTGTTCAAGTTGCTCTCGAATGGGAGTTACTTGATGCTGAATGATCAAGTTTGTTGTGGGATGCTTCCGGGCATCGCATATCTTGTCACTGTAGACTCCAGAGTTACTTGTTGTAGGCAAGTATTGTTTCCACCGACCCACACAGTCAGGGAGGCACCGTTATGGCCTTCGTTGAATGTTTCCTTTATACGGTTTGATACTCTGAGCCGAATGAAAGCCATGCTTTTACAGAAAACTGTGCCCTTAAACTCCGCCCAAGAGACTATTGATCTCCAGGTCGCAAGGTCCTCAGCTGAGATACTGGCACTAGTACGAACAAACTGCCCTTTCCATTTCACAGAAATGGTATAACATATCTTTAACATGTTTGATACGACAAGTATAGGTCACCTATTTAAGACCATAGGTTCTGGACTGTTAAGCACCTTTCAGACTGTCTTCGGAGTGATTCCAAACTTCATACACTCCGTATTCTGAAGCATTTTTGGAGGACTTCCGCTGATCCTGTTCCTAAGAGCAGGAATCCTGATTGTAATTTTTCTGCTACGCAATAGACGTCCCAGTCACCAAGGAGATGGAAAAAACGCTCCTGGAGCGCAGATACGGTGATTGCATGGTACTCTATCTGGGCACACCTCGCCTTCGCGAACTGAGCGAGTCTTGGTTCCTGTCATTTAGACCAGTCTGGATCGACTGTGTTCTGCCTGTCCTCCGATGCCTGTTCTGTGGACAAGAATGCGTGTTGGATCTCTGTCTAACAGTTCCATCGGTTGGGCCACCGGACGTGGATGCTTTACTGGACCCGATAACGGTCCATGTACTGCTGTGTCCTCAGCGTATTCCCATGTTGATGTCTGCATTCTTAGAGCCACCACAGGATGCTTCAGCTCCTGTTGGAACGGATACCGGCTCCTCTACAAATACTCAGGCCTTGGATGTCACACAGGCTTCCCCAGCATCGGCTTTGGGTAATACAGAAGATCATCTGTGCTCAATTGACCTGATCTGTGAGGTTTTGCAGGGACCGTCGTCTGCGATGGCAAGCAACAGTTATGTTGCGTCTCCCAGCCAGGACACATAAACATTTGGCTCATCGTGTCCTAGGAAAAATTCAGCCTTTTTCAAAACAACCAAATTTGGAATTTTTAAACAATAGACACTTTTTCTTGCTGAACTACATGGCTTTCAGACACTCATAGTTGTTCGAACGATATATACAAACTTATTTTAGTAAGACTACTACCGCTTAAAATACGATTTGAGCATTTAAAAAAAAATATTTTTTACCGCACTATTGTTTTGGACTACTTAGTTATTTGTATACAAATGCCTAGAAGTACATTTAAGTTTTAGTATGTCGTCCAGTCGGATGAGGAGTGGGTGTTATGTTTCATATAGGTACCCCAATATAGGCTCAGGTAGCAACGTAACCTCTCGCCTATATTTCCCCTGCCATTACACTACATAACGGTTCTTGGGACTGACCTTTTATCTAGTTACGGTACTGCTAACAGGACGTGGGGTTTTCCCTGAAAACTAGCCTCATTCATTATGCATGAGGATTCTTGGAAACTCAGCAGGACTACCATCTCCTGCATAATAACTATGTATAAGGGTCATTCCTTCCTTCATCCTAAGTCCGACATGACACAGCAAGGTAGATCCCCTGAGGGTACCACTCTGGGTATATAAACACCATACCTTTGCTGAGGCAGGGCGAGGAAAAAAAGGACTTCAATGCTGACACACTGACGCAAGACGCTGAGGTTCCTGCACGCAGACACTCCAGCTCGCAGTGGTCTGACATCCCTCGCGGGGTGTCCATCTCGAGACCAAGACTGGGTCCCACAGTTTCTCACTTCAGGTAATGGGGTTGACTTTATCCTAGAGGGATTCTTGGCTTTACACCTACATACATGCTAGATACACTTAGGTAAGGTACATCTAGTTAGGGTCGCATCATAGGAGTACTCATTAATACTGTCATGTATTTTTATACCTGCCTGTATTCATTGTTTTAGCACGATGGTAGAAATCTACCATCCTTTTACTCTGTTGGTGCTTATAATTATCTATCTCTGTGTCAGTCTTATGGGTGTTTCAGCACACCTATTTTACACTAGAATGACGCTGGTTCAATAAATGCTTATTGAAAACGTCTCCACCGTTTATTCTGTGTATCTCTCTGAGACATAGTGAGCATGAGTGACTGAGCGAAAGATATCGCACTGTTTCCATGATCCCTGATGGGAGAGAGATGTCATGTTCGATAGTTGCCAAGAACTATTCTCTCCTTGGTAAGAGGAGTTTACAGTGGCACTGTGAGCTAGCTGGTATACATACTCAGTGGGGGTGTCTGAAATCAGTCTGGACACCAATCCCACAGTCTATGTTATCTAAACACGCAGATCCTATATAGGTTTATAGGAACTACACGACAATGCACCGCTCCAAAAGGACACTAGAGGGCACAACAAGGTGCATGTGGTTATCAAAGTGAATGTATCTCTGTACTGTCAAATAATAATATTATTAAGGATGAGAACCCTCACCCACCCTTAGGTGGCATGCTTCGTCATCGGGCCCCTCCTCACACAAGGACCATTGGTACCTGGTGTGGGCTAAAACTCTCTATAATAAAGAGGAGCTCTTGAGGTGTTTTCAAGTAATATGGGCCCTAATGAGAGTGGTAGTCTGGGTGAGGAGAGCAAAGTGCTAAGCGTGTGTGAAGTGACTTAAAAATGCCTATTGGTAGGCTGAAACAAAAACTTTATTTGGGTTCCTTCAAGGGTAAGTTTAAAAAAGATCAATGAGGAGTGAGAATTCACTCCAGTGCAAAGGTGGTCAACATGTTTCTGCCTTACAATTACCTTGCTATGAGGTTCTTAGGTATTCTTCAGGAACAAGAATGTATGTCACTCTGCAGAAACCTATAAGTGAAGTGCAATAAAGAAAAGTATAATCAGTGATTAATACAAATGGTGACGGCTAGGCTTATCTAGGTGATCCACCATTTTCCTCACCTGAAACAGACAGAATCACTTAAACACTTGGACTTATTGACTTTTGTTTCCATCTGTGTCAGGTACCTGGGTACTAATGCAGCTTCTGCTTAGGGTGAGCCTCATGCCACACTTCTTCCAAGACTCCTTGACTCCACACATTGACCTGTGATCCGACAGTGGGACACTCACAATGACCCATGCCACTGTAGCATCCTAGTGAGGTGACTGCTGCCAGAAGACTGCCAGACTGAGGACAGCCTATGGCTTATATCACTATTGTAGAAAGCTATGCAAGGATCTGCAGGAAGAGGTGTTGTAGTGTATACTTCGCAGTGAAACAATGGAAGGCAGCTAGGAAAAGGCTCTCTAAGCAACATAACTTTTCACACTGGCCCTTGTAGGTGCATGATCCTATAAGATATAGAATGCAGAGTGCTACTGTCTAAAACTCAGCCTTTGATGTATGTCACCCTCTTGGCACTGGTCCAGTAGGCAGACAGATGTCTGTATGTCCTGGAGGTCACATGATCCAGTTTCAATAAGGTAGCTCAGAAGGTGAAAGACTTGCTACAGCAGTTTGTGTTAGGTGATGAGTTTCAATTGAAGAATAACAACACAGACACTTGTATCCTCTTCAGATATCTGGTTGTGTAACAGGCAATTCAGAGGTGCAAGCCCCAAGAATGTACCTGCTGCAGGGATCTGCATTTAAACTGGGTTTGGATGCATCAAATGATAGCACATTGAGGTAATATACTGTTCCTCGTCCTGTGACATGCAGATCACAATCCCCTAAAACAGACTAGGAAGTTAGGGGCATATCAGCAACAACCGGCGATAATTATCGCTAAGCGCACTTAGCGCTAGGATAATTATCGCCGGCTATCGCTGGATGTTATCGCTGAGATAGCGCGCTATCAGCGACGCTTATCTCAAAAGCGATAAAAATACCAGCGATAGCAGGGAAATCGCCGTTTTGCAGGGAACATCGCTGGTTTTCCAGCGATGTTCCCTGCAAAACGGCGATAACCTTGCTGATACGACCCTGTGGTCTTATCAGCACAATCCACCCCCATATTAGGTATGCCTAAGTCTGCATTTTAGCAGACGTTAGTTTTCGGCGAAAACAGCGGTTTTCGCCCAAAACTAACGTCTGCTAAAATGCGTTAGCAGCTTTGTAAATATCGCGATGTGCACATCAGCGATATTTACAAGGTTGTACTGCCCAGTGACGCCCACTTTGCATCTCATTAGAGATGCAAAGGGAGGCGTCGGGTAAAAGGGTGCTAACATGCGCTAATGCATGTTAGCACCCTCTTGTTAATAGGGCGATAGTTTTATCTCCGCTTTTTTTGCTTTAAAAGCCAAAAAAGCGGAGATAAAGCCCTTGTTAATATGCCCCTTAGTGTTCCTGATGTGTGAGCTAAGTGTGTAAACTGTAGGTGATATGTTCCAGTCCCAGTAGAGTAGCTCACATGGTTAATGCACTTTCTGCCTAGATATGAACCATCCATACACACTTTCCACCTTGATAAAATGAGTTCCATTAAGGTGGGTTATAGTGGAATTTGTTTTTTCAGTGCTACAAAACACAACCCCCTGCAGGGCAGTTGGATGTCTAGCTAATCAGCCTGTTTTCCTTTGTAATAGTGGCATGACAGTGCACATGCTGGGAAAACACACTTCATCATAAACAGTGGCGTAGCAAGGTCAGGTGGTACCCGGCACAGAAAATTTCTTGTCACCCCCGTACAAATACAAACAAATAGCATGCATCATAACGTTTACGTTTAATGAGACTCTGAGGAAACTGAAGCAGAGCCTCCGCCAAGCCGAGAGGCGGTGGCGTAAAGCATATGACCCAGCGGAGCTGGCAATTTATAAAACCTTACTGACCTCGTATAAAAAATCCATCACTGTTAGGAAAGCCGAATACTACGAGGCGAGAATTACAGACGCGCCTAACAAACAGAAAGAGACCTTCAGAATACTGAAAGAACTCAGCCAAAAGTCTGAGGTAAAATCCGCAGCCGAGCCTCTAGACTGCAACATATTCCAGACTTTCTTTCTTCAAAAGGTCAGGGACATCCTCTCTGAGATTGATAATACCCCCATCAACCAGAGCGCTCTAGGCCAGAATCTAGCCACCCCTCACCCCTGCAAGCAACTCACTATTTTCCCTAAACTGGATTCTAGGTCACTGACGCAACTGATGAATCGCATTAAATCGGGCTCTCCGGCAGACCCTTGCCCCCGAGGATCTTCCGAATGGCCCTTCCCAGGCTGGAAAGGCAGATCCTCGCTTTATTGAACAACTCCTTGGAGATTGGCTACTTACCCTCCAATCTGAAGGAGGCCAGAGTCACCCCTCTGTTAAAGAAACCGGGAGGAGATGCTGCTAATCTCAAGAATTATAGGCCCATCTCCCAGCTCCCCTTCCTGGCGAAAGTGGTAGAACAACACGTCCTCAAGACACTTTCATCCTTTCTGGAGGAACATCAGCTACTCCAGGCTCGACAAGCTGGTTTTAGAGCCCATCACAGTACGGAGCTGGTGATGTTATCTGTTCTCGATGACCTCAGAATCATGGCCGATAATAAAAAACCGAGCGCCCTGATTTTATTAGACTTATCAGCGGCGTTCGATACGGTCAACCATACTCAGCTGCTGGATCGAATAACGGACCTGGGCATTCACGGGCCGGCACACCAGTGGCTAGAATCCTTCCTGTCAGAGCGGTCCCAGAGGATCCAGCTGGGGGAGCAGGTATCAGACAGGGGCACCCTCACCTGCGGCGTCCCTCAGGGCTCCGCATTGTCCCCGCTCCTCTTCAACATTTACCTACACCCTCTGGTGACAGCTCTAGCCCACATGGATTGCCGAGTCTTCAACTATGCGGACAACACCCAACTCATCCTCCGGATTGACAACTCCACCCATGCCCAGGAGCTGGCTCAAAACATCCTCAGATTCACAGTGAATTGGATGACAGCTAATTCACTAAAAATCAACCCTGACAAAACAGATGTCCTTGTCATCCCCACAAAAGACAACCCCTGGAGCGATCGCTTCTGGCCCCAGGAGCTGGGTACCACCCCCACACCAGTATCTGCCGTGAAAAGCCTGGGCATAAAGATCGACTCCGAGCTCTCCTTGGCCAACCAAGTCACCACAGTGGTTGGAACTTGTATAGGGCTCATGAGACAGCTTCGGAAACTTGTCCCCCTCCTTTCAACTGCTTCTCTACAAATGATTGTATCGGCCACAATCGTCTCCAGACTAGACTACGGCAATGCCTTATATATCGGCCTTCCCCAGAAACTTATTAATAAATTACAGGTGGTACTAAACGACGCAGCCAGGCTGATCTTAGGCTGCCAAGAAGGTCCCACGCCACCCCCCTGCTGTGCAAATTGCACTGGCTTCCTATCAAGCAAAGAGCAAAATTTAAGGGTCTCTGCATTGCCCATAAAGCAATTTTCGGCAAAGCCCCAGCCTACATTAAAGAACGCCTGAAGAACTACGTTCCGGGCCGCATATTGCGGTCTTCTGAGGCCTGCCGTCTGGCCACTCCAGGGTGCAATACTGCATCTAAAGGGGGCAGAGCCTTCTCCGTCTTACTTCCACAACTATGGAACCAACTGCCCGATTACCTGTGCAAGGAACTGGCACTCCTCCCTTTCAGGAAACAGCTCAAAACGATCCTGGTCAGGGAGGCCTTGGATACTGTTTAACCTAGCCCCCTGTGCTGCCATGCATCCGCTTACGACCTTTGGCAACCCTCTCAAAAGCGCTTAGAGACCTGCCGGTGATTAGGCGCTATACAAAAATCAATTAACATAACATAACTTACCAAACTCAATATCATAGAGAAGAGGATGATCACAATGAATCAATGAACTAAAAAATGTAACAAAAATAAATTCAGCACAGCACTTATAAGCTTCAGTAATAATGCACAACTAACTCAACAGAATGACGTGGGGTGACTGACCGGCACGGCAGCGGATAGGATTGGTTGCGGGTTGAGTGATGTTGAATCACCGGTTGTTTACGTCTCGCTCGAGTACAAACTGCAGAGACAGACTTCGGCAGAAAGAAACGCGCCCTCCCCTTCCTTATCCATATGCTCTCCAATACACAGCGTTGAGTTCAGCCGCGTTGCGTTGCGTTTGTTGACTGAACTAAAAGTTTCAATACGTATTATGTTGACTTGTTGAGGTTAATTAATTGTCAGACGAACTTATTAAACTCGTTTTAAATAATATTATTTTTTCAAAAAAAAGTGTTGTGTGCCCAAAATTTTAATTTTAATTTTAAAAACACATATTTTTGCCATTTTGTCACCCCCTCAATGATGACACACGGGGCGTCCCGCACCCACTGCACCCCCCTTCCTATGCCACTGATCATAAAATCTTTTCTAATTCTTCTGTGTGTATCCCATAAATCATCTAATCCTGTCCAGGGGGTGTTCTACTGCAATTATACAGAAACCTACGGTGCTTATGTTGGCTGAAAATGTGAAAGTTAACACAACTATGCAATGCATTTACTAAAAACTCACACAGCACAGCAACCACAATGTATGTGCTGTGTTGCCTGAGAGGGAGTGAGCTGGACAGCACCATATCTACTAATATATGGCACTGTCCTGCTCTCGCTCTACTGCTGGTCCGCAATACTGCTGCTTAACGCTACAAAGACACATTTGCATCATAGTACAATGCTGTCTGTGGCATGTCTAGCATAGTTTTTGTACTGGAAGGGTATCTTTCAAGATCAAAATGCCATGTCTAGACAAACTTTTAAACTTTTGCAATTTTGAACGTGTGCTGTAAAGTGCAGCACACATGCAAACTCGAAAAAGTTTGGAGAAATAAAAACATTTCTACTTTTAACACATGCTTCAAAGTTGCAGTATTTTCCGGCACAAAACTCTGTCTACTCGGATGGAACGCCACTTTACACAAGTTTTGCACTGAAAAGTAAATCCCAAAAAAACTTTTTGTGCAGGTTTGCTTCACTTTTGTGACACAAGCCCAGTCCAAAAAATTTAGTCTGCCCATCAGTGTTTGGCTGTTAAGGCAAATCTTGCATGATAAGAGTGCGTGGCCAAGTGAAAAACACACATGACCACTGCCAAATTGTATTACTTGGTTGAGATGGGGCTCAAATCAAAACAAAAAGTAGAAAATTAATGTGAAGAAGACCGAATAAGGCATACCAGAAGCACTTGTCATTTTCTTGTGTCAGGACAAGTTTCAAGTCCACGTTTATTTCCTGGCTCCTCCCTGTTCTCAACTCATGGGTACCCTGCTAACTGCTGGTGGTACTTGAAACTGCTCTTATAGCTCTTTAGCAGTGAGATTTGATATGTCTATACTACTATGCTTCCACAGGCAGTACACGGCACGTTCACAGCCCTCCATGTACACGCCCCATTGCCGGTCCCCTTTTTTCCAAACATTGGTATGGATCAGTGTCTGCTTCTCTTTCATTCAGTAAATTTATAAGGACATCTAGTCCAGGGAGTTTTAAGGTTCTTTCTTATGGTTTTTTATTTTTGCTTATCCCTCACCTCCTTTCCTCATATCGTGTAGCTTATGTCGCAACACCCTGGGCATCATTCACAAAGGTCTCGCTGCGAGTATGTGTGACGTACTCTTGTAGTACTCCTGACATACTTGTGAATTTTAGGAGTAAGCGAGGAGTATTCCTTACTAACTGCTGGAATGTATGATTAAACCAGGAGCACTTCAAGATTAAGTCACAGGATTACCTTTCTGAATTGCATCCTTGGAGTTTAAGCCAAGTCCATTGTGCCTTCAATGGTTTACAGCAATTTACTCACACAATCTCTGCATCTCATGTCTGAGGAATAGTCACCCAGTGCTCATGTATACTCTGTGTGCTGCCGTCAGTACAAGGCCCCATCAGACCTGCCTGGCCTGCAAGCAGATCAAGGGTGCACTGATCCCAAGTCAGGCTTAATTTCATCACTCGAAAGTAGAGCCGGAAGGTACCTATTGAGTTATGGGCTGCGAGTGTGGAAAGGAGCACACTCTCCGCTACTAATGAGGCCATGTATACTCCCCTGGTACTCATCGGCAAGTGGAGGTTGCCCTCGCGGGCCCTGCCGAAGTGGTATGAGTGATCAGCAGGAAGGTGAAAGCACCAGGGGCTGTATTGCGTATAGTGGCCTGGGGCCCCAACAGGCGTGTGTGCCTGTTTTTTACACCCCAGGGTACTGTAGTATTATAGAAAGGGCCGCAGATGCTTTTGTAGTCCGTTCTGTAATGCAGATAGTGCCGGCGCACATATAGCACCAGTGCTGTCTTAAGAGAGTGTTCCCTCATTTGCATGGGGGTGTGACCACATACGAATGAGGTAAACATTTTGGCTCTGCACCCATGCCATATTATGGGCACAGGCGTAGAGGCAAAGAGCTCTTCAGGATGCGCACGGACCGTGTGCCACGAACGGTGGCACTCAGTCTCAGTGCCCCCTGATGCCAACCCTATAGAGGGAGGAAAGGGGGTCCCATGGACCGCCAGATATTCTCCTGCAGGCAGATACAGTCACTCTCTGCACCTGCCTGCAGGGGGATCTCTGTCCTCCTTAAAATTGCAGACTGGGTGCTGCCTGCACTGTGAATATGGAGCAGCTGCTTCAATCAGCCAGTCTGTCTTTCATTAATACTGTGCCCCTGGAGAGTTTGCGTCATCTCTCGGGGCAGTGCATTATCAGTAATTGGGTATACTGCCCCAGTTTGTGCCCGGCGCACCAATTTGAGGGTTTACCGCGGTGCAAACAGGGTCAGTGCGACCCATTTGTAACAAGCCCACAGGTTTTCAGGCCATCTCTACCACTTGTACCTGATGACTTGTTCCAGCCAGGCCCTCCTGTCATTGTCCAGGGGAAGGGAATGGAGTGCCCAGGAGAAGACGATCTCCTGGGATCTAAATTTCCTTTTTCAGAGACAGTTGCACCATTCGAGCCCAGCTACTCATTTTGGTGCGGAGGAGGAAACCACTATTTCACTGAAGGGTCAAGCCTTCGGGTGCAGTGCTGCAGATCCATTGCATCAAGAGGTGAAGTCCATCTCACTCCCTAGGTGCAGGGTCAGAGCCATAGTCTCCTATTGCTATGGTGACTCCTGAGACCTCTTTTCCAGTTGCTAATGGCATGAAAGTCATTTCGGACTAAGGCTCCAGTTCGACACTCTTCACCCCCCAGAAGCAGGAGGCAAAGAGGAACCACTGTAGGGAAAAAAACAAGCCAGATCCCCCAGCATTAACTGAATGCCACGAAGTTCCAGGCACTTCTCTTTGGACCAGCCACTCTTCTTAGCACCATTTCAGGAGACCTTCTCAATACCTGTGTTGGGAAGACTTTGGCACCACTACATCCTAGGACCCAGATACACAATGACTTGTGCGTCGTCTCAGTGGTGATGCACAGCTGAGCTCTACGGCTCTACGGCTGCCAAAGCCTCATCACTCAAGGCCACCTCTGCTACAGTCAGCATCCCAGTAATGTTTGCAGGAGGTAGACAGGCCTTTCTGCTTAGGCACAGTTGAGTCAATCTTGCCACAAGGAAGTGGCAGTGATACTCCTCTTACAATTTTCTTTTAAGGAAAAAGGGAGGTGGTCTCAGCACCATATTTGTGTTTTTAGGATCTTAACCACTTTCTTCTCCTGCAAATGTTCAACATGCTAACTCTACAGAGTGGCAACTAGATATAATCAGTGGAGCTTCAGGAATCATGCTTTCATGGGCCTTATACTGGAGGAACACAATGGAAAACCAACACTGCCTGTAAACAATGCTACCATTCGGTGTCAGCGCCATCCCCCAGGTCTTCATCAAGATCTTGTAGAGACTTCTCTGCATCAGCAGAAAGTGCACTGCTGCCCATCCCTAGATAATAATCTTATTCAAGTGGTGTTTAGTTGGATTAAGCATGAATTCCATTCTAACTCTCACTTTGGAGATCTTATACAATCTTGGTTTCTTAATGATCACCCAATAATCATCCCTGATGCCCTCCAGAAAGAATCCGTTCACATGGGCAATTTTGGACTCTGGCCTGGCGAGAGCAGGGGGCTCCGTTACCTGGCAGCTGGCCAATGGATTGACATCAGGAGCATTTCCTTATGCCTTTTTCCTGACTTCCTTATTCTAAGGGTTCAATAGATCACTGAGAGTTCAGGGTGCACAGTGGCCCTGGTAGCCTTGCTTAATCTGGTTCTCAGAATTGCTCTACCTCCTACAGAGGGACCATACCTGACTTCCGCAGAGGATAGTTTCTTTTTTCCAGGGAGACAGAGAGAGTGCTCCCCACGCCCCATCATCAGTCTGCTTGAGCACATGGTTTGTGAGGAGCTGGCCCTTTATCACCCAGGCCTTTGAAGGTCTGTCTTCTATCAGAAAACCCTCTACCCGAACCAGTACAAAAGCAAGTTGATCAAGTTCTGTCACCGGGCATTAGTAAAGAGCATCAACCCACTCATCCGTTCGCTTTAGGTTTTCAGTTGCAGACAGGAGGGTAGAAGGAGAATTTTCAGACCTACCTCACGATCACTAGATTGGAACATACCTGGGGACAACTTCTCCGGAGCCAACAAGGCTGTCAAAACACATGTGATGAGCCGAATTAACTTATTCCCTCTGGCATGGCATCTTGTCACCTTCAAGTAGCTTACTCTGGTTCTTACCAGGTTGATGTATACACCTTTCAAGCTTGTGGAGTTGAAGTGTCCTTCAAGGCAAATAGATTTTCTATTAGTCATAATAGGGCCTTGAGGCTTACGCTAGCTTTAGGGCCTTTGAGCCTCAGCCATACACAACTTTACACAAGGACGGGGTGGTTCTCTGAACCACTCTTCTTCGATTAATTTAGAAAGTATTGTCAGAGTTTCACCTGAACAAAGAAATCAACCTCCCAATGTTGTTTTTAAAGCCCTATGTCTTTTCGGCTATGGAGACTCTTCATAATTTAGATCTCAAGTGCACACTCGACTTTTATCCAGATTGAACTAAATCGACGGGTCTTCGGATCAGTTTTTTGGGACTTTAGGGGCAATGTTGCTGGCAGAGAAACTGCTAAGGCTAGTAATGCCAGAAGGATAACATCTTACAACACTCATTGCTGCACTCTACATGGAGCCCAATCTTCACGCAGTGTCAGAACTCACCAGTGGCGTATCGCAAAATGGTGGGGTCCCCCTGCGGAATATAATGGGGCACCACTGAGTCGTCCATATCTCACAGATATTCATTGATCTTGGCCTGAATGGGACCCCCTCTGAAGGTTTGGGAGCCCCTGATGGGGGCTGCAGAGGCTTGTGTTACGCCCCTGGGGCTCGCTCCATAGTGCTAAAGCAACCTCTGTGGCATTTTCCAGGCATGTTCTTCTCAGTGGAATAGCATTCCTAGCGTACGTTTTGCCATCACTACACTCTTAAGGTTTGCATGTTTGACCAGGAGGCTCTCCATAACCTGCTTGCCAAGGCCTATGATTCCTGATGCTGCCCTTATCACCCTCACCCTTTCTCTTTCAATACTGCTGTGAAACCTCCAAACAAGTTTAGAATAAGAAAGAGGTTAGGGTGACTCAGATACCCTGTCAGCAGTCTGTTTCATATTATCAGCTTCCTGTCGCCAGCCTCTCTGCCATTGGTGGAGACAAAACTCACTGATTGGCTCCATTTTTAAATTAAAGAAAACTTGTAACCAGTGCTTTAAATGGAAATATAGAAAGTGCATTTCTGCTCCTGCCACTAGGTGGCAAAGACACCAACAAGTGGATAATGGGAAAGAGCCTACAGACAAAGGGCTTCATTACGAATGCCCCGGTTTCCACTGTGATAATTATCGTACATAACCACACCAAGGGGTCTGGATTGCAACATGTATGATGATTATCGCCCATTATGATATGTTATGTTATATTAACAGCATTTATATAGAGAAAAACAACCCACTCCCGAAGGTGTTACATGTTCTAACCACAAAACCGGGCATAACACCCGGGTTCTGGGGCTTATCACACCAAACTCTGCATGCCTCTTTGTTTTCTGGGCACATTTCCTCCATTGAATTTCATTATTCGCCTGCTGAAATTTATCCTAGGAATACAGATTTTATCACACCTCGTTTATTTATTTATACAGAGAGCTTGTGGTGAGGCCATAAAAGCAACAAGGTTACTAAAAGGTAACTTTATCCATTGGTAAGTTTTGTTTTGCAACAATAATGAATAATCAAAAAGAGAATGGATCACTTGTACCTGTGTAACCAGGGTCATGTATGGTGGCTCTCTTTTATAAAAACCCTCATTCACGTACATAGGTGGTCGGGCGGTATATCTTGATTATCCGCCTATTTTTAACGTGACAGCATCATCATTGGGTTTTGTTGTGGGTATGCTATCCTCCACCGGGAGGTAGACCAACTGGTAATACAGTAGTGATCAGAGATGAAAAAGTGCTAAAGTGAAGTGAGTTAAAATTCCCTACTCCTCCATTTAAGAAAAGTCTTTAATCGTTTGGAGATGTGGAAAGGTAAAAACAAGTTGGTGCGTATGTAGATCAAGGTACTAATCTTACGCACTGATTAGTCCATGTGAGCAGTCAACATGTTTCAGCCCCATATATGCCCAGCCGGGTCGGGGGCTTTCTTCAGGACCTATGAGTGAATATAGTAGCAATATTTTTGAAACTACAATACGTGGGTCATTGACTTACCACTCTTCTCTGGTCGTTATCAGGTCAATCGTACCTATAACTGGTGATAAGAAAAGAAGACAGTACAGGAAAATGCAGTGTTGGCATTGTACTGTGCGAACACCCAAATTCGAAGTAAAGTGATGCTGCTTGTAATTTTAACAATTGCATGGTGATGATTAAAAAATGTATTTAAAAAACACATAGTATTGAAAAACAGAGGAATGTAACCAGCACTAGACAAGATGGAGCATGCAGGATATCTAGTGTGTTTGTTTAAGCAAATAGCATGAATAGTTCGGTAAATGCTGTGAAACGGTAATCTTCAATCATTGGCGTGTGATCGTTATATATACATGCGGTGTATCCAAAAGTAATTAGGCAAGTAAGGGAAATATCAGATATCGTAAGGTACCTTAAATATGTAGCACATAGTGTGGTGTGCCACCCTAGGTTAATGAAAATGAGACTTACGCGCCTGGATATAATGAAGGTGCAATTGTGGCGCGTAGAAACGCTAAGATGTGGGTTGCTTATGGGAACCAGATCGGGTGATGTGCATCCTGTTAAGTTTATGTATTAAAATATGAACTCATTAAAGTGGGTCTCTCTGCTGATAACGCAAAGACACGACGTGCGCTGCTGCGCTTGAGTGCTTTTTTAAGACCGCACCAAAATAGTGGTCACAAAGGGCTGCGTGACTGGGCGTGTTAGCAAATACCTATGTATCCCTATTGCGGGCCTCCTCAGGGGACCGGCAAGCTCTCCAAACCTGCCTAGGCGGGAAATACAATCATTAGAAAACGTTACTTTTTGTCCGTGTCCTCGTGTGTGGAACTCCTACGTTATGGATTGCTCTTGGTTACCTGTCGGAAACTCAATTCTTGACTTGTGCTCGCTCTGAACATGGTGCCCCGGGTGACGTGGGCCCGTGATGAGCTCTTGTTATCTATTCTTCTCTACAGTGGACATAGTAGAGAGACTAAATTCGGGATGTCATCTAAATTAGTGAAATGTGAAAAACACAAATAAAGAGACTGCCGTAACGACAACATTACTGATATGATAAAGTTGTGAATGACACAGTTCAGTGTAATTTAACGTGGGTCATATTCTGAATATTCTCGAGGAGGGAATTAACTGAGAGACTTGGTGTATGATGTTATCATGATTATTGCACCTCGTGAACACGTTGATGTTTTGATAATAATGGTTGGTGCGGTGGTGGAGGCAGTTTTTTACTTGTAGGAGAGTACAAAGGAATATTATGCCCTTCTTTAAAGTTGTTTCTGTTTGTGATGAGTCTTCTCCGTTGCGCAGTTAATGCTTCCTTGGATCCCATAGCAACGTATGGTAGTGGTATGGAGGTTATGTCAAAAAAGAAGAAAGAGGGGGGGACCAGGAGCAGATTAAGGGTCCAGTGCCCGTGCTCCAGGAGCTAAATGTACAGTCACAAACAAGGGGACACTGTTCCTAGGGAGGTGCGCAGAGTGTCGCACGCTCCCTTGAAAGAAGGGGAAAGAGAAGAGTGAGAAGCCTAGATCTGGGACTCACTAGTGACAGGGAAGAACAAGTCTTGTTCCTTGTTGCCCTCACACACCCCGAAGGATGTCATGCTTCATCATCGGGCAGTTGCTCCTCGTCGGGCCGGCGCTGCAATGCCCTACGGGTCCCCGGAAGGGTCACTTTAGCAGAGATCTTCTGCGAACTGCCGTATGGTGCATGCGGGTGTGCAGGGGGAGTCCTAAGTAAGGAGTGACAAAGTGCGTGCAGTGATCTAAAATTGACTAAGGGTTACCAGAAAAGTATGATTTAATATGGCGATACCCTTGCCAAAGTAAAAAACCCGTAGGTTAAGTGTTACCCTACAAAGCGTAATGTGCCTGGGTAACTCAAACGGTCGACATGTTTCGCGCCTCCAAGGTCCCGTAGGATCCGTGGCGCTTCTTCAGGACCAGGTGAACGTGGTGTGGTGTCTAGTGCACGTGATAAGGAATAATACACAATCAAATGAATAATTATACACAGAGGGTCAGTCACCCTCTGGGAGATCAGTGCAGGGGCCAAACCTGTGATTCCTACGGGTGGGCTACAACTCAAATAGTTGAAAACTGCTTCCTGATCGTAGGCCTAGGAAAAAGAGAGTAAACAAAAAAGGGAAGACATATATCAGGCAGATAAACGAGGCTCAGTGGCATGCCAAGGATATACGTGGTATCAGAGTGCCGTTTCTAAGACCCATAGTTCAGAAGACTCCAACGCACCTGAAAGACACTCGAGACTTACTAAACCAACTAAAAGGATAGTCCTTCCAAGAAGAGAACATGTGCCTAGTCGGCTTAGATGTAGAGAGTCTCTACACCAGCCTCCCACAACAGAAGACTCTTGAGACTCTAGAGGATATTCTATTCTCAGAACAATGGGAGTATAAAACACTGAGACACTTTGTACTGGAGTGCTGCATACTAGCCCTCACCGAGAACTTTTTCGAATATGATGGAACACTGTTTTTACAATGCCACGGAACATCTATGGGCAGTACATTTGCTCCAAGTGTAGCAGGGCTCTATGTGAGTAATTTCGAAAATCTGTACATACTGAATGACCACAACCCTTTCGTCACAAAAATATTGTTCTGGAAACGTTACATAGATGACGTGATCATGATTTGGAAAGACACCCAGGACAATCTGCGAGATTTCCTTGACTGGATCAACACCAGAGATGAATGTCTCAAATTTACCTTCAAAGCAGGTAATCAAAAACTGGACTTCCTAGACATCACCATATACATAGAGGACAATACCATTCACACCAAACCGTTTTATAAACCCACTGCCAAGAACAGCTTGCTCTCCTACAATAGCTTTCATCCTCGACCATTGAGAGACAATTTACCATACAGTCAGTTTTTACGCCTCAGACGTAACTGCAGCAAACTAGGAGATTACAAAACACAGGCAAAAGAACTCAGTCATAAACTATCAAAGAGGGACTATCCAATCAAGACAATACAAAAATGTCAAAAAAGAGCAAGAAATCAGCCCAGAGAATGCCTACTAGAGTCAATACCAAAAGAGATGTCTGACGACATACTCACATGCGTCACGACATACAGTACAGCTACCAACGCGGTAAAGAAGATTGTCAATAAAAACTGGAGAATTCTCACATCAGGCTCCCTACAATGGCCAAAACCCAGGTTCGCTAACAGGAGAACTAGAAATTTTAAAGACATCCTCGTACATACGAGACCTGCACCTAAGGCGAAAAAAGAGACAATCACCACATCTTGGAATATGACCGCCATTACCGGACATTATCCATGCGGGTCATGTTCAGTATGCAAACTGACCACAGTGACAAAAGTTCTACATCTCACGACAGAACTAACATGGACAATACGACACCATACCAACTGTAACTCCACGCATGTGATCTATATGATCACTTGCCCTTGCGGTCTGAAATACATCGGGAGGACCTGCCGCAAGATCAAACAATGAATCTGCGAGCACAGGAGCAATGTAAAATGCAAAAGAGCAACCACCAAGATGAGTAAGCATTACATTGACTCCAATCACACAATTGATGAATTGAACATGACAATTCTAGAGACATTACCCATAAAAAATCAAAATGCCGAACGAATCCTGTTCGAAAAAGAGCAACGCTGGTTACATCGCCTCAAGACAAATGTAATAGGGTTGAACGACAATATCCCTTGGCACAGCTTATCGTGAGACCAAACTAGACTGTATTTCAGTATATCTAACCAACCAATGGCGGCTAAGAAGTAACTACTCCTTCTGATATTCAAACACGAATCTCCACGAGAATGATGTGAACTTTTGTTAGTCAACCCATACCGAGATGTCTCTGTCACAAGATACCTCCATACCACTACCATACATTGCTATGGGATCCAAGGAAGCATTAACTGCGCAACGGCGAAGACTCATCACCAACAGAAACAACTTTAAAGAAGGGCACAATATTCCTTTGTACTCTCCTACAAGTAAAAAACTGCCTCCACCACCGCACCAACCATTATTATCAAAACATCAACGTGTTCACGAGGTGCAATATCATGGTAACATCATACACCAAGTCTCTCAGTTAATTCCCTCCTCGAGAATATTCAGAATATGACCCACGTTAAATTACACTGAACTGTGGCATTCACAACTTTATCATATCAGCAATGTTGTCGTTACGGCAGTCTCTTTATTTGTGTTTTTCACATTTCACTAATTTAGATGACATCCCGAATTTAGTCTCTCTACTATGTCCACTGTAGAGAAGAATAGATAACAAGAGCTCATCACGGGCCCACGTCACCCGGGGCACCGTGTTCAGAGCGAGCACAAGTCAAGAATTGAGCTTCCGACAGGTAACCAAGAGCAATCCATAACGTAGGAGTTCCCCACAAGAGGACACGGACAAAAAGTAAGGTTTTCTAATGATTGTATTTCCCGCCTAAGCAGGTTTGGAGAGCTTGCCGGTCCCCCGAGGAGGCCCGCAATAGGGATATACAGGTATTTGCTAACGCGTCCAGTCACGCAGCCCTTTGTGACCACTATTTTGGCGCGGTCTAAAAAAGCACTCAAGCGCAGCTGCGCACGTCCTGTCTCCGCGTTATCAGCAGAGAGACCCGCTTTAATGCCTTCATATTTTAATACGTAAACTTAATGGGATGCACATACCCGATCTGGTTCCCATAAGCAACCCACATCTTAGTGTTTCTACACGCCACAATTGCACCTACATTATATCCAGGCATGTAAGTCTCATTTTCTTTAACCTAGGGTGGCACACTACACTATGTGCTACATATTTAAGGAACCTTACGATATCTGATATTTCCCTTACTTGCCTAATTACTTTTGGATACACCGCATGTATATATAACGATCACACACCAATGATTGAAGATTACCGTTTCACAGCATTTACCGAACTATTCATGCTATTTACTTAAACAAACACACTAGATATCCTGCATGCTCCATCTTGTCTAGTGCTGGTTACATTTCTCTGTTTTTCAATACTATGTGTTTTTTAAATACATTTTTTAATCATCACCATGTAATTGTTAAAATTACAAGCAGCATCACTTTACTTCGAATTTGGGTGTTCGCACAGTACAATGCCAACACTGCATTTTCCTGTACTGTCTTCCTTTCTTATCACCAGTTATAGGTACGATTGACCTGATAACGACCAGAGAAGAGTGGTAAGTCAATGACCCACGTATTGTAGTTTCAAAAATATTGCTACTATATTCACTCATAGGTCCTGAAGAAAGCCCCCGACCCGGCTGGGCATATATGGGGCTGAAACATGTCGACTGCTCACATGGACTAATCAGTGCGTAAGATTAGTACCTTGATCTACATACGCACCACCTTGTTTTTACCTTTCCACATCTCCAAACGATTAAAGACTTTTCTTAAATGGAGGAGCAGGGAATTTTAACTCACTTCACTTTAGCACTTTTTCATCTCTGATCACTACTGTATTACCAGTTGGTCTACCTCCCGGTGGAGGATAGCATACCCACAACAAAACCCAATGATGATGCTGTCACGTTAAAAATAGGCGGATAATCAAGATATACCGCCCGACCAGCTATGTACGTGAATGAGGGTTTTTATAAAAGAGAGCCACCATACATGACCCTGGTTACACAGGTACAAGTGATCCATTCTCTTTTTGATTATTGATTACCGCAAGGAAGCAGAATGGATCTCAACTTCTCTCTCCCCCCTCTGATCTAATACTTGCAACAATAATGATCAGAGCTATAGCCCTGTATCCTGACCAGCAGAGTCTTGCTGAGTCAAGGACAACATGGAACCCCTGGCTGTCCTCATATCAGAGTTGATAGTCGACATTCATCTATACTTGGAAATCTAACGAAATCTCTGTAAGGGTCTCACCCAGTGATGACTTCAACATCCTTCAATATCTCGCAGTCCAGAATCCAACATTGAATCATGTCTCCCTTAATACAAAAAAACACAGAGAAAACAAATTAGGATTGAATGTCCAGAACTGCCTATCTCTTTCATCTTTTCTAAATCAAACGGCCTATGTCAAATCCTTTCTTTTACTCTAGAGACATGCTTCACGAGGGGACACATGTCTCCAGGCTTTCCGAAATTGTTTCATAGAATCAACGCCTCTTCCAGAAAATCATGGGATAGATTTACGAACATTTTACGCTGGGCTAACCTCACAAAAATGACGCTAACCAGCACAAAATGTTTTTTGCTAATTTACTTTCCAGTGCAAAACTTGTTTTGCGCTGGAAAGTATCCTAAAAGCAACTCAAAGCAGCGCGGAGCACTGGTGTGCATTACTTAGCACCAAGGGGGTGGTGCATAGGTGGTACATGAGCGTTCCTATGCAACCACCCATGCCTTCTAATGCAAAACCCTATCTACAAACAATCGTGGACAGGGTTTAGCGCCAAAGGTTAACGCCACTTGAAAGGAGGCGTTATAAATATTTTTATTTCTCCTTTCTTTTCCGACTTTGCATGTATGCTGCACTGTGCAGCACACACACAAAGTCGGAAAAGTTTTTATAGTGTGTCTAAGTATATTATTTTGTACTGGAAGGGTAACCTTCCAGTACAAAACCTATGGTAGACTCACGCACACACCCTGGCACTATGGCAATAAGGTGTGTGCCTGGCGCACGGCAGCTGAAATCTGCGCCGGCGCTAGAGAGAGGAGAGACCCATATCTCTGTAGATATGACACTCTCCTTCTCCCTCCCTGTCACGCAGCGCGGCATTTTTTGGCTGCTGCGCTGCTTTTCGTGACTGTTTTCAGAATCTGGGCCCAAGTTCCTTATTAATACACACAAGCCTCCTTTTAGCAGTAAAAACTCTGCTCTTACCCCACTGGGATGGACGAAGTTGTTTCTTTTTAAGTATGACTATACACACCTTTAGCTGATGTCATCATTCTTCAACAAAGTAAATTAAGAATACAAAGGGAGTGGACTTTGGGTCAGTTCTCTTCAGCCATTTGTTGTTCATCAAGACAATGGAATTTCGTGGATGGTAAATTGTCCCATTTGGTGATGGTGTCCTATATGGTGATGGGGCGTCAAGGATAGTATTTGTTAGACTGCAGATGCGACATGACTTGTGGCTTGTGATTGCGCACCAGTAGCTGTTTCACACTACTGGAAACACTCTGTTGCCCCTCATAGAGTAGCAGCCACACCACAGACTGCACTCTCACATCCATCACATGTTAGCAGTCACACATTACAGACAGTACACATGCACCCCTCACAGGCAAGGAGTGTTCCACACTACCAAGAGCACTCTCACACCTGTTATAGAGTAGCAGTCACATGCTACTAACAGTACTCTGACACCCTTTTAGAAACTAGCAGTCTTGTGCTATTAACAGCACTCTCACACCCCTCACAGACTAGCATTCTCACACTCCTGACAGTACTGGCTGGATGAATAGATGCATGAGTGCAAGGATGAGTGACTGAAAGCATTGACAAATGGATGAGTTATTGCAATGATGCAAGCATCCAGGCACTTTAAGCTATAAGCCAGTTGAATTGGCTTTGCCTGCTCTGTCTTGGCTGTAATAAAAAGCATGCGGCTCTCCAAAGCCCGTCTGGTTCTCAGAACGAGCAAAGAAGTCAAGCACTCCACTGACTCACTGTTCAATTACAGCTCAGGTTTAAAAGCTTCTGCACTATGTTTAAGGCCCTTCACTTTAACAACCTTCCAACCTGGTCGTCCAGCTCTACCGTGGCAGAGGAATCCACTGCTCCAGAACCAAAGGCACTCTCAGGGCCATATTTATCATTATTCCACGCAGCGCAACAAGACACCTTGCTGCGCTTTGTGAAAGGGAGAGGGCAGGAATCTGCATGAAACAAGCCAGGTCATACCAGAATCCAACTGCTAACATCACACCAGTTTAGCACTATTTACTGCGTCCAGCAGCAAAACTCTGCTTTCTTAAGAATTAAACATGTTTTTAAAATTCTCAAATATTTGATGACCCACCTTACGTAAACACATAGGGGTCGATTCCGATCTCGGTCGGAGGCGCACCCAATACTATTCGGTCGGGAAAAAAGCCATGCGAAAGCCAGTTTCCCGACCGATCCGTACAGCACACCGAACGAGCAAGTACGATGCGCACAACAGCAAAAATTCCGGCCGAGCCGTACTCACCCAAACCAGGTCCTGTTCTCCGACCGAGGCGAATCCGGAAACGCCGAATCGAGTCGCACGGAAGGGAAAATGCAGCCCCGTCCGGCCGGACAAGTACGATGCGCTTTCCGTACGCGCCGAACCCGTCGCTACGCACGGCACGTCAAAGCATCCGGGAGAGGCGCACATAAGCTCCGAATCGCGCCACAACACGATCCACGGCTACGAGACGAACACAGCACAGACGAGGACGACGCGGCGCACGAGGACGAAGCGGAGCGACGAGGACGAAGCCAAGCGACGAGGACGACGCGAAGCAACGAGAAGGACGAACGACACGAACCAACCATGAATCCCTTCGTCCCGATCATACCAATATTCTACATCTACTACCGGAACAGGCACGGACGCGTACGGCGCAGAAGGTAAGTCAGACACCAACCACAAAACACATACAACACGTACACGACACATCACCCACATACACTGGGAATCTGAATATACTTACACCAGCAACAGCAGCACCATAGGGGCGGGATGCCCATCACCAATGCCACATATGCACACAGGGGCCTGAATGCGCGCCACCACCCCAACCCAGGGGGCTGGATGCCTACCACTACTACCACCCTTAGCCAGGGGGGCAGGATGCCTACCACTACTACCACCCTTAGCCGGGGGCAGGATGCCTACCACTACTACCACCCTCACCCAGGGGGGCAGGATGCCTACCACTACTACCACCCTCACCCAGGGGGCAGGATGCCCACCACTACTACCACCCTTAGCCAGGGGGCAGGATGCCCACCACTACTACCACCCTTAGCCAGGGGGCAGGATGCCTACCACTACTACCACCCTCACCCACGGGGGGCAGGATGCTCTACCACTACTACCACCCTCACCCAGGGGGCAGGATGCCCACCACTACTACCACCCTTAGCCAGGGGGCAGGATGCCCACCACTACTACCACCCTCACCCAGGGGGCAGGATGCCCACCACTACTACCACCCTTAGCCAGGGGGCAGGATGCCTACCACTACTACCACCCTTAGCCAGGGTGGCAGGATGCTCACCACTACTACCACCCTTAGCCAGGGGGCAGGATGCCTACCACTACTACCACCCTTAGCCAGGGGGCAGGATGCCCACCACTACTACCACCCTCACCCAGGGGGGCAGGATGCCCACCACTACTACCACCCTTAGCCAGGGGGGCAGGATGCCCACCACTACTACCACCCTCACCCAGGGGGCAGGATGCCCACCACTACTACCACCCTTAGCCAGGGGGCAGGATGCCTACCACTACTACCACCCTTAGCCAGGGGGCAGGATGCCTACCACTACTACCACCCTTAGCCAGGGGGCAGGATGCCCACCACTACTACCACCCTCACCCAGGGGGCAGGATGCCCACCACTACTACCACCCTTAGCCAGGGGGCTGGATGCCTACCACTACTACCACCCTTAGCCAGGGTGGCAGGATGCCTACCACTACTACCACCCTTAGCCAGGGGGCAGGATGCCTACCACTACTACCACCCTTAGCCAGGGGCAGGATGCCTACCACTACTACCACCCTTAGCCAGGGTGGCAGGATGCCTACCACTACTACCACCCTTAGCCAGGGGGCAGGATGCCTACCACTACTACCACCCTTAGCCAGGGGGCAGGATGCCCACCACTACTACCACCCTCACCCAGGGGGCAGGATGCCCACCACTACTACCACCCTTAGCCAGGGGGCTGGATGCTCTACCACTACTACCACCCTTAGCCAGGGGGCAGGATGCCTACCACTACTACCACCCTTAGCCAGGGGGCAGGATGCCTACCACTACTACCACCCTTAGCCAGGGGGCAGGATGCCCACCACTACTACCACCCTCACCCAGGGGGGCAGGATGCCCACCACTACTACCACCCTTAGCCAGGGGGGCAGGATGCCCACCACTACTACCACCCTCACCCAGGGGGGCAGGATGCCCACCACTACTACCACCCTTAGCCAGGGGGCAGGATGCCTACCACTACTACCACCCTTAGCCAGGGGGCAGGATGCCTACCACTACTACCACCCTTAGCCAGGGGGCAGGATGCCCACCACTACTACCACCCTCACCCAGGGGGGCAGGATGCCCACCACTACTACCACCCTTAGCCAGGGGGCTGGATGCCTACCACTACTACCACCCTTAGCCAGGGTGGCAGGATGCCTACCACTACTACCACCCTTAGCCAGGGGGCAGGATGCCCACCACTACTACCACCTCACCCAGGGGGGCAGGATGCCTACCACTACTACCACCCTCACCCAGGGGGCAGGATGCCCACCACTACTACCACCCTTAGCCAGGGGGCAGGATGCCCACCACTACTACCACCCTTAGCCAGGGGGCAGGATGCCTACCACTACTACCACCCTCACCCACGGGGGGCAGGATGCCTACCACTACTACCACCCTCACCCAGGGGGGCAGGATGCCCACCACTACTACCACCCTTAGCCAGGGGGGCAGGATGCCCACCACTACTACCACCCTCACCCAGGGGGCAGGATGCCCACCACTACTACCACCCTTAGCCAGGGGGCAGGATGCCTACCACTACTACCACCCTTAGCCAGGGGGCAGGATGCCCACCACTACTACCACCCTCACCCAGGGGGGCAGGATGCCCACCACTACTACCACCCTTAGCCAGGGGGCAGGATGCCCACCACTACTACCACCCTCACCCAGGGGGCAGGATGCCCACCACTACTACCACCCTTAGCCAGGGGGCAGGATGCCTACCACTACTACCACCCTCACCCAGGGGGCAGGATGCCCACCACTACTACCACCCTTAGCCAGGGGGCAGGAAGCCTACCACTACTACCACCCTTAGCCAGGGGGCTGGATGCCTACCACTACTACCACCCCCACTCATAGGATGGACAATGCATGACACAACAAGCACACCACAACCTAGGGAATGCAAGATTAAGACATCCCCCCACCACCATGACAAGCGTGTGAGCAGGCTGTGTCAAATGCCTACAACACCGAACATGACTTTGAACATACAATGTGACCCCCTAGCACATGTGCCACACATATATGTGTGTGGCACCCACAATGCAAGCAGCCCATGACCATTGTGGCAATGGGGCCTAAACCCCCATCATCACAGTGACCAAAAGGCAAGTGTGGGGTCCATAGCTGAAGCACATTTTGACCATTGTGGCAATGGGGTCTAAACCCCCATCATCACAGTGACCAAAAGGCAAGTGTGGGGTCCATAGCTGAAGCACATTTTGACCATTGTGGCAATGGGGTCTAAACCCCCATCATCACAGTGACCAAAAGGCAAGTGTGGGGTCCATAGCTGAAGCACATTTTGACCATTGTGGCAATGGGGTCTAAACCCCCATCATCACAGTGACCAAAAGGCAAGTGTGGGGTCCATAGCTGAAGCACATTTTGACCATTGTGGCAATGGGGTCTAAACCCCATCATCACAGTGACCAAAAGGCAAGTGTGGGGTCCATAACTGAAGCACATTTTGACCATTGTGGCAATGGGGTCTAAACCCCCATCATCACAGTGACCAAAAGGTAAGTGTGGGGTCCATAGCTGAAGCACATTTTGACCATTGTGGCAATGGGGTCTACACCCTCATCATCACAGTGACCAAAGGTAATTGTTGACAAAGAAAGAGCTGCAACTGCCAAACTGCATGGATCATTCCTGGTCACAGAACCAAAAACTCATCTGTGGCAAAGTAGTGTATGTGTCCCATTGCAACATAAATTGGGGGAGCCAAATACTGCAGTGCAAATGAAACATTCCTTTGGCCATGTGCAGACAAACAACACCCATGGGGGCTGAGACCGTCAACAGTCATCAATGACACAATGACAGAAGTGACCATCAGAATGCAGAACCACATATTTGCACCAATGGGCACACAAATGCAGATACCCTGTGGAGACAGCAGATGTGAGGTGAACAGATACCATACCATGGCAGCAATGGGACACACAAACCATGATCACTGTGCTGACCGATGACCTAGGAGTCCCAGGGACAGCAGGGGAAACACACCAAACAACATACAGCCAATGGCACACCCAAGATATGCCAATGCAGTGGTGCAGATGCACAAACACAAACAGGCAGACCAACACTGTCATCATACACAGCAGGTGAGGGGTGGGGGTGCCAGTGTCCCCAGGCAACAACACAACACATGAGGAGAGCTGAATACCAATCATACAGATGTGCATACACTGCCACACTAAGGTAACTCATGGATCCAAATCCCCTATGTGGGCAAGCAGGCATTGACAGGTGAGAGGGAGCACAAAACACACATGTCACACAGGCACGTAGGAACAACAACTGACACAGCAAGTCACAGACACACCACAGCACCACCCCCAGGGCCCCCACAATGTGGTGACCCTGGGCTGAATAAAAATACCACTGTGATGACAAAGCTAAATGTCGTTCACACTGTGAACCACAGTCAGGTGTCCTGAGCAACTAACTACCATCACACCTACACAAGCACAAATCAATCAGCATGGCCAGTAAGCCAAGGCCAACATGGAGGCAGGGGACTAGCCGGGCAACAACTCTCATCTGCACACACTCAAGACCACACCCCTCGACCTCCAACAATGTGCAGCAGTGAAGTACACATGCACTGGTGACATTGCACATGCACCCATGACTATTCCAGGGTGGTGGGTGGGAACCAAGGTGTAGAAACACATCACACATGGACACTCAACAAGACTCCTGAATGTCTGACACACTGCACACTACGCTGTACATGGACATGACGGCAATACCACACCGACCAATGGGATCCCAGCCACAGTCACACACCAATGAAGAAGCCAAGGTCACCCACAAAGAACACACATAGACAACAACCAACATTGCAGCCCGGACCCTAAGGAGTGCCAGCAGTCACACACACAACGTGTCACAATCACTGAAAGATAACACAAACTGGAAATCACATGACAGGGGCAAACAACAAGTGCCAAAGGGAAACCTGACTGTGACCCATCTGCGTCAGCACACAAACTCTGCCCTGACAGCAAACACACCTATGGGTGACACCCTGATGACCAGTAATGTGCCATGCACCCACATCACAGAGAACACAGGGAGAAGACTTTGGGGGAACATAGCTCAAGTCAGCAAGCATCACAAACAGGTACAACACTAGGGATCACAGCATGCGCAGATGAATGAAAGTGAACACACAGACATGCACATACAACACACACCTTGGGCGCAGGCAATGTCACACGTGTACACACTGCCATGAGGGGACTCCACTCCTGTGTGAGGAAAGCTGTGCCATATGTTGCCTCAGTAGGGCCCCATCATGTCAGCTGAGCACTTGGTCACACAATCAACAATTAGCACCAAATGAGGGCTCCCATCACATCAGCCTGGTCATGGATGTGCCAACGGAATCATCAGCACAGATCCAACACACTTGTATAGCAATGTTGCACTGACTACACGGATGAGTCCCTCCCCATTGATGCCCAAACCTGCATGTCCACTGGAGATGGCAACACGGTCAGGGAAGTAGACAAATGCAACGATGGCAGGCACAACAGATGTGCAGGGGTGGAAGCCACAGATATGAAATTGCCAATGTAAGTAGGAAACCCATTGCCAAATACTGAACACATGACACCCTCAGATGCTGCTATTGATGACATGGATACACCACATGATAGGACACATTCCCCCTGGACCACATGGGTTCCTGCACAGTAACACTTCATAATCATGAGACCAGATATCACCATCACTGCAGCAAGGGCATGGTTAGCTGCACCAACAACATGTACATCTGAAGCATGAGCACTAGAGAAAAGAAAGTTGCTTTATTCAGCATATGTGTTGTCTGATAACGACGTCCAGAAGAAATTAGAGCAAAGGCCAATGGCCAGTCCATTGTCAAAGTTCAAACAGGGTGACACTGGCAGATGTCACCCTACGCATGCCTGCACAATACCAGGGACAATCCACTAGGAGGGGCAACCGGGGGGCAGGCCAGGCACCGCAGGGACAGGATCAGGGCTCACCAGGGGAGTCAGGGAAGGGGTGGTGGGTGCTGGAGAGCCACTGACAACTGCAGTGGAGGTGTCTGACATGGTGTGTGCCGGCACAACTGGGGGCATGACACAGATGTCGTGGGTGCCGGCACAACTGCAGTGGACCCTGCAGATGGGGTGGACAGGTCCGCCACTGCAGTGCCCAAGTCAGACAGGGCGGTAGTGGACTCCACTGCAGTGCCTACCTCCAGGGGAGGAGAATGGGGAACAGGCAAGGTGGGTTGGACAGAGGGGAGGACACCCTCACCACATCAGTGGCACAGACAAGCGCAGCGGGGGTGTGGTGCTGGGAGAGCAAGTGGCAGGGGGAGAAGGCCGGAGCATCTTGGGGATGGTATATCTGTGGGTGGGGGAACCTGGGGCAGGGTGTGGTGGGGGCACCTGTGCAGTGGGGGCCTGAGGGATGGAGGACGGAGACCTTGTGCCTGAGCTGCAGGGCGGTGGCGGGGTCTTGCTCTTAGCACTCCGGGGGACTTGCGGGTGGGGGCCTCAGTCCGTCTGCGCCTGGGGGAGGGTGTCCGGGGGCGAGGGGCACTCTGCTCCGTGTGGGTGGGCTTCCTCTTCCCCCGGGATGCTGGAGCAGCTTCATCGGTGGGGAAGAGGCCGAGGTCACAGAGGAAGAGCTGCTGTGACTTTGGGGTTGCAGGTGAGGCAAGGGAGGGTGCTTTGGAGGGAGAGGGAACTGAGGACTGCGCAGTGCATGTGGATGCGTGTGTGTGTTCCAGGGCCCCATCCCCTGTGAGTCTGGCTTCAGTCTCCTGAATGTGCGTGCGTGTGCGTTTTGTCATTGGCGTGTGTGTCAGTGTGCTGGATGTGTGTGTGCTGGTGTGTGCCTGTGCCAGTGTGTGTGTGCCTGGGATGGGTAAGGTGCTGGGGAGTGTGGATGGAGCAGAGGCAGGAGGGGTGAGGGACTGTTTGAGGAGGGACACTGCTGCCGTCAGGGAGGAGTCCATGGACCTATTGCCCCTCTGTAGGTCAGACATGCCCGATGAGATGCCCTCCATGAACGACACCAGCTGAGTCAACAGCGCGGTGTGCGCATGGAGGACACTCAGCATGGCTGTCTGCCCTACATGGAGCTGGCGAAGGAGGTACACAGACTCCTCACTCAGGGCAGCAGGGGACACAGGGGCAGGGGGTGCGGTGCCTGGCCCAAAGGAGACACGCTCCCGGACATGGGAGCCTCCACGGACCTGGGGAATGGGAGCCGATGGGAGGGCGGTGGTGGTGCTGGTGGTGGCGGGGACAGCAACACTAGCTGGGGTGTGGTGGCTGCTGACACCCGCCTCCACAAGGGAGTCATCCTCCGAGTTGCTCTGGTCCTCAGCTGAGGTGGATGCTGCTGAGGACTCCTCGGTGTGGCTCCCCTCGCCCTCCGTGCCACTGGGTCCCTCCGACCACTCCTCGGCTGCTGACCCAGTCTGGCTCTCCGGCTCCTCCTGGTCCGTGGAGCTGTCCCCTTCCGTGGCCGTGGATGTATCTGCAAACAATGGGGAAACAGACAGACATCAGTCACCTGCACATAACGCACACACCACTGTGAGCACAGCACATCACAGAGCAAGCCCTGGCATCATTAGTTGTACATTGCTAAAAGTGCACTAATTGAACAGGAGAAGTCAATTGTCAGTCTGATGCCAAGCATGGCACTCACATCCCACATGGCCTTGCACCCATCTGTCTGGTGTCTGTTGGATTGCAACACCCCAGTGTTGACACATGCACCAAGTACACAGTAGTTGGACAGTGCAGAGGACACGGTGTGGACACATCACAGCTCTTGCCACTGAGTCAGTACAGGTTTACGGATGTAAGGGATGCCCAGAGTCAAATAGGAAATGCATGTGATGCATACCAGCGACAGACACCATGATGCACCCATGTCCTGATAGCCAGCGCCACTATGGTGTGCATGTAGCACATGTCACTCCCCTGCAGGATCACCAATCAGTAGACACATGCCATGGCGGAGGCATGACTGCAAAGTCATACATCACTGTCTCAGTGATGTATGACTTTGCAGCCAGACAACAACACTCTGCACTGTGTCACAATAGTAGGTCATGGGGAATGCAAGTCCTGGAGCTGCACAAGTGCACATGTACATCCCCCACAACACATCCTCTTAACCCTCATCTGTCCAGGTCATACCTATTGGACATATGGGAGACCTGTGACACTACCCTCTGAACCTGAGCCCCTCACACTCTGCTGTGCATGGGGAACAGCTGCCTGAACTTCACATTTACATGCCCCAGTCTGCATGGGCAGCTGATCAGACACCTATGTGTCACACAAGTATCGTCTCCTATGGTCACATCTCCAGTGGCATGCTGAGCCCCTACCAAGAAACTCCACAGCAGTCCTGGCGACTAATCCACAGCACACTGACACAGAGGCAGACACCTGAGGGGTCAAATCACTGTGCACAATGTGTCCTCTGATACACGGGAGTGGGAGTACAGAGTGTATTGTATGGCCTGGAGTAGGCATGACTGTCCAGCCCCACATGAATGAGGGATGAGCCCTGGACTGTAGGCAGCTGGCTAAGTATGTGTGACACACGTCATATACATACTCCTGGGGCCCAAACATTGTTCCCACCCGCAGCATGGGTGTGTGCCAGGTACCCCAGCCACATGTGGTGGATCAGCTCAGCAATTGGACCACAGATCAAAGTAACACGCTGAATACATGTCAGAATACAGGCATTGTGTAAGCAATGGACCCACCCATGATGCCCACCACAGAGTCAGGGAAACAGATGCTGTCTCCCACCTTGAGTCAAGCAAACTGCAAGGACACAGTCCTAAGTGACAGAATTCCCTGCATGTAAGGGCCACACCTGGGTATCAGATGAGGAGTGGGCAGTGCACAATAGAGGGACATGGCTCCTGGACAACATGACTGCTGTACTGTGGCAGTTCAACCTGGCCCGAGGAGGGCACATAGCATGTTAGACAGAGTACACAGTGCAGTCTTTGACTCACCCCCTCCTTGCTGCTCTCTGGCCTTCAGCTGCCCATCCAGGTCTGGAAAGACCACCGCCAGGATCCTGAGCATGTGGGGGGTCAGGGTCCGTGTTCCGCCCCTCCTGCGAGGAGGCGACAGCTTCAGCTGGACCCGTGCAATCCTCCGGGTCCAGCCCCGAAGGTCCTGCCACCTCTTTTGGCAGTTGCGGATCCGGCGCTTGTAGACCCCCACGGACCGGACAGCCCGGACGATGTCCTTCCAGATCTCATGCTTCCGATGGGCAGAAGCCTGTCAGGATGACAAAGTGATAAGGCCATTACTACACATGCAACATATCCGTGCATGACACAGTTGCATATACATGTCGCAATCACAGGGGCACATGGTGTACCCAGGCAGTGCACGGCTGCCCATGGACAGTTTTCCAGAAGTCACTACATGGTATCATTGCATGGGGAGTAAAACCCTGTTCAGAAGCACTGTCACTGCACCATACCTGTCCAGTGCAAGTCACTACACACTATGGGGGTGACAACTACTCAGTGAGCCTGCTAGCCAGTGGTGTGCTGACTCTCAGCCTTGCTAGTCAGACAAAATGCACATTCAGAAAGGCAGTGCACAGAACACTCACCTGCTCCCCTGGTGTCCCATACAGCTTGCTGTACTGTGGAAGTAGGCTGTCCAGCAGGGCCTGGTTCTCTTCAAGGCTGAAGGCTGGGGCTCTCTCCACAGTACGTGCCATTGCAGGGTCCAGAGGGGCAGAGACAGCAGCAGTGCAGTGGCAGATGTCGTCCTGGAGCATGTAGTGCAGGCAAGTGGGCTCTCAGGGGAACAGCCAGCAATATATATGTGCTGGAGAGGCAGATACTGTCCCTTGTGTCCAAAGTGATAGGTCCAAGTCGTTTGCATCTTCTGAATCTGGCCAATCCATGGAATAGCAGCACCAAAACACGCCCACAGCATCCTTCTAAATTTCAACTTCATGACATACATGATTTTGCAACATTGTTGTGGGTGACCAACTGATTTTCCAGCAACCGACTCGTTCGAATATTCGAAAACGCGTCCGTTGCCAGGCAAGCCCATTGTCAATGGGTGCGCACCGATCGGTCCATTGAGGTACAACGCGCACAGGGGTACAACGCGTACCCGCACACATTGAAAGCAATGGGCCGGCCGGAGGCACCGATCGGTCCATTGCAGTACAACGCGCACAGGGGTACAACGCGTACCCGCACACATTGAAAGCAATGGGCCGGCCGGAGGCACCGATCGGTCCATTGCTGTTCAACGCGCACAGGGGTACAACGCGTACCCGCACACATTGAATGCAATGGGCCGGCCGGAGGCACCGATCGGTCCATTGCAGTACAACACGCACAGGGGTACAACGCGTACCCGCACACATTGAATGCAATGGGCCGGCCGGAGGCACCGATCGGTCCATTGCAGTACAACGCAGCACAGGGGTACAACGTGTACCCGCACACATTGAAAGCAATGGGCCGGCCGGAGGCACCGATCGGTCCATTGCTGTTCAACGCGCACAGGGGTACAACGCGTACCCGCACACATTGAATGCAATGGGCCGGCCGGAGGCACCGATCGGTCCATTGCAGTACAACGCGCACAGGGGTACAACGCGTACCCGCACACATTGAATGCAATGGGCCGGCCGGAGGCACCGATCGGTCCATTGCAGTACAACGCGCACAGGGGTACAACGCGTACCCGCACACATTGAAAGCAATGTGCCGGCCGGAGACACCGATCGGTCCATTGCTGTTCAACGCATCACTGTACATGTGACTGGCATATGTCAGCATGCCTGTCTCAGATGGACATATGCCAGCCACAGATAGCTCCCAGGGAGTGAGGGGCACACCTACATCACGACAGCCTGTCCAAACCTTATCATAAGGCATGTAAGGCTGCATTTCCTATTGTGTGTATGTTGGTGTACATGTTGTCCTGTGGGTGTCACCTGTGGGCAGCCACCCCCAGGCTGTGCACGTGTTAATGGGGACAGGATCCTGGGTGTTACGTGTACGTGACCACTGTGATGTGCAACTGTTCATATCTGTGCATGTGCCATGGTCACATTTCACAGTGGTGTTTGTGTATGTCATGTCACATACCCCGTGAGTCCCATGTGGGACGGTATGTTTGAGCCAGGGTGTCCCAGTGGCACAATAGTGATGGCCCTCCACAGTCTTTGTGCATGTAGTGTTTACAATGTCTCTGATTTCATGTGCACAATGGGAGACAGTCTCCACATCCACGTTGTGTGTGCATGGACTCTGATGTTGTGCGTGTGTGTCACAGACGTCCATGGCTCTCCTGCCATGGCAAGTGTGGCCACTACCTGTGGGGGTCATGTTTGTTTTGTTGTGGTGTACACATGATACTCCAGGTGATGCCAGTGTCCATGTGGCATTACAGGGTCCCTGGGAATGTGCCTGTCGTTGAGCTGTGGTGCCTGGGGCACATCTGTCCTCACATGTCACTGGGGGGTGACTGTGACACAGCATCATGATATCCAATGGGCCAACCTGGGACAAATTGATGCCACCTGTAGGACCGTGTTGACAGATGTTGGCCATGTATGTACCATACATGTCGTTCCGGTACTGCACACTTCATGTAGTTGTGCCTCATGATGATGTATGTTGGGATCTTGAGTGTGTTCAATGCCGCATATGTGGGGTGACTGACGATCTTGCTTACTTCTCCTCTGCACTGCAGGGCTCCTGCTGTCCATCGGCCATTCCCAGACCTGGCAACGATGGTGGAACGGGACAGCATCCGACGGTACCGCTTCACCAGGCAGCTGATTGAGGATTTGGCAGTGCAGTTGTCCCCACATTTGCAGCCTGGCCGGCCGTATCCTACAGCGCTGACCCCCAAGGTGAAGGTGATGGCAGCCCTACACTTCTTTGCCACCGGTACCTTCCAACATACTGTGGCGTCTGCTGGTGGGATGTCACAGACCATGTTCAGCCGTGTGCTCCGCGATTTCTTGGCGGCAATGTTGCTCTTCCTGAACCGGTACATCTATTTCCCTAGACTGCGACGACTCACTGACGTGAAGAGTGACTTTTATGCCCTGGGGAGGATGCCGCATGTCATTGGCTCCATTGATGGGACACATGTGGCTTTGGTACCACCACAGGCCCAGGAGCAGGCCTACAGGAACCGCCAAGCACTACCACTCGGTCAATGCACTGGTGGTGTGTCTTGCAGACATGACTCATCACACACGTGTGTGCCCGTTTCCCTGGTTCAGCACACGATGCCTTTGTGATGAGGAGTAGTCGCATCCCCAGGTTGATGGCACAGATGCAGAACCAGCGTGCCTGGCTTGTCGGTGTGTACTGACTTTGTGCCATTGTGTGTGATCTGATCTGTAGTATTCCGCCCACTTTTCCAAGTCAGCTGATGTGCACTTGTCTGTCCGTAGGTGACTCGGGATACCCCAACATGCCGTGGTTGCTGACACCCCTCAGGAACCCTGTGACACCTGCCCAGATGCGCTACAATGAGGCACATGGTCGGACCAGGAGAGTGATTGAGCGGACCTTTGGTCTCCTGAAGAGCCGCTTCCGCTGCCTGGACAAGACCGGAAGGTCCCTCCCATATGCCCCTGCGAAAGTGTGCAAGATTATCATCGTCTGCTGCATGCTCCACAACCTGGCAGTGCGGAAGGAGTTGCCTCTCATCCAGGATGACGATGACCAACATCCGCCACCTGTGGAGGATCCTGGCCTGGACCACGATGCCAGTGACGATGATGATGATGATGGTGATGGTGATGTCCGCACACAGCTCATCACCAACTTCTTTAGCTGAATGTGAGTATCCTGAGGTGTCATGTGAATGATGTGAGTTGGCATGATGTGTGGGTGGTGCTCTGGTGCTGTTGGAGTGTGTCCATGGGCTACTTGACAGGATGTGTGTTGCGATGTGTGGTGACAGGTGGGCTGTACTCACCAACAGTGTTGACATGCTAACTTGGTTCTGGGTGGGTATCTTGTAACATGTATTGTGCATGAGTTTTGCTGTTCTGTCCTGTACTGCATTGCTTTTGACTGTGTGTCATTTCTGTCCTTCACAGGGTACTTTCAGATTCGTTTGGTCAACTGTGTCCACCGACGACGTGATTGCACATCCAGGCTGGTAGCTGTTGTGTCCCTACAGGTGATGTGCGCCACACCCATGGACTTCCTTCTGTCTACAGTTGTTGACTGTGTGCCCGCTACCAGGTGGGGTTACCTTGCATCTGTAGTGGTTACGGCATGTTGCTACTGTGTAATAAACCTGTGCTTCACTTAGTGATGTGCGTTGTCTGTGGTCACACATTTGACTGCCATTTGCTTACTGCACCTGTGGGCTACTTGACTACAACTGGGAATGGGTGTGGTGTCTGTGCATTGCACCGTCTTCCCTGGCAACATCAGTGTAGGCAATGAGTCAGATGGCCTAGGTGTGTATGTGTTGTGTAGCCCTGGTGGTGTGTCTCCCTCATATGTGTCACGTTGCCTGTACTCACATGCCTGTGTTGTCCTTGCTGTTGCAGTTCGCATACACAGTGTAATTTTGCTGTTCATCATCCCCATAACAGCACCCACGTTGGAATCACGACAGAGGCAAGTATGGTGTATTATTGTGTTTATTGTGATACATCTGTGATAATAGTGCATAGGATGGATTGTGCTGTACATGAATCTTGCAATCCCAAGTTCCTAGATGAATAGAAAGTCCAGGTAGACAGGATCCCCAGTATCGGGGCCACAGTTGTCTGACACATTGTTCCAACTTGTACTCCCCATGCAATGTGTGGGAGTAGTGTTGCCATCAACAGGGTGAACAGTCTGTGCACAAAGGCGAAAATCCAGAACAGGTTCAGGCTTCCTGGGAGTTGCGCTTGGCCATCAGCCTCTCACTTTCCCCTCCTCGGACGACCCCTCTTCTTGGGGGGGGCCCTCAAGTGCAGGCTGCTGCGGTGCAGGGGACTCTCCGCCAGAGTCCTCCTCCCTCCCTGTGGCAGTTGCAGTTTGTTCGGTACCAGATGTTGTTGGCACACAGGGAGGTGTGGACTGGTTGCTGTTCATCTGGCGGAGGCATTGTAAAATGTCCCTGTGCACCGCCGTCATCTCATGTAGTACATCCCACTTGGACTCCACGCGGGTCATGTGGGAGTCCACACGTGACATGTGGGAGTCCACACGTGACATGTGTGACTCCACGTGGGACATGTGGGAGTCCAAGCGGGCATGATGGGCAGCCTGCTGCTGTTTGATGTCTCTGAGGAGCCCCACTACCTGGCTGAGCTCTCCGGTGCTGGACTGGTACGCATCAGCTATGCGTACCAGTTGTGGGTCTTCATGCACACCAGCAACGTCTGCAAGCAGCGACCTCTGTCTCCCACCCCTCCCACCACCCCTGCTGACATGTGCAGTGTGTGCAGTTGCACGCACAGATAACCCTGGTCCACCTTGGGGGTTGGTGGTGGTGGTGGTGTCCATGGCCCCAGGTTGGTCCAGGGTCACTGCGCTGGTGTTGTTCCTTATTCTGTCCATGTCGGCAGGGATGGTATTCGTGGTGACAGTCGTTGGAGGGGTGGGTGCAGGGGGTGCAGCTGGTGGACCTGCTGGTGCTGCAGCTGGTGGTCCTGCTGGTGCAGCATGTTGACTTGCACCGGATGTGCCAGGTTGTTCTTCATCGTCCGAGGAGGACAGAGGCTGTACGACGCCAGTGAGCTCGGCATCCTCTTGAGCCTGGGACTGGGACTCCTCAGCGTCTGCTGCTGTGTCCCTATCATCACCTGTTTTTGGGAGACACAAACAATGTATGTCATGTTTCTGCAGGCATCAGTGGTTGACACACCTGACAGTTGTGACTGTGCCTCGGGGTGCGGGCCTGTACATTGTATTGTCCTAAGTCGTCACAGTCAGGGGTTGATATTGGTGTGGCACATTGTCCTGCATTATTTGGGCATTTCTATGTATTCTCTGGGGTGTGAACATGGTCTGCATTGATTGTGTTTGGTTGACAGCCAGACCTCCTTCCCACCCACCCACCCACCCAGTCAGTTATCCCACCATGGAACGTGCTTGCATTGCAGGGAGTGTAAGTTGTCTCTCAGGATGTCAGTCAGTGGTGTCCTGCTGTTTGTTGGTGCACAGTTGGCAGCAGGGCCTTGTGCTCCCCCACAGCAGTAGCCAGTGTCAGCCATCTTGTGAGTCCTTCTCCACTCCTGTGATGTGAGCATGGTTCAGGGTGGTGTTGATGGGCCAGTTGTGAGGCTGAGCAATGTCTGTGACTACGACTCCCATCATGCTATTGCCCTCCACCCCCTTCCCAGCATGCCCATGCTTCCTTCCTTTTGACTCTGCTTCCCTGTGGGGTGGGCTGGCTGTGCTGACAGGATGGCTGGGAGTGTTGTCCTGGCAGTTGTTTGGCTAAGAGTCCCAAGAGTGTCCCTGTGCTTCACACAACATAACCCAGGGTGGTGGTGCTTTGTGGGATCTTGTGTTAGGATGGAGGGCATTGCATTCTACCAGGTGGGTACTGTGG